>JAANYP010006790.1:0-310108 GCA_020465985.1 Centrapalus pauciflorus
AATTAGTCAAATAATTATTGTGAATGATCAAATAAGTGTAAAAGAATTGTAAATAGTCAAATAATTCTTGTGAATGATCAAATAAGTGTTGTGAATGAATAATTAAGTAATGTGAATGATCAATTAACTAATGTGAATGATCAATTAATGTGAATGGTGAATTAAGCAATGTGAACGGTCGCTGCAATTACGAAAATACCCTTCCAGCTTAAAAAAAAGGGGGAGGCGCATGGAGTTTCATTTTTTAATCACAATCATTGATTTATTTAATCTTGTGGCTTTGTATGGGTACCCTTGGTACACTGGATTTTTAAAGGGACTATTTTGAACCTAAATATATATATATATATATATATATATATATATATATATATATATATATATATATATATATATATATATATATATATATATATATATATATATATATATGGTTGTGATCACATAAGAACCCTTCTGTCAGGATCTAAATATGAATTACCAAGACTAACTGATTTGAATTTATCAGAGTATAAATCAATAATCTTGCTTTGAATCAAATTTTAATCAAGAAGTTTTGCGGAACTACACTTAATTATTTTAACAAAAACTTTCAGTATCAATAATGAATAAACACACAAGAATTAATCAAGACTGTTTGTATTGCTGAATTCAACGATTACAATCACCTCTAATCTGTTTGATTAGATGAAGAACACAGACTGTTCTTAGGGTTTTACAACCTTAGAGGCTTATGAAAACTCTATCAATAAAGCAATTACAGACTAAAAAATATGCAGAAAACTCCTATACAATAGAAAGACCTATTATATGTATTTATATTGCTTCTTGATATGTTTCCTTGACGAATAATGACTTCTCTGATAGTAGATATGCTTGAATCACTTGACAGCATGAACAGAGCAGCTTGAGTAGATTTGCTCTGGCAGCTTGAACTTTTACACTGGCAGCTCGAGTTTCTTCAACTAGCAGCATGAACTTTGTATTTACATTTAAAAACTACTAACAGTCTGAGAAGTCTAACTAACAGCTTGAATATACTTAAACTATTTCCCAACAATCTCCCCCTAACTTAAATTCTTTACACAAGACTTTAAGTTCTATACAAAAAAAAATGGAAATGAATAAGTAAGCTGTTATCTACAAACCAAGGCTTACAAAACTTACAGCTGTGCAAGTTTATGATCTATAGCCTTCAAAAATTCTCTCTTCATCTCTTCTTTATCACAAGATATTTTAGCTGATTTTATTTGCAGCAACATATCTTTTGAAAAATTGTAAAACTCGAGATTGAAGAAGATACCAGACCCATCTGTGAATTTGATTCTGTATGTCTTTGACTTGACAAACAGATCAATTTGCTTGATCTTTTTCCCTTTCTTCTCAGCATCTTCTATCTCTTGTCTTGCAAATTCAGGGTCAACCACTGTACTTAGATCTCTGATGAGTTGTTTCACTTGTGGAAGAGCAGATCTAACTTGTGTAACAGACCCTATGTTGTACATCTTTATCAGTTCATCCCTGGTCAGCTTCTGAACCATTTGCCAGAATGTATCAAACTCTTCTTCTGGTCCAGACTCTCTTCTTATTACAAACTTGACCCTTAAATCTCTTTCATCCAATGATTTAGCAAACCAGTAGTTGATTTGAGGCTTTGTGAAATCATGATGATCAATCAGCTTCTCTATCTCCATAGCCTTTTGCAAGTGTTGCTCAAAGAGCACCCTCTTAACAGATGAAGGAATAGAAATAACTGCTTGATCAGTGGGAGCAGGTGCACTGGCATCAGCTTCAGTTTGAACTGATTGAGTTGATGGTTGGACTTCTTTGGGATGGTTGAGCTTCTGGAGAGACTTTTGTTCTCTTTCTTTTGTCCATCTCCTTGTCATGAATCTCTTGCAGCCTTTCAGTTGGCATGGACTGAGCCATTTTCTTTGGGATACCTGCTGCAAATGCAAAATTTATCAAAAATCTTCTGTGCTCAGCTTTGGAGTGCCCTGTTGGCATCTTTCTCTTCTTTGCTCCTTGCTTAACCACAAACCCCTTTAAGTAATCACCTAAAGTCTCATCATCATCCATTGGGTTTTGGGCTTGCTGATCTAATTCCTTGTCCTGTTCTTCTGCTATTCTTTTGGAAATTTCAGCATCAAAGGCAATTTGGGCTTCTTTGGAAGAAAATTCATGCTTTGGAGACTCAATGAGAATGCCCTTGCCCTTGTCTTTTGCAGCAGATGTTGTAGCTTGGACTGTGCTTGATGGAGCTTGAATGCCTTCCCTGATCACAACTCCAGTAGCCTTTGAAGGAGCAGCTTGAGGTTCTAGGCTAACAGCTTGAGAAGCTGTTGGGACTGCTAGCCTAGAAACTGGAACTGTTGATGCTGCTTGGACTGTTGTTGTTGGAGCTGCTTGAACTGACTTGGGAACCTCCTGATTCTACCCCTTTTTGG
Organism: Centrapalus pauciflorus; assembly: GCA_020465985.1. Taxonomy (NCBI): domain Eukaryota; kingdom Viridiplantae; phylum Streptophyta; class Magnoliopsida; order Asterales; family Asteraceae; genus Centrapalus; species Centrapalus pauciflorus. The sequence goes on from JAANYP010006790.1 coordinate 2,448, forward strand.
AAGCATTGGTTTGGTCAGAAGGACCTACATCCTTTGCCCCTTGGGTTTGAATCATCTGCTCTAATTTCATAATTTTATTTCCACAGAGGGTGAACCCTTTGTGAAGATAATCCATTCGCTTATTCTGAGCAGCCTCTGCCTGTTTGAGTTCAAAAATTTGAGCCCCCTGTGCAGCAATGATGGACATTTGATATTCCAACATGGCTACAAAAGGTTTTAGCTTGGGATCCGTCAAAAGCATGAGTTGCATACTTGTCTCAAGATCAGAAAACACCTGGGGTGCTTGTGATCTATCACTGACATTAAGACCAGAAGTAGAAACTTCTGGGCCCCTCTTTTCTTGGTTCTGGGGACTTCCAGCTTGTGGTTGCACACTTGCTGTTGCCATGAGCGTGGTCTTAGCTATGTTGGCCCTGTCCTGTGCCTCTTGTGCAGAGACATCAGTAGTGCCAGCCACAGAACTCATATGAACCATCTCTGAAGAGATGTTCACCTCCTGAGAGAGGATGGGAGTTTCCTCAACTGGTTCCCTTTGGATATTCTGTGCAGAAGTATCCTTCTGCACAGGGATATATGGCTCTTGTTGATGGGAGGAGGAGGAAGGAGCTCCTGGTCCCCTTTTTCTTTAATATAAGTATCTTAGTGGGCGTTTTGGCGGTACAAAAGGATCAGATGGAATATTTGTATCATGAGGAGTGGGTTGGGGTCCTGGGGGTGAAGCAGGAATGTTGGGCTGTGTCTGCTCAGGACCCTCTCCTCTGTTTCCTGGAATGATGTTCATCATTGCAGAGGGCAATGGAACATCTATACTTACAAAATTGGCACTTGGCTTTAACAGCCTTTTAATTGAAGACAGTGAGTGCCTATGGGAAACATGTATCCGTTTATGTAAATGTGGAGTGGTGCAGGTGTGTGCAATAATTTTTGCCAAAAATCTAGGATACATGAGAAATTTCCCATTCTTTAGGGAATAATGCCTTAACATCCCCTGAAAAATCATGTTAGAAAAATTGAACTGTTGGCCAGTAGAAAAGCACACTAAGGCAGTGGCAATATTTGAAGAAAACTCAGACCAACCAGTTCTTTTGGGGCTTAAACATTGCTGAATAACATGCACAAGGTATTTCCATTTAGGAGAAAAATGTGCCTTAATAAAAGTAAAAGAATCAGCAGGACCCCTATAACCAATATTTTGAAGTCCAAGGTGTAAAGCTTGAAGGGATAGGTCGGTTATACCTGAGGCATCTTGAAGATGCAGGTGACGTCTGATGGATTCCTCAGTGATATTGATGACAGTTCCATCAATCTTGGATAGGAGGGTAGGCACTCCATTGATGGTTTGAACAGATGCATGATTCCAAAACTGTTCAATATGGGAGATGTATATAGTAGGGTTAATGGATAGGGCATAATGGATATGGGAGTGCCTGAGGAAATCCATCATTGCATGAAACGTTGAAGTTCAGAGTGTTTTAGGGTGTATGGGAGGCAGTTGTGTTCTTTTACAAACTCCATTGATGAAGAAACGATGGTTTAGGGTTTGAAAGAAGAATGTGTGATTCGTTCAGAGAGAAAGCAAGAGGCCGTGGACGAAGAATTTGTAACTGGTAGTTACAACTGAACGAAATCGAGACCTTTAAAGGTTTCGAAAGGTTGGGTCCCGCACACACATTTGAAAAATTACCCAAATACCCTGCACACTTTGACAGATCAAGTGAAAATAACTAGCAGTCCGAGAAAATGAACTAGCAGCATGAAAAAAAATCTCATGCTGTTAGTTTAAAATTAGGCAACTTTTCAATGAAACAGTGTCTCCCCCTTAAATAAGCATACTGAGTAGATAATAATGAAAACCAATTAATCCATGTTTACCATACCAATATTTGATATTAGGAAAGTGAACCTTCCCACATCAAAAGGCTTTGTAAATAGATCAGCTAACTGATCATCTGTATGTATTTTGGTAACTTGGATTAACTTCTTTTCATTACAGTCTCTGATGAAGTGAAATCTGATTTCTATATGCTTAGTTTTTGGGAATTTCACTGGGTTTTGCACAATGCTAATTGCACTTGAATTGTCAATATAAATAGGAGTGGATAAGAAATTCATACCATAGTCTCTTAGTTGATTTTGAATCCACATTACCTGGGAACAGCAGCTTGCAGCTGCTACGTATTCTGCTTCAGTGGATGATGTGGAGACAGTTGTTTGCTTTTTGCATTGCCAAGAGACCAGTCTTGCTCCTAAGTATTGACATCCACCAGTTGTGGATTTCCTATCAATGTTGCATCCACCATAGTCACTGTCAGAATAAGCAGTTAGTTCAAAAGGAGAGTCTTTAGGATACCATAGGCCTAAATGTGGTTGGCCTTTAAGATATCTAAAGATTCTCTAAACAGCAACCAAGTGAGAATCCTTTGGAGAGCATTGAAACCTAGCACACACACAGACAGCAAACATAATATCAGGTCTGGAAGATGTTAGATACATGAGAGATCCTATAAGGGATCTGTATAGATGAATGTCCACATCTATGCCATCTGTGTCTGCATGGAGCTGTTTATGAGGATCCATTGGAGTGCTTGCAACCTTTGTGTCTTGATAGCCAAACTTTTCCAGTATGTCTTTGACATACTTTGATTGACTTATGAATAGACCAGTAGGCTTCTGTTTAACCTGCAGCCCTAGAAAGAATGTGAGTTCCCCCATTGAACTCATTTGAAACTTTTTGTGCATTAGAGTCTCAAATTCTTTGCACAAACCATCATTTGTTGAGCCAAAGATGATATCATCCACATAGATTTGGACAAGTAAAATCTCAGCTTTGATGGATTTAGTGAAAAGTGTTTTGTCCAGAGTGCCTCTCTTGAATCCATTCTGTAGAAGATATGATGACAGAGTGTCATACCATGCTCTGGGGGCTTGGTGAAGACCATAGAGGGCCTTGTCTAGCTTGTACACCCTGTCTGGATACTTGTAGTCTTCAAAACCAGGAGGTTGACACACATATACTTCCTCTTCAATTGTCCCATACAGGAAAGCAGACTTGACATCCATTTGATACACTTTAAATCCTTTGAAGCTTGCATAGGCTAGAAATAGTCTGATGGCTTCAATTCTTGCTACTGGAGCAAATACATCATCATAATCAATGCCTTCTTCTTGAGTGTACCCTTGTGCTACTAGCCTTGCTTTGTTCTTGATGACTATCCCTCTCTCATCTTTCTTGTTTCTGAACACCCATCTTGTACCTATTGCTCTCTTACCTTTAGGAAGATCCACTAGAGTCCATACATTCTGAATTTTAAACTGTAGAAGCTCTTCTTGCATAGCTTCAATCCAGGATGAATCTTTTAGTGCTTCTGATGTCTTTTTGGGTTCTAGTTGAGACATGAAACAGACATGTTCAAAAGCAGCTAGACTGAATTCAGGAACTGCTTGTTCAGCAGCAGCAATCTCATTGTGAACCATTTTCCTTGTTTGAACAGGAGTGCTTGGATCACCTAGTATTTGATTGAGAGGGTGATACTTGTGAACACTTAGTGTGGGCTCTCTCTCTGTTTGAAAAGAAGTTCCAAGATTTGTATCATCTCCATCAGAACCAGTGAATGGTTCAGTTTCTGGAACAACTTGACTAGAATCTGGGACTGTTTCCTTTTGTGTTGGAGCTGTGCTTTCAGGACTTGGGGATGGCACTTCAGTGTCTGGATTTGCATTAAGTGGAGCATTCAGGACCCCTGGAGGATCACAAGACAGAAGTGGTAGAGTGGTGTAATCATCCCAACTTGGTGAATCTGCAGCAGTCTGAAACTTTGTGCCAACAGCTTGAGAAATTGTATTGGCAGCATGAGAATTTGTGTTAGCAGCTTCAACCCTGTATGCATTAGCTTCTGCAGTATACTCAACAAAGCTCAGAGAATGTGTTAGTGAATCTAAATCAAACAACCAATCAGGACCAGTGCCTTTGATAGTAGCAGTATTTTCATTAAATTCAACATTGGCACTTTCTTCAATTGTTTTAGACACACTGTTGTATACTCTATAGGCTTTGCTTTGAGTTGAGTAGCCTACAAAGAATCCTTCTTCAGCTTTACTTTCAAACTTCCCTAAGTGAGTCTTAGTGTGAAGGATAATACATGGGCATCCAAAAGGCTTGAAGAAAGCTATTAGGGGACTTCTGTTATGGAATAATTCATAGGGAGTTTTCCCTTGTGATTGGACAACCTGAACCCTATTCAGAACATAACAGGCTGTATTAACAGCTTCTGCTAAGAAAGTCATTGGCAGATTTGAATCAGCTAACATTGTTCTAGCAGCCTCAATTAATGTTCTGTTCTTTCTTTCAGCTACACCATTTTGCTGTGGTGTTCTTGGTGCACTATACTGTCTAGCAATGCCTTTGGACTCACAGAAACTGTTTAGAATGTGATTTTTAAATTCAGTTCCATTGTCTGATCTTATCACCTTAACTCTGGAGTTGGATTGGTTTTCTATCTTAAGAATAAAAGACTTAACTAGCTCAGCAGTCTCATCTTTGGTTCTAAGAAAGTAAACCCAAGTAAATCTGGTGAAATCATCAACAATAACTAAACAGTATGCCCTTTTATTCAAACTCAAAACAGATGTTGGACCAAATAGATCCATATGTAGCAACTGAAGGACAGATGAGATTGAATTTACTTCTTTGGTCTTATGAGAAGTTTTGTGTTGCTTACCTTTAAGGCATGCTACACAATGATCATCACAAATGAACTCCTTTTGTGGTAAGCCTCTGACCAGATTCTTTTTAACTAAAGCATTCATGGACTTGAAGTTCATGTGACACATCCTTCTATGCCAAAGAGCATACTCATTTGATGATGCTTTGGATATTAAACAGCTTAAAGTATTTGATTTAGATAAAAGATCTGTGTCCAGGCAGTAAACATTGTCCTTTCTTGGTGTTCTTAGTAAAACATGATTTTCAGGAACTTTGAAATCTTTTGAAAGAACAATGCACTCAGAATCTGTGAACAGAACAATGTTTTGTTTGTCACAGATTTGAGAGACACTTAATAAATTGTACTTAAGCTGTTCAACATACAAAACATCATGGAATGTCATGTTGCCTGCATTAACAGTACCTTTACCTGTAACCTTACCTCCTTTTGAGTTGCCTCCAAATGCAACAAAACCTCCATCAAAACCTTTGAAATTTGACAAGCATTCAGAGTTGCCTGTCATGTGCCTAGAGCATCCACTGTCCAGATGCCATCTTGTTCTATGAGGAGACCTGTGGTTGCCCTGCACAAATAACAGCTTAGTTAGTAGTGGAGTAAACCCAAACCAAATTGGTTTTGGGTTGGCCTTGTACATTGACATAACTAAATACTGTTTTTGACTTCTTATATTTAGTAAGATCTACTGATGGAGTCTTTGGAGAGTATTTGGTGAATATATGAGGTATCCAATTATTTTGATCATCTTTTATTCTAACAGTCTCAGATGGTTCACTAGCAGTTCCAGATTGATGCTCAGCAGCTTGAGTTGTGTTTGTAGTGCTAACAGTTTCAGTTTTTGCACTGACAGCATCAGATTTTGACTTAGCAGTCTGATCTTTTGCATTAGCAGTTTGAGCATCAGATTTGTCCTTGACACACCATATTTGTTTAAAACTTGATTTAGGCTTTGTCAAAGCTTGTTTTTGATGTGTGGACTGCTTTTTATTAACTTTTAAAAACCTGTGATCAACTGTTTTCTTTGGAACTGATGTGGAAGGTTTCACCTTTGAGTGTTTTGCCTGAATAGGATTTGATTTGGTGTGATGCACAGTCTGTTTTGCAACAGCTGGTTTATAAAAACAATCCTTGGCTAAGTGATTCTTCCTTCCACAGTGAAAACACCTTTTGACAGTTTGAATTGGAGAACCAGACTTTTCTGTCAATTTCTGGTTCTTGTTTCTCTGATTTCCTCTTACCTACTGTTGTTTAGGAAACTTTTGAACACCATGCTTTTGGCATGTGCAGATAGAAACAATTTTACCTCTTTTATTTCCTTTTGATGAAGATGCAGTGTTACAGTTAGAATGTACAGAAACTTGTGGAGTAGCATTGCAGACACTCATCTTCTCCTATCCTTTCTTACTGGGAGCTTGGACCTCTATGGGTGCACTCATTGTGTCACAGTCTCTATTTTGACTCTTATCTTCCTTTAATTCAGAACTGTTATCAAGGATAGGATCTACAATAGTCATAGACTCATCTAGTGGTTCATTGACAAGTCTGTCAGCAACCTCACTCATTGGATGAATGTACTTGTTATTGTATGGAGGTGGAGTAGCTCTGTATCCTATTCCTTCTTTGGGATTGACCTGAGATTTCACTCTATCTTTAAGTTGGACTTCCATTAGGTGTTCCAGCTTTTGATTTGCTAACTTGAAGTTTCCTAGATCTATGTTAACAGATTCTAGTTTCTTATTAGCCTCAAACACCTTTTGTTCAGTCTCTTCTACCTTTTTATTCAGAGATTCTATTTTCTTATTTAGCTCCTTTTTCTCCCACTCATGATAGGTTCTATCATACCCCAATTGAATCTCATTATCCTTATAATCATTGATCTGTTTTTCCAGATCTTCTATGGCTTGCATGTATTCATATCTCCTTTCTTCCATCTTGGCTAGAGTTTTGCACATGCTCTCATTATGATCTCTGTACTTTTTAACCATAATTTTGCATGATTGAGAGCAGAGTTTAGAATTTACCTTAGAGGGAAGTTCAGTGGATGAGACATTTGATGTTTCTGCCATAAGTGCTTGATTTTGAAATTCTTCCTCTGTCTGATCACTCCAGTCAAACACATTGTCTTCTTGAGAGACAAGTGCTGTGATGATGATGTTTGAATGGGCTGTGAAGTTCTTGATGGCTGTTCACCTTGAGATCTACATTCTCTGGCAAAGTGACCAAGCTTATGACATTTATAGCATTCCACTTTTGATTTATCAAAAGATGGTTTGCCTTCTGTCTTGGCTTGAAAGTTGGCCCTACCAGTTCTTTTCAGAAATCTTTTGGCTCTCATGGTCAGCATTGCATGTTGCCACTTTAAATCCATCTCTTCAAGATCATCTGGATGAATTTGTTCCAAGTCTTCAACATTTAGAGCAAATAATCCATCATTGGCAACAAAAGCCTCATAGTGAGCTTCAGCAGAATTGCCATCACCACCTGAAAAAGGATCACAGTTATTAGATTTTTCAGAAGACATAAGAGCAGAATTGTTATTATAAGAAAAGGATTTCTTTTTAGCATCAATCTCAATCTCAAACACTCTTAAACTGTTATACAGATCATCCAGCTCTATCTCATCAAGAGTGTCTTTTGTTCTCCATTGTGCAGCATAGACTGTCCATTCTTCTCCAAGGGATCTGAGAAACTTTCTATTGACTTCATCTTGATCCAGATTGACCTTTGCACTTTCCAGTTCACTTATTAGTTTGTTGAACCTGTCAAAGATTTCAGTAAGGTTTTCATTCTTGCCACTAGAAAAGTTTTCATACTGCTATTTCAAGAGGTCCTTTTGGTTTTTCTTGGTACTGGCATTACCAGCAAACCTCTTCTCTAAGGCATTCCAAAGAGAATGAGCAGTATAAAATTTTTTAAACTGATGTTGATAAGCATTAGGAATGGCTATTTGTAAAAGTGTAAGTACTTTCACTTCATTCATTCTAGCCTTCCTTTCAAGTTCAGTTTTTGGAGGAGTTTTGACTGGTTTTCCCTCATCATCAAGTTCTGGATCAACTACAGGAGGAAATTCAACAGCTTCCCATATGGCATAATCAATGAATTGAATATGCTGTTGAATCCTGAGTTTCCACATCTCAAACTCAGTGGGCTTGAGCATAGGCACTTTGAGTCCTTGCCCAGATCCACTGCTGCTATTTTCAAATTCCATTGCAAAACAATTAAAAATTTAAAAGAAAGTTTTTGACTTTGAAAAACAAAGAGTAACCTGATTTGAACAACCTGGTTTGACAAACCTGTCTCTGATACCACTTGTCAGGATCTAAATATGAATTACCAAGACTAACTGATTTGAATTTATCAGAGTATAAATCAATAATCTTGCTTTGAATCAAAGTTTAATCAAGAAGTTTGCGGAACAACACTTAATTATTTTAACAAAAACTTTCAGTATCAATAATGAATAAACACACAAGAATTAATCAAGACTGTTTGTATTGCTGAATTCAACGATTACAATCACCTCTAATCTGTTTGATTAGACGAAGAACACAGACTGTTCTTAGGGTTTTACAACCTTAGAGGCTTATGAAAACTCTATCAATAAAGCAATTACAGACTAAAAAATATGCAGAAAACTCCTATACAATAGAAAGACCTATTATATGTATTTATATTGGTTCTTGATATGTTTCCTTGACGAATAATGACTTCTCTGATAGTAGATATGCTGGAATCTTCATGTAGATATCTTTTACTGAAAATCAGCACTTTCTGTTTATGAAACTGTTGAGCAGCTTGAATCACTTGACAGCATGAACAGAGCAGCTTGAGTAGATTTGCTCTGGCAGCTTGAACTTTTACACTGGCAGCTCGAGTTTCTTCAACTAGCAGCATGAACTTTGTATTTACATTTAAAAACTACTAACAGTCTGAGAAGTCTAACTAACAGCTTGAATATACTTAAACTATTTCCCAACACCTTCAATTCCATGAGAACATGAGAACTCTTCAAAATGCACAAATTTATACATCAGATGCACAAATTTAAAAATTAAATTTATAACTTAAAGCCATTATTGGTTTTCAATATTAATAAATATCATAATCTAACATTAAAATTATCTTTAAAATTTAAATTCATCAAATTTTACACTAAATACACAAATTTAAACATTAAATGCATAAATTTTGTCAAATGGATGAATTCGTACATAAAGTGGACAAATTTATCATGATATACGTAAATTTTATATCAAATGCATAAATTTATCAAATGCATTAATTTTAACATTAAATGCATAATTTTATACATTAAATACACAACTTTTAGAGAGGTTCTCACGATAACGAGGGTTCTTACCGGAACCCAACTCTATATATATACATTATATATATATATATATATATATATATATATATATATATATATATATATATATATATATATATATATATATATAGATTCAGGTTCAAATAACTACCTCTCGAAATCAAGTGCAACCGAAGGTACCGACCTTAAAAAAAAAAAAATCAAATTTAAAATTTTTTTTCACATAATCATGTATAATTTAATGTTATACGCATAATATATGAATTTCACATAGATTCACACTTTTTGTGTCCTTAAAAATTATGTGAATACTCAATACATATTTATGTGAATGGTCATCCATGTGAATGGTCATTCCATTTCACACCATGTGAATGGTGTGAATGACCATTCACATGATCTTTTTTTACCATTCACAAGATTTATGATGTTACTTCCTTTGAAAAAAAGTCTTATAATGTTGTCTTATACATGTCTATTCAAAAAAAAATATGTGTGAATGATCATACACATTAGGGTACGCTGGAATCTCATAGGTACGCTAATGAACCTGATTTTATATATATATATATATATATATATATATATATATATATATATATATATATATATATATATATATAGACACACATTATGGATCTCTTAATAAGTTAATAATAAGTTTTTGTCCTTCATATGTACATTTTTTTATATTATATTATTTTTTGTTGTTTCTTTAGATATATTATGTACTTAATTTTTTCGTTAAAATTTTATTTTTCTTCTATTATTTTTTGTTTGTTCGTTTGTAATTTGCATTTTATTTTATTTTATTTTTTAAACTCTGTCTTGATATTATGCTTTCAATATGGATATTCATCTGTCTAATTATTACTTATAAGTATGTTTTTGTTGGTACTTATGTCATTTATATTTACATCTATGAATAATATTTTTTATATTTTATATTTATTATATTATAAAAGTATCCATTTAAATGTCTTGATTATATATTTTTTTCATGTTATACAACTAAATATTATAAACTCTTGAATTTTAAAATGTACTATTTATAATATGAAATATACAAATTAGATTGATTATATACGTACTTTTTTCATGTTATACAACTAAATATTATAAACTTGAATTTAAAAATGTACTATTTATAATATGAAATATACAAATTATATATATATATATATATATATATATATATATATATATATATATATATATATATATAGAGAGAGAGAGAGAGAGAGAGAGAGAGAGAGAGAGAATCGAGTTCATCAGCGTACCTATGAGATTCAAGCGTTACCAGCGTACCCTAATGTGAATGATCATTCACATATTTTTTTGAATAAACATATATAAGACAACATTATAAGACTGTTTTTCAAAAGGAGCAACATCATAAATCTTGTGAATGGTAAAAAAAAAAAGATCATGTGAATGGTCATTCACACCATTCACATTCACATGGATGACCATTCACATAAATATGCATTGAGCATTCACATAATTTTTAAGGATACAGGAAGTGTGAATCTATGCCAAATTCATATATCATGCGTATAACATTAAATTAAAAATGGTTATGTGGAAAAAAAAATTTATAAAAGTTTTTTAAGGTGGTACCTTCGAGTGCACTTGATTTCGAGAGGTACTTATTTGAACCTGTCTCTCTCTCCCTCTATATATATATATATATATATATATATATATATATATATATATATATATATATATATATATATATATATATATATATATATATATATATATATATATATATATGGTGAGGATAAAAGTAGGACCGTGTTTAAAACGAGGACAGTAAGAACCAATCAAATCACTTGAAAATGTGAATCAACCAATAGAAATTAATGTGACAATTTTGTAAATAAAGAATCATTTGCACATGCTGGACATGACTTTAAGGGTAGAATTGTAATTTAAGCACCTTCTATATTTTAACAAATATACGCTTCATTAATGAGGATAACAACAATCTTCTCAAGCCATTTAGGGTTTATATAAAAACTGTGAGGAGGCCAGAGATTCACCGGTGAACAATCTGTAAGGTCTACCACTACTAGATCTATCTAGACGCGGATCCGTGAACGAGTGCGGAATCCTCGTTAACGGTTAGATGGACAACTCTCAACTACGAAACACGGAGACTATCAGAGGCTGAACGAACGACTAACGAACGATCCTACGAACTGATTCTCTCCGAAACGGACCTAAAGCTGATGATAAACTCGAGATCGCCTTAAGCTTAATTCCTCACGAATTCTGCTAAAAGTCTACTAATGACTCGAGTCTATCCCTAATTATAGACCCTGATTCGAGTCTGATGTGGGCCAAACTTGAATCTGGCCCAAGGCCCATTCGAGTCTGTCCACCAAGACACTCTCGAATCTGGGCACATTCGAATCTAAGGCTACATTCGAATCTATCACAGATTCGAATGTCTACCCTTATATAATTCGAATCTAGCCAAAACACTTAAACACCTAAGTGTTGAAACTCATGTTTTTACTTATGCTTGAATTAATCTTTGATCTTTATGTTTGAACTTCTTGTAATACGTTACATCAAGTTCAAACATACAATCAATTACTATTAAACATATATAAACACATATATCAAGCACTCGTTTAACCACAATGTTGAATATTACTTAAACCACAATGTTAGATCGATTAGACTGCTATCGTCACACAAGGTGTACCAACAGACTCCCCCTTGACGATAGCTTCTAATTATTTACATCAAATTTAAGTACTAGAACTATATATACTACTGCCTGCATATAATCCAGCATCTATACAAACTTTAACTACCTTCTGGAACTTCCTGGCTTCAGATCTCCATGCTTCAGTAAAGAAGATAGGCTGATCATGTAGCTTCTTCAGGTCGTCCTTTGATAGATTTATCAAATGCAGTGGATCATATACCTTCAAAATGACCTTCTCGTCTTGATCCTCCATGATGGCTTCAGCAGTGTCAATCTCGAGGTACCACCATTTCATGTTGCTCAAAATATTCTGAGGCATCGATTTCATTGGAACCTTTTTTCAGACATTTGACTGGCTTATAAATCATTCTGGCCCAAGGCCTTCCAGTATGAGGATCTATCCTTGAACCATCCTCGACCCTTTTGCCTGATCTCGGCTTAAGCCTCTCAAACTTTCCTGAACGACCCTCTTTTCGTATTATTCTTGCCATGACTTCAGCGTACGGGTCTTCGCCTATATTAATCAGTTCCTTCCATGCTAGTTCCTTAACCTCAATCTTGGGCAGTGAGTTGAACGCTTTCAGTGTTCGCCTCAAGTATTGAAGGCCATCTCTTCTTTTCAAAACAGCTGCAGTTCTCTGTCAAAGAACCAGCTAATAATCCCTCCTGAGAAGTTTACAGCACCCGGAACTCTCATCTTCTTTTTCATCTTCAGCTGATCTTTCTTTTCTTCCTTCTTAAACCAAAGATTTATCAACTCAGCTCTAGATGGCTCCTTCTCTGCCTCTTCAAGTTCTTTGTCTTCAACTGAGGCTACCTTGATGTAGTCTATATCAATCACATTATGATTTTGGCCCTCATACAGTTTCGTGACAGGTTGTGAATTGATTATCACCTCATTGACATGATCGTCCTCGTAATCTAACACCTCATCATCCGATTTCCAGTCAACGACGTCCTCTGGAATGAATTCACCTTCTTCCAACTCTTCGACGTCATCTTCAAAATCGAATTCCATAAGCTCTTCCTCAATATCTTTCAGCGCATCTATCATGTCGCTATCCAAAGCCCTTGAAGAACCTGCTTCTCCTACTTCTCCTCCTAGACTAGGCTCCCCCTCAGATTGAGCAGTTTGAGCAGCAGAAAGATCTACTGGCTCATTCTGTCTTTTTGGGCTGGGATCATTGCCTTGATTGTCCTCATCATCGTCTTCTCTTGGCCTCTCAATTTCTTGATCACGGCAGGATGTCTCCCCCTGAGCCTGAAGATTTTTCATTAACTGCTCAATGAGGGAGCGCATCGATCTTAACTCAGCTGGCTGATCGCAGACGAACGTCTTCAGCTCAATGTTCTCTTCCTGGATTTTTTCTACCGTCTTCTTCAATTCAGCATTTTCATTTTCCAGATTTGCATTATGTGCCTGAATTTCACCCATTGCCTGTGTTAGGCTCAGGATTTGAACGTGTTGGAAGTCAACGCGAGCTTTGAGCTGCATAAACCTCTGGTTGTCAGCGTAGGCGGCCGAGGTAGATGGAATGGACTGAACAGGAGAAGGGATGAATGGTGGTGGAATATATGGCTCATGTTGAGGTGGTGGTGATGGTGGAGCGGTGGCTTGTGGTTCTTGAGTTTGAGGTTGAGGTTGTTGTGCATCGGACGCTGAGGATGTCCCTTTCATAAACCTGTGACGCTTGGCCCGCTGCCTAGTCACCAAGGGAGCAACTTCCTCCTCTTCGAAATCTGAATCGTCAGATTCCCTTGCCTCTCTTCTCCTGGATCCTTCTTCATTCACTATCAACCTCGATCCATAGGTTCCAATTTGAATATTTGGTTCCGTAGCCACCGATTCAGGAGCTTCAACTTCCAGCTCCTCCATATCTTCCGACTCTGATTCAGATGATGTCAAACCTTTATCAGCCTGTTCTGGCTCATACTCTTCCACATCTCTTAATACGTCTTCTTCTCCTTCAGGTGGACTGAGCAATTCACCAACTAATGCTGCGGCCACATCTTCATTTGCATGGGGTCCTGATGCCCATATTTCATCTAATGTTTGCGCGATTTGCTCAGATTCTAGAACCGCACTCGAAGGCCCTGCTTCCTGTGCTTGAGGCTGCTGACTTGTGGAAGGCCTTGATGCCTGAATTTGACTCGCTGATGGTCTTTGACGGCGTCTTTGAGCTCGCGGCTGCTGTTGTTGTTGACGTTGTTGTGGTTGTTGTTGCGGTTGAAATTCAACGACCCCTGCCCAGTTGGCATCTTCCGGGGCTTGAAATTCCCTATCCAAAATTGCTCCAAACAATGGACGCTCAACAGAAACAGCTAACCTTCCTCTGTGTGAGGAACAGTCAGCGAAAATCCTCTTGTCCATAATAGCAACGCTCAGAAAGTCATTTGACGGCGGCAGATTTGGCAAGAAATGCCTTATCAACATCATAATGAACCTTGGATAAAGCAGAAATTGTTGATTCTCGGGAGTGGATATCTGATGAACAAATTCCGAAAAGAACATCTCCGAAAAACTATATGGGCGATTATACACCATAGCGACGATCCCCGACTGAATTTTCGCCACAATATAGTCGAACCCTGCTTTCTTCGCAGCAAAGCACACCATAAACACATGCGCTAGAAACCTCCACTGCCCGATCAACCCACTCTTCATATATGACACTTTTGTCACATCGAGGCTGTACCCCATTCTTTGAAAGGCCGCTTGCCTTATACTCAAAGGAAATTCTATTGGACCAGCTTCTTCTTCCTGAGTGCCCAACTGCAGCACTTGACGAAGCATATCAGCCGAAAATACCAATGGCTGTCCTGCAATACGAGTGCGTAGAACTGTCGGAGTGACCGAGCAGTCTACCTGCAAATGATCGTAAAACTGACGGATGTATGGTAACACAAGCTGCACATTATGCAACAGTGCATATCCGATCCTTGATTCAACGAGAAAATCAAGCACTTGACGGAATCCCTGCGCCTCAGGGAGATTCAGATCTGGATGAAGCACCATATTGTGCTTAGGAACGAACGCTCGAATAGCCATTTCTGCACAGTAAACAAAACCATTAGATTCATCAAAAATCAATAAACTTGTTTAAATTTAAATCTGTTTTATTTTGAACTTGTTTAAGTACAAAATCCAACACAATTAAATTTCTACAAGTTTAATAATATTTAAATTTAAATAGTGCAAATAACAAATAGATTCGAAAGTAACAAATTCGAAGTGTCCCTATTCGAGTGTAATAGACAGATTCGAAGGTCATGGTCATCTCGAATCTAATGACAGATTCGAGAAACCCATGAACAGATTCGAAACCCATGAACAGATTCGAACGACCGTATTCATTCAAGGACCAAATCTCTTGATTTTAACCTTTATGGACTTAGAAAATTATATTCATTAGTCCTACTAGTTACTAATCACAGATATATGCCTTTAATTTGATAGTTTATCGGCCCAAATTTGGTAATTTTGTAAAAACCCTATTTTGACCCTTAAACCTTCAAAATTTGATGATTTTGCCTAAAATTGTGTATAAAACTACATGAATCTTGTACAATCAAGTTGATTATACCTAGGTACAGTAGTAGAATCGAACGCACAAGCTTTAAACTCGATGAAATGTCGTTTAGGAGAAAAGCGATAGACTCGAAGATAGATTCGAAATCGCCGGTGTTAGATTCGAGGAAGTAGATTCGACAACAGTAAGAAATAAATGACTTCACTGTTGACCTATATATACTACCAACCTTCGAGTCTAAGTCCTTATTCGAATCTACTGACAGATTCGAAGGCTTACCTCTTCGAGTCTGTCCTAGATTCGAAACCATCAAACACTTAGAAAAATTTCAAAAATTTTGTAATAACTTCAACTTTTCCAACTTTTTTCTACGGTATCGTGTAACCAGACAAACTATGCCAACTCTTTTACCCTAAGCACCAGATATTTCACGTAATGTTTATTTTATCCAACTTTGAATGCACCCTCAGTAATTTTTGACCTTTTACCTGACTAAAAATTAAAATAAAATAAACTAAGGTAAAATAAAATAAAAATAAAAATAAAAATAAAAATTTTTGACCAAAAATTTAATCTAGACTTAAGCTATACTTACAAAATTTACATCCTAAGCTAAATACTAAACAAAATCTTTTTGATGAGTATAGTCTAAGAAAGGTTCAATCAGATAGCGATGTCTGATACTTACTTTCAGTACTTAAGCTTTCACACTGAGGAATTTTTGATTCCTTTGATTATATGTCGTGACATACCTATTTAGCCGATTGTTGGTATTTTACCCCTTTAAACACTCTACATTTCGGAATATCCCTTGGCATTTTTATTTATCAGGAAATTATCTTACATGACTCAGACATAGACATACTTTTATGATCAAGGCATACAGACAAAGATTCTAACTTGTTGGTATTTGCAAACTTTCTTTAAAAGACAAACATCGGACACAGGTCTGTATTTTCATACAACAAAGTGTCTTAGTTTGACTTAAAGTTTATATTTAAAGTTAGCAAGACAGCGGTGACAGGTCTGTACTGACGTACAACAAAGCGACATGTCTGCTAACCCGAATCTAAACAGAGACAACAGGTCTGTACTTACGTACAACAGAGTGGCATGTTTTCGACTCTCAGTTTTATATGATATTTCTATTCTTTCCATTTTCAGATGTATTTGATGTTGCCATACATCCCCAGAAAGTTTGCATACCTCATTTAGACTCAAAGTTTGTATGTCTTGTACATAAAAATTAAGACCGATTGGTCATACATCTAAGTTGGTGACACGCTTGACTTTTTCTAGAATATTTTATTAGCTTGAGATTACCTATATGTATTATGTCTACCAACACATCAAACTAAATAAAGTATAACACTTAGGATTTAGTTGCATTATGTGTGAAAGCCTAAACACTTAGAGTCTGTAACGACGGTGCTAATTTTCGTCACTTTGAACCTATGTATCTAAGACTTAACTCTTTTTTCTGATATTCTCTTTTTTTTTTTTTGTATTTTTGTAATTTTCTCTCTTTTTTCTTTTGTTTTTCATAAGAAAAAGCAGTAAAATAAGCTAACCTACTAACTTACTAAAAATAGAAACTTACTAAAAAAAGAAACTTACCTAAATTAGCAGACTAGTGTAAAGAAAGAAATACTACGACTCTAAGAGAAAATAAACTACTACTACTAAGGTCAATTTACTCTGGGTTGCGCATTCCATTCAGTTGAATTAAATACTCAAACCGTGACTTATCAAACGCTTTGGTAAATAAATCTGCATAATTATCTTCTGTTGCCACTTTTACCAGTTTGATTAAGTTCTTTTCAGCACAATCACGAATAAAATGATGCCTTATGTCTATGTGCTTTGTTTTGTTGTGTTTAACTGGATTATTAGTTATAGCAATAGTAGACTGATTGTCTATCCTAATTGGAGTTTGAGTGTAAGCCAAACTGTAATCCCGCAATTGTTGTTGTATCCACAGAACCTGTGAGCAGCAACTACCAACAGCAACATACTCGGCCTCGCACGTTGACACGGCTACCGAAGTTTGTTTCTTGCATTGCCAGGATACCACTCTCCCTCCTAGGAACTGACAACCTCCAGTTGTTGATTTGCGCGTCAAGCTGCATCCTCCGTAGTCAGAATATGTGAACGCCTCCAACTCTAGATCTCCCTCCGCGTGATACCAAAGTCCCAGCTTCGGTTTCAACTTGAGGTATCGTAGAATTCGCTTCACAGCTTTCATATGCATCTCCTTCGGATTCGCTTGAAACCTAGCACAAATACACACAGCAAACATAATATCAGGTCTTGAAGCAGTTAAATACATAAGTGACCCAATCATGGCCCGATATAAAGTCGGATCCACATCGGTATCACTTTCAGTACCCGGCCCGAGATTGTGATTCACTTGAATCGGCGTGCTGAAGTGGGCAGTCAACTTTGTTCCTTCCATCCCAAAACGCTCTAATATGTCATAGACATACTTAGTCTGATGGATAAACATCCCTTCCTTCTTTTGGTCAACTTGTAACCCCAAAAAGAAATTCAACTCCCCCATAGCACTCATCTCGAACTTAGACTTCATCACCTTCTCGAAATCTTTGCACATCTGTTCGTCTGATGATCCAAAGATGATATCATCAACGTACACCTGTACCAAGATAAAGTGATCGCCCTTCCTCTTAACAAACAAGGTACTATCTATCCTACCCCTTTCAAAACCGTTCTCTAACAGATCGTTGGATAGAGTCTCATACCACGCCCTAGGTGCCTCATGTAATCCGTATAGATCCTTATCTAAGCGATATACTCTATCAGGATATTTTGGATCTGTAAATCCGGGCGGCTGTTCTACGTACACCAACTCCTTCACTTTCCCATATAGGAAAGCACTCTTAACATCTAACTGGTATACTTTAAAACCCTTGAAGGAGGCAAACGCTAGAAACAACCTAATGGCTTCCAGCCTTGCTACTGGTGCAAAAACCTCGTTGTAATCGATTCCCTCCTCTTGGTTGAAACCCTTTACAACTAACCTAGCCTTGTTGCGCGTGACTATACCTCGATCGTCTCTTTTGCACTTAAAAACCCATTTGGTTCCTATTGCTATTTCCCTTCTAGTCCATTACCTCGAGGGGAAATAGCCATAGGAACCAAATGGGTTTTTAAGTGCAAAAGAGACGATCGGGGTATAGTCACGCGCAACAAGGCTAGGTTAGTTGTAAAGGGTTTCAACCAAGAGGAGGGAATCGATTACAACGAGGTTTTTGCACCAGTAGCAAGGCTGGAAGCCATTAGGTTGTTTCTAGCGTTTGCCTCCTTCAAGGGTTTTAAAGTATACCAGTTAGATGTTAAGAGTGCTTTCCTATATGGGAAAGTGAAGGAGTTGGTGTACGTAGAACAGCCGCCCGGATTTACAGATCCAAAATATCCTGATAGAGTATATCGCTTAGATAAGGATCTATACGGATTACATCAGGCACCTAGGGCGTGGTATGAGACTCTATCCAACCATCTGTTAGAGAACGGTTTTGAAAGGGGTAGGATAGATAGTACCTTTTTTGTTAAGAGGAAGGGCGATCACTTTATCTTGGTACAAGTGTACGTCGATGATATCATCTTTGGATCATCAGACGAACAGATGTGCAAAGATTTCGAGAAGGTGATGAAGTCTAAGTTCGAGATGAGTGCCATGGGGGAGTTAAATTTCTTTTTAGGGTTACAAGTTGACCAAAAGAAGGAAGGGATGTTTATCCATCAAACTAAGTATGTCTATGACATATTAGAACGGTTTGGGATGGAGGGAACTAAGTTGACTGCCCATTTCAGCACGCCGATTCAAGTGAATCACAATCTCGGGCCGGGTACTGAAAGTGATACCGATGTGGATCCGACTTTATATCGGGCCATGATTGGGTCACTTATGTATTTAACTGCTTCAAGACCTGATATTATGTTTGCTGTTTGTATTTGTGCAAGGTTTCAAGCGAATCCGAAGGAGATGCATATGAAAGCTGTGAAGCGGATTCTACGATACCCCAAGTCGAAACCGAAGCTGGGACTTTGGTATCACGCGGAGGGAGATCTAGAGTTGGAGGCGTTCACAGATTCTGACTACGGAGGATGCAGCTTGACGCGCAAATCAACGACTGGAGGTTGTCAGTTCCTAGGAGGGAGACTGGTGTCCTGGCAATGCAAGAAACAAACGTCGGTAGCCGTGTCAACGTGCGAGGCCGAGTATGTTGCTGCTGGTAGTTGCTGCTCACAGGTTATGTGGATACAACAACAATTGCGGGATTACGGTTTGGCTTACACTCAAACTCCAATTAGGATAGATAACCAGTCTACTATTGCTATAACTAATAATCCAGTCAAACACAACAAAACAAAGCACATAGACATAAGGCATCATTTTATTCGTGATTGTGCTGAAAAGAACTTAATCAAACTGGTAAAAGTGGCAACAGAAGATAATAATGCAGATTTATTTACCAAAGCGTTTGATAAGTCACGGTTTGAGTATTTAATTCAACTGAATGGAATGCGCAACCCAGAGTAATTTGGCCTTAGTAGTAGTAAGTTTATTTTCTTTTAGAGTCGTAGTATTTCTTTCTTTACAGTAGTCTGCTAGTTTAGGAAAGTTTCTATTTTTAGTAAGTTTCTAATTTTAGTAAGTTTCTATTTTTAGTAAGCTAGTAGGTTAGCTTATTTTACTGCTTTTTATGAAAAACAAAAGAAAAAAGAGAGAAAATTACAAAAATACAAAAAAAGAGAATATCAGAAAAAAGAGTTAAGTCTTAGATACATAGGTTCAAAGTGACGAAAATTAGCACAGTCGTTATAGACTCTAAGTGTTTAGGCTTTCACACATAATGCAACTAAATTCTAAGTGTTATACTTTATTTAGTTTGATGTGTTGGTAGGCATAATACATATAGGGAATCCCAAGGCTAATAAAATATTCTAGAAAAAGTCAAGCGTGTCACTAACTTAGATGTACGACCAATCGGTCTTAATTTTTATGTACAAGACATACAAACTTTGAGTCTAAATGAGGTATGCAAGCTTTCTGGGGATGTATGGCAACATCAAATACATCTGAAAATGGAAAGAATAGAAATATCATATAAAACTGAGAGTCGAAAACATGCAACTCTGTTGTACGTAAGTACAGACCTGTTGTCTCTGTTTAGATTCGGGTTAGCAGATATGTCGCTTTGTTGTACGTCAGTACAGACCTGTCACCGCTGTCCGCTAACTTTAAAAATAAACCTTAAGTCGAACTAAGACACTTTGTTGTATGAAAATACAGACCTGTGTCCGATGTTTGTCTTTTAAAGAAAGTTTGCAATTACCAACAAGTTAGAATCTTTGTCTGTATGCCTTGATCATAAAAGTATGTCTATGTCTGAGTCACGTAAGATAATTTCCTGATAAATAAAAATGCCAAGGGATATTCCGAAATGTAGAATGTTTAATGGGGTAAAATACCAACAATCGGCTAAATAGGTGTGTCACGACAAATAATCAAAGGAATAAAAAATTCCTAAGTGTGAAAGTTTAAGTACTGAAAGTAAGTATCTGACATCGCTATCTGATTGAACCTTTCTTTAGACTATACTCATCAAAAATATTTTGTTTCGTATTTAGCTTAGCATGTAAATTTTTTTTTAAGTATTGCTTAAGTCTAGATTAAATTTTTGGTCAAAATTTTATTTTTATTTTTATTTTATTTTATTTTACCTTAGTCTATCTTATTTTATTTTATTTTATTTTAGTTTAATTTTTAACTTAGGTAAAAGGTCAAAAATTACTGAGGGTGCATTCAAAAGTTGGATAAAATAAACATTGCGTGAAATATATTGTGCTTAGGGTAAAAGATTAGGCATAGTTTATCTTGCTACACAATACCGAAGAAACAGGTTGAAAAAGTTGAATTTATTTCAAAAATTTTCTAAGTGTCAGGGGTATTTCTCGAGTCTGTCAGTAGATTCGAAACTTGCCATAGACTCGAAGGATTGGGAGTATATATAGGTCAACAGTGAATTCATTTAATACTTACTGTTCTCGAATCTATACTCTCGAATCTGTCAAGGCGATCTCGAATCTATTTGCTCGAGTCTATCGGATTTCTACTAAACGACATTTTGTCGAGTTTGAAGATTGTGGGTTCGATACTACTCAAAGATCTAGGTATAAACAACTAGTTTGTACAAGATTCAAGTAGTTTTATACATCTTTTAAGCCAAAATCAACGAATTTTTGAAGATTTAGGGGTCTGAGTTGTATTGTTTCAAAATTTCAACGGTTGGACCAATAAATAGTCAAATTAAAGGATCAAATCAGTGATTAGTAACTAGTAGGACAAATGAATGAAATTTTCTGAGTCCAAAAAGGTTAAAATCATAGGATTTGGTGTTAATGTTGGCCGTCGTCTATTCGAATCTGATCTTGACTATTCGAGTCTGACCAGTTTCGAGTCTATCAATAGAGTCGAGAAGGTCAATAGACTCAAAAGAGTCATTACACTCGAATCTGGGTAGTCGAATCTGTTGTTCGAGTCTGCCATTTAATTAGAATTATTTAATTTTAATTAAACTTGTAGAAATTCATAGGTGTTGGATTTTGTACTTACACAAGTTCAAAATAAAACAAATTTGAGTTTAAACAAGTTTATTCATTTTTTTGTTAATTCTAATACTTTATTTATTGTGCAGACATGGCAGATAGGATATTTGTGCCGAAGCATAATATGGTCCTTAATCCCGACAATAATATCCCTGAGGCGCAGGGTTATCGCCAAATATTGGATTTCCTAGCTGAATCTAGGATTGGATTTGCTCTGTACCATAACATCCAAATAGTTCTTCCATATGTACGGCAATTTTACGAGCATTTGCAAGTTGATTGCACTGTCACCCCGACAGTTCTAAAAACTAGAATGGCTGGACAGCCGTTAGTCTTTTCTGCAGACATGTTGTGTCAGGTTCTGCAGTTGGGATCTCAGGAACAAGAGGATGGGCCTATTGACTTTCCGTTAAGTATTAGGCAGAATGCTTTTCTGAGGATGGGATACAGTTTAGATGTTGCAAAGTCGTCGTACATGAAGAGTGGCCTGATTGGGCAATGGAGATTCTTGGTGCATGTATTCATGGTCTGTTTTGCGCCGAAGAAAGCTGGATTTGATTATATAGTGTCAAAGATCCAATCTGGGGTTATTGCATTGGTATACAATCGGAAATTCAGCTTTTCACAGATGTTTTTCTCGGAGTTCGTTCATCAGATTACGGCTCCAGAAAGGGAAAGATTCTTGTTGTATCCAAGGTTCATTATGATGTTGATAAGGCACTTCTTGCCAAACTTGCCGCTGTCGAATGATTTTCTGAGCGTTAACATCATGGACAAAAGGATCTTCGCTGATTGTTCCTCACACCGAGGAAGATTGGCTGTTCCTATTGCGCGTCCACTATTCGGAGCAATTGTGGATAGGGAGTTTCAAGCCCCGGAAGATGCCAACTGGGCAGGGGTCGTTGAGTTTCAACCGCAACAACAACCACAACAACGTCAACAACAACAGCAGCCGCGCGCTCAAAGACGCCGTCAAAGACCTGCAGCAAGTCAAATTCAGGCATCAAGGCCTTCCACAAGCCAACAACCGGAAGCTCAAGAAGCCGGCCCATCAAATGTTCAAGAAGCCGGGCCCTCAAATATTCCGAGAGCAACTGAACAGCTATGCCAGACGCTTAATGAAATATGGGAGGCAGGGCCTAATGCGAACGAAGATGTGGCTGCCGCCCTGGTAGGTGAACTACTCAGTCCACCTGAAGGAGATGAAGACGTATTTAGAGATGTAGAAGAGTATGAGCCAGAGAGGGCTGATAAAGGTTTGACATCATCTGAATCAGAGTCGGAAGATATGGAGGAGATGGAAGTTGAAAGTGAGTCAGTGGCTACAGATCTCAATATTCAAATCGGAACCTATGGATCGAGGTTGATAGTGAATGAAGAAGGATCCAGGAGAAGAGAGGCTAGGGAATCTGACGATTCAGATTTCGAAGAGGAGGAAGTTGCTCCCTTGGTGACTAGGCAAAGGGCCAAGCGTCACAGGTTCATGCAAGGGTCAACATCAGCATCTGAAGCCCAACAATCTCAATCTCAATCTCAAGAACCACAAGCCAACGCTCCACCATCACCACCACCTCAACAACATGAGCCATATATTCCACCACCATTCAACCCTTCTCCAGTCCAGTCCAGTCCATCGACTTCAACCGCCTATGCTGAAAATCAGCGGTTTATGCAACTCAAAGCTCGAGTGGATTTTCAACATGTTCAACTCCTAAGCCTAACACATGCAATGGGAGAGATTCAGGCACATAATGCGAATCTAGATAAAGAAAATGCTGAATTGAAGAAGACTGTAGGAAAAATCCAAGACGAGAATGTTGAGCTAAAGACGTTCGTCTGCGATCAGGCAGCCGAGTTAAGATCGATGCGCTCCCTTATTGAGCAGTTAATGAAAAATCTTCAGGCTCAGGGGGAGACATCCTGTCGGGATCAAGAAATTGAGAAGTCAAGAGATGATGATGATACGGACAATCAAGGCAATGATCCCAGCCCAAAAAGACAGAATGAGCCAGTAGATTTTTCTGCTGCTCAGACTGCTCAATCTGAGGGGGAGCCTAGTCTAGGAGGAGAAGCAGGTTCTTCAAGGACTTTAGATAGCGACATGATAGATGCGTTGAAAGATATTGAATAAGAGCTTATGGAATTCGATTTTGAAGATGATGTCGAAGAATTGGAAGAAGGTGAATTCATTCCAGAGGACGTCATTGACTGGAAATCGGATGATGAAGTGTTAGATGATGAAGACGATCATGTTAATGAAGTAATAATAAATTCACAACCTGTAACTGAACTGTATGATGGCCAAAATCATAATGTGATTGATATTGATTACATCAAGGTCACCTCAGTTGAAGACAAAGAACTTGAAGAGGCTGAGAAAGAGCCATCTAGAGCTGAATTGGTAAATCTTTGGTTCAAAAAGGAAGAAAAGAAAGATAAGCTGAAGATGAAGAAGAAGATGAGAGTTCCGAGTGCTGGAAGCTTCTCAGGAGGGATTATAAGCTGGTTCTTTGACAAAGAACTGCAGCTCTTTATCTTGAAAAGAAGAGATGGCCTCCAATACTTAAGGCGAACACTGAAAACGTTCAACTCACTGCCTAAGATTGAGGTTAAGGAGCTAGCATGGAAGGAACTGATTAATATAGGCGAAGACCCGTACGCTGAAGTCGTGGCAAGAATAATAAGAAAAGAGGGTCGTTCAGGAATGTTTGAGAGGCTTAAGCCGAGATCAGGCAAAAGGGTCGAGGATGGATCAAGGATAGATCCTCATACTGGAAGACCTTGGGCCAGAATGATTTATAAGCCAGTCAAATGTCTGAAAAAGGTGCCAATGAAATCGATGCCACAGAATATTTTGAGCAACATGAAATGGTGGTACCTCGAGATTGACACTGCTGAAGCCATCATGGAGGATCAAGACGAGAAGGTCATTTTGAAGGTATATGATCCACTGCATTTGATAAACCTATCAAAGGACGACCTGAAGAAGCTACATGATCAGCCTATCTTCTTTACTGAACCTTGGAGATCTGAAGCCAGGAAGTTCCATATAACACCTTGCTTTTTATTTGCATTTTTATTTTTAGTAATTTTGAGCAATTTGCGTAAAAAGATGTAATTTCGAGATTTAGTATAAATAGGAGCCGAGAGTTCATTTTCTCATTTCTTGCAAGACATATTCCTTTCCAGAGCTCCTCTCTCTAGAATTGAGCTTCTCTCTAGCTTTTCTCCCAAACCGACCGGCCAAATCTCGTGTTCTATACGTTAACGGAAAGATCTCGAAGAGTACTACGTGAATCTCCTATTGCATGTACGATTTCATACGAATTTGAGGTAAGAATCGATCTTTTCTTTTTCTGCATTTTCGGTTTTGAAGATATGAGATTCGAGTCTATCATTTACAGGTGATTTAAAGCTAATTTCGCATGGGTTTTACTAGAATATGATAGATTATGTATAATATAATCAAACCGAGGCTTGTTGCTTAGTTTATTTGTGATTTTAGGCTTGAAAATGCATGTGTAAAGCTGTAGCTTATGAACAAACTCGAGAATACGTAGAACAGACTCGAAAATAGATAGAACAGGCTCGAATAGGGCTAGATTCGAATCATAGATTCGAATCTAACCACCAGATTCGAGATGGCCTTCGAGTTTAACCCCATATTCGAGATTGCCTTCGAATCTAACTTCAGATTCGAATGAGGCTTCGAATCTAATCCCCTGTTCGAGTCTGGCTTCGAGTTTGATACTCAGATTCGAATCTGACTTCGAGTCTGATGCTCAGATTCGAATCTAGCCCCTAAATTTCGAATTTAATTGATAAAATTTACGAACAACGCATAAATTAGCAAAATAATTAGCAAAATATTTAGCTAGAAGTTATGGCTTAGAGATGTTGGAATATTGAGCTAGCAATATTAATTTAGCACATGTTCTGTAATATTGAACTTCAGATATTATACATAAGCCGTTTAGCCCAGTTGCGAGTCAAAGCCAGTGCCAGAATATATTAAAAGCCTAGATAAGCAAGAGCAAGCGTTATAAAGCAATTTAAAGCATAAATAAGCCCGAGCAAGTATTCAAAGCATTTTCAGTACTGTGAGTAACATTTATTCTTGTTTACATGTTTTATATGAAATTGAGACATAAATTGCTTCTATATGACTTCTTTGGAATTCAATAGACTTTTGTGAGTGAAGGCGAACACTGTGGTACAGGTGATGCCCAGCTTAGCCGGATCTTACATTTGATCTATTAATATGCATATTTATCTGCTATTTGTTTATTGTTCTGCATACTATACAGCAAACTTTGTGTTAGCGTTTCTTTGTGCATCTCATAAGCATTATATTTAGCGAGCAAGCAATTCTGATGTTCACCACTATCCCTTGAGCATTATGCGGGTAGCTAGCCCCGCATTACAGATTGATCATCTGTCAGCGGTAAACCCCTAGTGGTGGCATCTCCTTTCTGCGTGAAATGTCTCAATCGTGCAGCATTCTTTCTGGGTATTAAGCAAACAAGCAAAGCAAGCAAGCAAGCATAACAGCCTTTATAGGCACTTTCGCCTCATATTTTACATGTATTCATGAATATCTGTTTACTCACTAAGCTTTAGCTTACAGTTGCTACTTACAATTTTTACAGGAAAAGGTAAAGAACAAGCTGGACCTTCTGCTTAGGTCTATTATCTGATCTGCCCAGAGGACTTAGCTCATTTTCAGCTTGTGGTATAGCTTATGACGCCTTGGGTTTTGGGTAGCTGCTTTTATTTATGTTATGATGTTTTTAGCAACTTAGTACTGTAACCTTGAAGCATGTGTAGTGCAAGACTTATTGTAATGTTTTATTTAGCTTTATGCATTTATTGTTATTCCTGGGATAAGCAAGCGTGTTTTAAAGCAAGGATGTGACAGGATGGTATCAGAGCATTAGTTTGAGGGATTCAAGTGTTAGCAATAACACTTGGACTCAAACTTTTAAGCAAAGATATTAGCTTCGAATGTCTAGGCTTTAACTTGACCTGAGATAGGCTTTGACTTTGCTTTAGGAATTGGGAAATGGGGTAGAATAGGAGTTATGCCTATTCTTATGCAAGTATTATTTATATAATTTTAGAACATGTCTGGATCTGGTGAAGGAGCTGGAGGTGGACTCACTCCTGAACAGATCATGCAAATCATGCAAACAATGCTTAATGAGAACAACGAGCGTCAAGCTAAGTTCTTGCAAGATCAGTTTCGTGCTCGTGATGAAGCCGAAACTAGGCGCAGAGAAGAGCGTAGGAAACAACAGCATGATGACACTGGACGCCGAAACGACGACACCGACGAGGAGGAAGCTCCTGTAGTCCCTCCTAAGGGCTGCAACTTCCGTTACTTCAAAGCTTGTGGAGCTCAACCTTTCAAAGGAGCTGCAAACTCGATTGAAGCGCTCGAGTGGATCACTGGCATCGAGCGGATTTTTCTCATTAGTGACTGTGCTGAAGAATCAAAGGTCAGCTTCGCTACTACATTGTTCGAGGGAGGCGCTGTCATGTGGTGGAGGTCTCAGGAAAACATGCACGGAGCCAACTGGATTAAGTCCCTATCTTGGGATGAATTTAAAGTTATTTTCTTTCGTCAGTACTGCCCGGCTGATGAAAAGAAACGTCTGGAAGAGAGACTGATGTCTCTTACTCAGGGAACCAAATCGGTGACTGAGTATGAGATTGAATTTACTCGACTTAGCCTACTGTCTGACTACCAAGTCGCTACTGAAGAGCGAAAGATCGACCGTTTTCTTATGGGTCTACATCCCGAGTATCAGAAGTTTTTGAAACATCAGAGGTACACCAATTACGCTGATTGTGTTGAAGCTGCTCGAATTCTCGAGCAGGATTTTATTCGAGCTGGAGGAGTTCCTACTTCCTCTGTTAACCCGACATGTCCATCACCGCCCAAGAAATCGCGCACCGGAAGCTATTCTGGATCTTCATCCAGATATTCTCAGCCACAGCAGTCTCAGTACCGATAGTTCAGCTCGCCTCCGGCGCAGCAATCTCGATCTTATGCGGTGCATTCCGAGCCGAGGCAGTGTCGCCGCTGCCAGAAGTCACACATTGGGCGTTGTAACCCCAATGATGTGAGGTGCTACGTGTGCAACGAAATAGGACATAGCAGTGAAGAATGTCCTAACAAAGTTAAAGTTTGCAACAATTGTTTACGCCCTGGACATAATGAGCATGCATGTACGCATCCGTTCAGCATGATTTACCCGAGTGCAGAACATCATCCGCGATTGCAGCAGCAGCAATACCGATCTCAGCAACAACATCAACAACAACAGCAAAGACAAAATCAACCGGCCCGGCATAGCACATCGCGAGGAGGTTCTAGTCGCCGTAACGAGCCAGCTCGGAGTCAGAATCGCGCATTCCAAATCACGGCTGAGCAAGCAAAGGAAATACCAGATGTAGTATCTGGTACGTTTCTTGTTAACTCTATCCCTGCTAGAGTTATTTTCGATTCAGGAGCCAATCGCTCTTTTATATCAAGTGCATTTGCATCTAAGCTTGGAATTACTCCGACAACTCTGCCTGTTATATTTGATATTGAAACGGCCAGTAACGTGTGCGTGTCCACCGATAAAATTTACCGCGACTGCATAATTCTGTTAGATAATTGCACGTTCCAACTTGACCTCATTCCTATGGACTTTCACGAATTCGACGTCATCGTCGGTATGGATTGGCTTGATCATCATGACGCCAACATTGTCTGCAAGAAGAAGTTGATAAAGCTCACTACACCGGACGGCCGCAGTATCTGCATCTATGGTGACAGAAAGAAAGGTGACTTATGTTTAATTTCTGTAGTCAAAGCTAGGAAACATATAGCTAAGGGTTGCGTGTCATACTTAGCATATGCAATAGATGCTAAGTCTGAAAAGAAAACTTTAGCCGAGGTACCGATAGCCTCTGAATTTCCAGATGTCTTTCCCGAGGACATCTCTGGACTCCCACCAGACCGTCTGGTGGAGTTCAGAATTGATTTAGTGCCCGGCGCGGCACCAATTGCTCGAGCCCCGTATAGACTTGCACCTGCTGAGATGCAAGAAATGATGAAGCAATTGCAAGAATTTCTTAACAAGGGACTCATACGACCAAGTTCATCTCCCTGGGGAGCTCCTGTCCTTTTTGTTAAGAAGAAAGATGGGACTCTCCGGATGTGCATTGATTATAGGGAGTTGAACAAGGTAACAATAAAGAACAAATATCCATTGCCCAGAATAGACGATCTTTTCGACCAGCTTCAGGGAGCCAGTTACTTCTCAAAGATCGATCTTAGATCTGGGTATCATCAGCTCAAAGTTCATGAAGAAGACGTCCCTAAAACGGCTTTCCGTACCAGATATGGGCATTACGAGTTTCTTGTTATGCCCTTTGGCCTTACAAACGCTCCTGCGGCGTTCATGGATCTGATGAACCGCGTTTGTAGACCAATGCTCGATAAGTCTGTTATCGTCTTTATAGACGATATTCTCATCTACTCGAAAACTGAAGCTGAGCATGCTGTGCATCTTAGAGAGCTGCTAGAGTTGCTGCGCAAGGAGCGACTTTACGCCAAGTTCTCTAAATGCGAATTTTGGTTGCGACAGGTGCTTGCAATCTCGATTTATTTATTTTTAAGCTTATCTTTTCTTAAATTTCATGCTCAGCGTTAACTTGCAAATCTTGTATCTTATCAGATACAATTCCTTGGTCATGTGATATCTGGTGAAGGAATCTCTGTGGATTCTTCTAAGATAGAAGCCATTCAAAATTGGGAAGCTCCCAAATCAGCCACTGAAATCCGAAGTTTCTTGGGATTGGCGGGTTACTACCGTCGATTCATTAAGGACTTCTCAAAACTAGCCATGCCTCTTACATCTCTTACTCGCAAGAATGTTCCCTTTATTTGGGAAGAAGCTCAAGAGAACTCATTCCGAACTTTAAAGCAGAAACTCACCGAAGCACCTATTCTGGCCTTACCCGAAGGCAATGAAGACTTTGTGGTCTTCAGCGATGCTTCATATCAAGGGCTTGGGTGTGTTTTGATGCAAAGAGGCAGAGTCATAGCATATGCTTCTCGCCAACTTAAGGATCATGAAAAGAGTCATCCGACTCATGACCTTGAACTTGCTGCTGTGACTTTTGCGTTGAAAACATGGCGGCATTATCTCTACGGCACCAAATGTCAGCTGTATACGGATCACAAGAGCCTTAAGTATATTTTCAGCCAGAAGGAGCTCAACATGCGCCAGCGACGCTCCATGGAACTCATCAAAGACTATGACTGTGATATTCTTTATCACCCTGGCAAAGCGAATGTGGTGGCCGACGCATTGAGTCGTAAATCCTACTCTGCTAAATGTCTCTATACCTTGACTCATACTTTGTTTTCATCTACTCTGATTGATGAAATTCTCGTTTCTCAAACCGAAGCCCTAAAAGAAGAAAACCTCAACTCTGAGGACATGAAAGGGCAACTTCAGTTCTTAACCGATAGCCCTCGTGGCTTGAAGCTTTTCAAAAATCGTGTCTGGGTTCCGAAATTTGGTAATGTTCGACATAAAATTCTTTCGGAAGCCCACTGTTCTAACTTCTCGGTACATCCTGGCAGCACCAAGGTGTACAACGATCTAAAAGCCGAATATTGGTGGCCCGGTATGAAAAGAGACGTAGGTTAATATGTCGATAATTGTGTTACTTGCCGATTGGTCAAAGCGGAGCATCAGCAGCCTTATGGCAGTCTACAGCCTCTACCGATTCCCGAGTGGAAGTTCGATCACATAACGATGGACTTTGTGACGAAGTTGCCGACTACACGAAGACAGCACGACGCAATATGGGTTATCGTGGATCGCCTAACCAAAGTCGCACATTTCATTCCGATTCGCGAAAACTATTCACTTGAGAAACTAGCCAAGTTGTACATAGACGAGATCGTTACGCGACACGGAGTGCCACTGTCAATTGTTTCGGATCGCGACAGTCGGTTCACTTCGAGGTTCTGGAGTGCACTACAAGATGGATTAGGCACTAAAATCAGAATGAGCACAGCGTATCATCCGCAGCCTGATGGCCAAAGTGAACGTACGATCCTTACACTCGAAGACATGCTGCGGGCTTGTGTTTTAGAGTTTAGCGGTAATTGGGACGATCACTTGCCGTTAGCAGAGTTTTCTTATAACAATAGTTACCACTCATCCATCAAAGCCGCACCTTTCGAAGCCTTATACGGACGCAAGTGCCGAACTCCTACGTGTTGGCATGAAGCCGGTGAAGCACCAATCGCCGGTCCCGAGCTACTTCAGCAGACAAATGAAAAGATCTGAATCATACGTCAACGATTGGAAACTGCTCAATCTCGACAGAAATCGTATCACGACCGACGCCATAAACCTTTAGAATTCCAGAAGGACGACTATGTTGTATTAAAAGTCTCGCCGATGAAAGGAGTGTTCAGATTCGGCAAGCGTGGCAAGTTAGCACCACGATTCGTTGGTCCTTTCAAGATCACCGAGCGTGTTGGAACTCAATCTTATCTGTTGGACTTGCCAAGCGAACTGTCCAACATACACCCCGTGTTTCACGTTTCGCAACTAAGGAAGTGCAAAGAAGATGACAGAGAAAAGTGGGCCGATCATCTGACTTATAAGATTAATGAGAAGCTGCAATGTGACGAGCCTGAAGTCATTCTAGAGACAAAGATGAAGAAGTTGAGAAATCGAGAGGTAGCAATGGTGTTGGTGCAATGGAGAACTTCTCACGGAACTTCTCAGACCTGGGAATCTGAGCAGGACCTGAGAGTTCGATATCCGCATCTGTTTGAGCCTTAGGTACTTCGAGGACGAAGTGCAAGCGTGGTGGGCTCATACTATAACACCTTGCTTTTTATTTGCATTTTTATTTTTAGTAATTTTGAGCAATTTGCGTAAAAAGATGTAATTTCGAGATTTAGTATAAATAGGAGCCGAGAGTTCATTTTCTCATTTCTTGCAAGACATATTCCTTTCCAGAGCTCCTCTCTCTAGAATTGAGCTTCTCTCTAGCTTTTCTCCCAAACCGACCGGCCAAATCTCGTGTTCTATACGTTAACGGAAAGATCTCGAAGAGTACTACGTGAATCTCCTATTGCATGTACGATTTCATACGAATTTGAGGTAAGAATCGATCTTTTCTTTTTCTGCATTTTCGGTTTTGAAGATATGAGATTCGAGTCTATCATTTACAGGTGATTTAAAGCTAATTTCGCATGGGTTTTACTAGAATATGATAGATTATGTATAATATAATCAAACCGAGGCTTGTTGCTTAGTTTATTTGTGATTTTAGGCTTGAAAATGCATGTGTAAAGCTGTAGCTTATGAACAAACTCGAGAATACGTAGAACAGACTCGAAAATAGATAGAACAGGCTCGAATAGGGCTAGATTCGAATCATAGATTCGAATCTAACCACCAGATTCGAGATGGCCTTCGAGTTTAACCCCATATTCGAGATTGCCTTCGAATCTAACTTCAGATTCGAATGAGGCTTCGAATCTAATCCCCTGTTCGAGTCTGGCTTCGAGTTTGATACTCAGATTCGAATCTGACTTCGAGTCTGATGCTCAGATTCGAATCTAGCCCCTAAATTTCGAATTTAATTGATAAAATTTACGAACAACGCATAAATTAGCAAAATAATTAGCAAAATATTTAGCTAGAAGTTATGGCTTAGAGATGTTGGAATATTGAGCTAGCAATATTAATTTAGCACATGTTCTGTAATATTGAACTTCAGATATTATACATAAGCCGTTTAGCCCAGTTGCGAGTCAAAGCCAGTGCCAGAATATATTAAAAGCCTAGATAAGCAAGAGCAAGCGTTATAAAGCAATTTAAAGCGTAAATAAGCCCGAGCAAGTATTCAAAGCATTTTCAGTACTGTGAGTAACATTTATTCTTGTTTACATGTTTTATATGAAATTGAGACATAAATTGCTTCTATATGACTTCTTTGGAATTCAATAGACTTTTGTGAGTGAAGGCGAACACTGTGGTACAGGTGATGCCCAGCTTAGCCGGATCTTACATTTGATCTATTAATATGCATATTTATCTGCTATTTGTTTATTGTTCTGCATACTATACAGCAAACTTTGTGTTAGCGTTTCTTTGTGCATCTCATAAGCATTATATTTAGCGAGCAAGCAATTCTGATGTTCACCACTATCCCTTGAGCATTATGCGGGTAGCTAGCCCCGCATTACAGATTGATCATCTGTCAGCGGTAAACCCCTAGTGGTGGCATCTCCTTTCTGCGTGAAATGTCTCAATCGTGCAGCATTCTTTCTGGGTATTAAGCAAACAAGCAAAGCAAGCAAGCAAGCATAACAGCCTTTATAGGCACTTTCGCCTCATATTTTACATGTATTCATGAATATCTGTTTACTCACTAAGCTTTAGCTTACAGTTGCTACTTACAATTTTTACAGGAAAAGGTAAAGAACAAGTTGGACCTTCTGCTTAGGTCTATTATCTGATCTGCCCAGAGGACTTAGCTCATTTTCAGCTTGTGGTATAGCTTATGATGCCTTGGGTTTTGGGTAGCTGCTTTTATTTATGTTATGATGTTTTTAGCAACTTAGCTCATTTTCAGCTTGTTATTCCTGGGATAAGCAAGCGTGTTTTAAAGCAAGGATGTGACATTCCAGAAGATAGTTAAAGTTTGTATAGATGCTGGATTATATGCAGGCAGTAGTATATATAGTTTATGTACTTAAATTTGATGTAAATAATTAGAAGCTATCGTCAAGGGGGAGTCTGTTGGTACACCTTGTGTGACGATAGCAGTCTAATCGATCTAACATTGTGGTTTAAGTAATATTCAACATTTTGGTTAAACGAGTGTTTTGATATATATGTTTATATATGTTTGTCTGTTATTGATTGTGTGTTTGAACTTGATGTAACATATTACAAGAAGTTCAAACATAGAGATCAAAGATTCATTCAAGCATAAGTTTCAACACTTAGTTTTTGAGCAAATGAGTTAGATTCGAATTACACAAAGGTAGACATTCGAATCTGTGATAGATTCGAATGTAGCCTTAGATTCGAATGAAGGCTAGATTCGAGAGTGTCTTTGTGGACAGACTCGAATGGGCCTTGGACCAGATTTGAGTTTGGCCCACATCAGACTCGAATCAAGGTCTATAATTAGGGATAGACTCGAGTCATTAGCAGACTTTTAGCAGAATTCGTGAGGAATTGAGCTTAAGGCGATCTCGAGTTTATCATCAGCTTTAGGTCCGTTTCGGAGAGAATTAGTTCGTAGGATCGTTCGTGTGTCGTTCGTTCAGCGTCTAATAGTCACCGTGTTTCGTAGTTGAGAGTTGTCCGTCTAACCGTTAACGAGGATTCCACACTCGTTCACGGATCCGCGTCTAGATAGATCTAGTAGTGGTAGACCTTACAAGATTCGAAGTTCCTTAGATTCGATGGTCCTTAGATTCGAAGGTCAGCAAACTCGAGGGAATCAGCAGATTCGAAGCACTTATCGAAACTATACTAGACTCGAACTAGACTCGAAAGTAAACAGACTCGAGACCCTCTTCGAATGAAGCACAAACTCTACACAGATTCAAAACCTACTGAAACAGACTTGAAAGGAGCAGATTTAGGTTAGACTCGAGACTAAAGTGTAACCCTAATTACCCCTATTAGATTCGAGCGCCGCAAACTCTAAAAACAGTTAATACTTTGATTTTTTAACGATTTTCAGATTAAACCAGTATTTTTCTAACGAAAAATAATGATTTCGATCAAAAATGAGAAAAACCACAAAGTATTTTCTGAATATAAATTTGCTAAGCTCAAAAACTCGATTTTTAGAGAAAAACCGTCCAACTAGCGTCAAGAAACCTAGAATGTATTTGATGAACACGAAGAACACCAAGAACACTCTGTATGCTCTGATACCACTTGTAAGGTATACCACTACTAGATCTATCTAGACGCGGATCCGTGAACGAGTGCGGAATCCTCGTTAACGGTTAGACGGACAACTCTCAACTACGAAACACGGAGACTATCAGAGGCTGAACGAACGACTAACGAACGATCCTACGAACTGATTCTCTCCGAAACGGACCTAAAGCTGATGATAAACTCGAGATCGCCTTAAGCTTAATTCCTCACGAATTCTGCTAAAAGTCTACTAATGACTCGAGTCTATCCCTAATTATAGACCCTGATTCGAGTCTGATGTGGGCCAAACTCGAATCTGGCCCAAGGCCCATTCGAGTCTGTCCACCAAGACACTCTCGAATCTAGGCACATTCGAATCTAAGGCTACATTCGAATCTATCACAGATTCGAATGTCTACCCTTATATAATTCGAATCTAGCCAAAACACTTAAACACCTAAGTGTTGAAACTCATGTTTTTACTTATGCTTGAATTAATCTTTGATCTTTATGTCTGAACTTCTTGTAATACGTTACCTCAAGTTCAAACATACAATCAATTACTATTAAACATATATAAACACATATATCAAGCACTCGTTTAACCACAATGTTGAATATTACTTAAACCACAATGTTAGATCGATTAGACTGCTATCGTCACACAAGGTGTACCAACACAATCGATTCACGGTTGGTGGCTCATGGCGGAGGCAATTCACTGCTTGTGGTTCACGACGAAGGGGTTTCACGACCGGTGGTTCAGGCGATTCACACTTCGAGGTTTCCACGGTGGCTAGTGATCACGGCGGAGGTTTTTATGGTTGGTGGTTCAGACAATTCACACTTCGAGGTTTCCGCGACGGAAGCAATTCACAATTCCAACACTTCGAACATTCGATTCATGGAAGAGGTGATTCACACCACATATGATTCAGGCTGGTTTGAGGGGTGGTTCACTGTTGATTTTGGGGGTTCACGGCGGAGACTATGTTGTCAAATAGATTATGGTTCGCAAGTACTTACTGATTTTAGGGATTCACAGCGGAGACTGTGGTTGTTATAAAAACACACTTTCTATCAACGGTTCATTCTTTGTATTTGTTTATTGCAATGTTGATTTTGGATGGTTCATTATTGGTGTTTGATGGTTCACAAGTGTGGTTGTATAAGTTGGACTGTGATCACTGGTTAACTGACATAAGTTGGATAGTTATCACTTGTTCATTGTTGTTATTTGATGGTTCACATGATTCACTGGTATGTAAATTAAAAAGAGATGTGAATGTAAAAGTGATGGATATTTGAAAAAGAGATGTGTTGACCAATATTGTTGAAATTGAATCTACGATTTACGGATATTGAGGTGCTGATTTTGTGTTTCAATTTTGAATTTGATAAATTAAGTTTTTGTTTTAAAAATATTAATAATGTTAACATATTTAGAAATGTGGTGAATGTCTATAATACCCTTGAAAATGTGGAATGTGTCTTGCTTTTGTGGCGACTATTTATTAGTTCTTACCGGCTTTATTTTAAGGTCGGACCTCATTTGATCCACTCAATATATATATATATATATATATATATATATATATATATATATATATATATATATATATATATATATATATATATATATATATGCAGCGCACCAGAAGGTACCAGCTTTAAAAAAACTTTTTTAAATTTTTTTTTTCATAAACATGTTTTAATTAACATTATGAAGAACATATATAAATTTCACATACATTCACATCTCCTAGCTCCTAAAAAATGATGTGAACACACACTTACATAATTTTGAATGTATGTGAACGTGCATTTATGTGGTGCGTGTTTTCATGCACTTAGAGTGCTCGGATTTGCGTGAAATTCACATATGATCTGTGTAATGTTAATTAGAACATGTTCATGAAAAAAATTTTCAAAAAAATTACTTTTAAGGGTGGTACCTTCTGGTGCGCTGCATTAGAGGTGGTACTCACTTGAACCTATATATATATATATATATATATATATATATATATATATATATATATATATATATATATATATATATATATATGTGACACCCTTGCCACATTAACCACCAATTACAATTCACCCAGGATTATTCACCAACAAACAGATATATAATAATCTGATACCTTAATTAAAGTGCGGAAGCATACAATACAAAATAAATTAATACAAATCTGACAAACACCCTACGATGCTACATAGGTTACACGTCTAAGTCTACAAATCCAAAAGTATTACATCATCCCAAAATTTATTACAACATTGATTCCATAAAACAAATACCAAGATAAAACAGTGGAAATCTTCAAACACTTCAACTGATGACTTAGCTAGACGGTCCCGCAGCGGTTTTCCCTTTTCCTGTAAAAAGTCAACAACTGAAGGGGTAAGCTAAAGCTTAGTGAATACCATATGATTTTTACACATTCTACAAATCATTATGATGCCACCCAGGGTAACCGCGGTAACACATACCGTATACCCCACACGTACTCCAAGTACGCAAACCCGAGCCGCAGCTCCTTCGAGCTGACACTCGGCATAAGAATAACCAACCATCTAAGGCAGACATTACATCGGGGATGACTTACTGTCTATCCTGACCACAGAGGTGTCAAACTCTTGGTCATATAGCACAGTAACATCAGAGTACAGATGCGACCACGCAGGTCCATCGAAAGGATGCACAACAAATGAACGGACATGCAACAAGTATGAATGTGCATCAACATATACACATGTTAGTAGAATGCCAAACGAATATGAAACAACATGCCTCAGCAGGCAATGCAAACATAATGCAGATGCAGCAATGTTAAAATCAAAGGTACTCACAGTGGGTGCGTTATTAAACTTCAATTTATCTTATTTCTCCTCGGGATTTCAACCGGATCCACAAAGTACCCCACTGTGGGTTAAACAACACCACAAGGGACCTGTTAAATCAGTTGTAACAACACATTGTGTCAATAACTTGTTTTAATTTCATAAAACTTAATTTTTTAATTCTTGCAAAATTTGGTCCACATTTCGGATCTATGTCCGAATTCGGACCCCCAATTCGGATCCCATGCCAATTCGGATTCATTGCAATTTCGGACCAGTATAATTTCGGATTATTGTCAAATTCGGACCTTAATTAAATTCGAACCATCTAATAGATTCGAAACATACTAGATTCGGACCATATCCGAATTCGGTCCCCAACCGAATTCGGACCCCATCCGAAATTCAAATACTTAGGATATTTTGCCATTTTTGATTACATGCTAGATTCGAAACCTAACAGATTCGAACATCCGAATTTCGGACCATTCGAATCTGTTCTTGATTCGACTATTTTCCAGATTTAAATCTAAGTCATTTTCGTGTTTATTCAATACATGAAATAAATTATACCC
Source organism: Centrapalus pauciflorus (assembly GCA_020465985.1). Lineage (NCBI taxonomy): Eukaryota > Viridiplantae > Streptophyta > Magnoliopsida > Asterales > Asteraceae > Centrapalus > Centrapalus pauciflorus. The sequence continues at coordinate 40,786 of JAANYP010006790.1, forward strand.
ACTAAAATACACTTAATTTCCACCACTTTAACACTAACATTAACCTCTTTCATGCACCAAATCACACCCTTTTTAACCATTTTTCATAATTTTTGAACACACACACTAAAACACACACTAATTTCTAAAAATCATACTTTCAGTTCGAATCAGGAGCTGAAATTTAATACATAGCATTATAAACACTAGATTTAAACAAATCTATAATAACATTTAACATGCAACACCATCTACTAACCCAAATCTGAGATTCGGTTTCTCCCAAAACCGAACCCAAAATCTTAATATTCGAAGTGTTTGAGAAATATTTACCTTAAATCGATAATTGCAGATGTTTTAGTTCCTTGAATGCAATCAGAATCCAAAATTCCAGCTTCAAATTCCAAGTTTTGATGATCTTGATTGCTTTTAGAGAGAGATGAGGTTTTTAGTGAGAGAAAGAGCTTAGTGAGAATGAAATGAAATATAGTCTTTCACCCCTTTTATTCCATATTTTCAGCTATTGACATAACTAGTCCCTCCACTTATCTGGTTCCATTAAATACTGATTTTTATAAAATAAAGAATTCTATCTTTATTTTATTATCTTAACAATTTAATAATTATATTCACTTAAATATATTGAAATTTCTAAATTTCCAAATAATACAACAAACTTTATAATTAATCCAAATTCCGTACCAACTTTCATAATTCAACTTAAATTACAAATTTAAACTTAATAAACTTCAAATATAATAATTTAAATCCGAGGATGTTACAGCATGGGCTCCACCACGCTCAACTTCGTCCTCGAAGTTACTCGGATTCGAACAGTTTCGGATACTTTTTCAACATTTCAGACTTAGTCTCCCAAGTATGATTCGCTCCTTTGTGATGCTTCCAACGTACCAGCACCATCTCTATTTCTTTACTTCTCAATTTCTTCACTTTCGTATCTAACACACACTCCGGCTCTTCAACATACCGGAGCCTTTCGTCAATTTGCAATTCAGTGTGGTCTGCCCAATCTTCGTTTTCGACAGTGAATGACTTCCTGAGATTTCCCACATGGAACACCGGATGTATGCCCGGCATTTCTTCCGGCAACTCTAAACGATATGACTGGTTTCCTACTTTCTCTGTAATTTTGAATGGTCCGACGAATCTTGGAGCCAGCTTTCCTCTCTTTACAAAACGTGTAACACCCCTCATAGGTACCCAATCATTTACCTCAAAGCTGGTTGGTTTGTGCCTTCTATCGTAATAACTTTTCTGACGATCCTGGGCCGCTTTCATATTCTGTCTCACCAACTGAATCTTCTCATTGGTTTCTTGTAGCAATGCCGGCCCAGCAATCGGCGTTTCACCGGTTTCCCTCCAACATGTAGGAGTCCTACATCTTCTCCCATACAATGCCTCAAACGGCGCTTTCTTGATCGTCGCGTGGTAACTGTTGTTATATGAAAACTCGATCAGTGGCAAATGATCGTCCCAATTGCCACCGAGATCCAATATACACGACCGCATCATATCTTCGAGTGTTAGGATGATCCTTTCACTTTGACCATCGGTTTGTGGACGGTAAGCCGTACTCATTGCGATCCTCGAACCCAACCCTTCTTGTAAAGCCGACCAAAAATTGGAAGTAAATCGGCTGTCCCGATCAGATACTATAGACTTAGGTACTCCATGTCTCGAAATAATCTCATCCAAGTAAATCTGAGCTAACTTTTCCAGTGAATAACTCTCTCTTATTGGAATGAAGTGTGCCGACTTGGTTAATCTATCAACAATTACCCACACCGCATCGTGTTGACGCCTAGTTTTCGGCAACTTCGTGACAAAGTCCATAGTGATATGCTCCCACTTCCATTCCGGAATGGGAAGCGGTTGCAAACTACCATAAGGCTGCTGGTGTTCGGCTTTCACTAACCGACAAGTCCTGCATCTTTCCACGTACTGACCTATGTCTTTCTTTAATCCGGGCCACCAGAAGTCTGCTTTCAGCTCGTTGTACATCTTTGTGCTCCCAGGATGTACAGAATACTTAGACTGATGAGCTTCTTCTATTATCACATTTCTCATGCCTCCATACTTTGGCACCCAGATTCTCCCATATATACTTTTCAAACCCGATTCACTTGTTTCCATATCCTTAATCTGTGCTCTTATATCCTCAGCACCAACATTTTCGTCTTTCAAGGCTTCCTCTTGAGCGGCCTTGACATCATCAATAATAGTGGAGGTCAGCATAGTAGACGTCAGCATATAACAACAATCCTTGGCATATGCTTTGCGACTCAAAGCATCGGCTACCACGTTAGCCTTCCCAGGATGGTAAAGGATTTCACAGTCATAATCCTTTATTAGTTCCATCGAACGTCTCTGTCTCATGTTAAGTTCCTTCTGGCTGAATATGTATTTCAAACTCCTATGGTCCGGGTAGAGTTGACACTTAGTCCCATATAGATAGTGCCTCCACAATTTTAATGCAAACGTAACTGCAGTCAACTCCAAGTCATGAGTTTAATAATTCTTCTCGTGTTGCTTTAACTGTCTCGAAGCATAAGCTATAACTTTTCCACGTTGCATCAATACCGCACCAAGTCCCAACCTCGAAGCATCCGTGTATACCACAAAATCTTCATTGCCCTCTGGTAGGGCAAGTATCGGTGCTTCACTTAACGTTTTCTTCAAAACATCAAACGCCTCTTGCTGCACGGTTTCCCAGACAAAAGGTGCATTCTTCTTCGTTAACACAGTTAAAGGGACTGCAATCTTTGAAAAGTCCTTAATGAACCTCCTATAATAGCCCGCCAGCCCCAGAAAACTTCTGACTTCAGTAGCTGAACGAGGCGGCTCCCAGTTTCTTACCGCTTCTACCTTAGCCGGATCTACTGAAATTCCGGCCCCCGAAATCACATGCCCTAAAAACTGAATCTGTTGCAGCCAAAACTCACATTTTGAGAACTTGGCATACAACCTTTCCTTTCTTAGCAATTCCAGCAATTCCCTTAAATGATCAGCATGTTCGGCTTCAGACTTAGAGTATACTAAAATATCATCGATAAACACAATTACCGATTTATCCAACATCGATCTACATACTCTATTCATTAAATCCATAAACACTGCCGGGGCATTGGTTAAACCGAAAGGCATTACCAGAAACTCGTAATGCCCATACCGAGTCCTGAAAGCTGTCTTAGGCACATCTTCCTCTCGAACTTTCAATTGATGATATCCCGATCTCAAATCAATCTTAGAAAATACACTCACCCCATGTAATTGGTCGAACAAATCGTCTATCCTCGGCAGCGGATATTTGTTCTTAACAGTCAGTTTATTCAACTCCCGGTAATCAATGCACATTCGCATTGTGCCATCCTTCTTTTTCACAAACAAAACAGGGGCTCCCCACGGCGATGAACTTGGTCGAATAAAGCCCTTGTCCAACAACTCCTGGAGTTGTGTCATCATCTCTTTCATCTCGGTTGGGGCAAGGCGATAAGGAGAACGAGCTACCGGTGCAGCTCCAGGGATCAGATCAATTCTAAATTCCACTTGTCTCTCAGGCGGCACGCCAGACAAGTCTTCCGGAAACACATCCGGGAATTGTGAAACAACAGGCACATCGGCCAACGTCTTCTTCTCAGCCTTGGCATCTATAACATATGCCAGGTAGGCGTCACATCCCTTTGCAACAAGCTTTCGAGCTTTTGCAACAGTCAACAAACACAGATCCCCACTTCTCCTATCCCCATAAATGCAAATCTCACGCCCCTCTGGAGTAGTTATCTTTATCATTCGCTTATTACATACTATGTGGGCTTCGTTCTCTATCAACCAATCCATCCCGATAATTACATCAAATTCACTAAACTCGATCGGAATCAAGTCTAAATTGAAGACTACATCTTCAATCACTAAGGTGCAGTTACGGTATACATGATCTACTTTGACTAGAGTATTACTAGCAGTTTCAATATCTAGTACAGCAGACAGCTTAGACAAATGCATAGCAAGTTGTTGAGCAAAAATAGTAGATACAAACGATCTATTGGCACCTGAGTCAAATAACACTCTTGCAGGTAAAGAGTTTACAATAAACATACCCGTGACCACCTCCGGGTTTTCCCTGGCCTCTTCTGCCGTTATCTGAAAAGCACGAGCCGGTGCCCTTTGTGACTGACCCCGACCCCGGTTAACTGAACCACCGCTTGAACCTCCCGAAGATCGTGTTGATGTTGGAGCAGCAGCTGCTGGAGCATTCTTTCGACAATTTCTACTATAGTGCCCCCACACTCCACATTTATGGCAGGCATCTGATATTCGTGGACATTCATTCTGAAAGTGGCCCAACTCTCCGCAGCAAAAACACGCACGCCCGTTGGTGCACTTGCCGAAGTGTTCTAGATGACACTTGTTACAATACTGTGGCTCGGTGTTGATAGAGTATGCACGAGCACGACCGGAAGAACTAGACTGTCGACGGAAGGACTGTTGTGGCGAGTACTGCGAAGATCGTGAAGAACCAGAATAACCTCCTTCGCGTTGGCGTTTCGGTGGTGAAGGTTGAGTTGGATTAGCTGAAGCAGCAGCGGACCCCATCACGTAACCAGACATACTTAAAATCTGTTCCACATTTCTGGCGGCTTCCAATAGACCAGCAAATGTGGGGTAGCGTACATTGCTCATCACCCTCCGAATCTCCAAATCAAGACCAGCCTCAAACCTGGTCACTTTTTTTTCCTCAGTATCCACTTGATGAGGCGCGAACAAACTTAGCCTCGTGAACTCCACGGCATACTGGGACACAGACTTAGTCCCCTGTATCAACGTCATGAACTTAGCCTCCAATCTTCGGCGCTCATCGGCCGGGCAGTTGTAACATCCTAAAATTTTATTATCGTAATTTGAGGATATTTAGTTTAAATTTTGTAATGAATATAATTAAGTTGGATTATGAAAAATGATTATGTATCCGGATATTTAAAAAGTTGGTTGCTATTTTAAGAAATTAAGGAATTGAGAATTTCAACTTTTAGTTATTAGGTATGATTGTTAAAATGTTAATGATGAAAATTATGATGAAACTCAGTATTTAATGGAACCAGATAAGTTGAGGGGCTAAATGTGCCAAATCCCAAAAGTGTGAAAATAAAAGACTCATTTCTTTCAAATGGATTCATTTCACCATTCCAAACTCAAGAACTCTCCATCTCTCTCTAGAATCCTTCTCTGCTGGAACGAAATTGTGGATCAAAAATTCGTGGAAGTAATCTGAATATTAAGTGGATTCAAGTGGATTAAAGGTAAGAAAGTTATTCCTAATGTTTTGGGTTTTATTTTGAGAGTTATAAAGATGAAATTCGGAATTGAAATCTGAAAAATGTTGATGCATGTATGTTTATTCAGTTGGAAATCAATAGTTGAACATCCTTGAAGGTTCAGAAACAAGAATCGTTGGTTGAATCGTCCTAAATGGTTAGAAATCATAACTTTTGTAAGTAATTGTGTTCTTGAGAAAATATCCATGTTTTGGACAAATCTGGATGAATTACTATGTTTTAGATGGGGAAAATGATGTAAAAACACTCAATATATAGTAATATATCAAATGTATGGATTGCATGTCACTATAAATTAGTTTTGGAAATTTTTAGTGAAAATCCGTAAGTTTCGAAGGCAAAACCTGCATGTGAACTCGGCGAGTTCAGGGGGAACTCGGCGAGTTCTCAAGAACATTTTGAATAAATCTTCAAAAATTCATAAGTGTTGGATCCGAATTCGGTTGGGACCCGAATTCGGATATGACCCGAACTTAGAATGGAACCGAACTCAATTAAGAACCGAACTCGGATGGACCCGAATTCGGATGGGTCAACCCAATCCGGGTGTGTCCGAAATTCAACTAAGGGTCCGAAATTCGGACAGGAACTCGGCGAGTTCCATGAGCCTACTCGGCGAGTTCGTTTGTTTTGGGGTAATTCGGATGGGTTTAAAAGGATCCGAATTTATGGACAATTAAACACACTTTTGGGATATCTTGTGTACTATAAGAAGGCATATAATGGAGGGTTAATTGGGAATAATAACACCTCGAATAACGGTTTAAAATATGAGTTTCGGACGACGTTTCCGAATGTTATAGCACTTTATTTTATACAAGTTGATGGTAATTGTTAAAGGACATATAATGATAATATGTTTTCATTATGGAAATGAAACAGGTCCCTTGTGGTGTTGTTTAACCCACAGTGGGGTACTTGGTTGATCCGGTTGAAATTCCGAGGAGAAATAATATTGCTAAAAGATTAATAACGCACCCACTGTGAGTACCTTTGATTTTAACATTGCTGCATCTGCATTATGTTTGCATTGCCTGCTGAGGCATGTTGTTTCATGTTCGTTTGGCATTCTACTAACTTGCGTATATGTTGATGCACATTCATACTTGTTGCATGTCCGTTCATTTGTTGTGCATCCTTTCGATGGACCTGCGTGGTCGCATCTGTACTCTGATGTTACTGTGCTATATGACCAAGAGTTTGACACCTCTGTGGTCAGGATAGACAGTAAGTCATCCCCGATGTAATGTCTGCCTCAGATGGTTGGTTTTCTTATGCCGAGTGTCAACTCGAAGGAGCTGCGGCTCAGATTTGCGTACTTGGAGTACGTGTGGGGTATACGGTATGTGTTACCGCGGTTACCCTGGGTGGCATCATAATGATTTGTAGAATGTGTAAAATCATATGGTATTCACTAAGCTTTAGCTTACCCCTTCAGTTGTTACATTTTTACAGGAAAAGGGGGAAATCCGCTGCGGGACCATCTAACTAGGACGTTTGTTGAAGTATTTGAAGACTTCTACGGTTTAACTTGGTATTTGGTTATGAAATTACTGTTGTAATAAATTTGGGGATAATGTAATACTTCTGAAGTTGTAGACTTAGATGTGTAACCTATGTAGCACCGTAGGGTGTTGGACACAAATTTGTTTTATTTTATTTTGTATTTTATGCTTCCGCACTGTAGTTCAAGCTATCAGATCATTATGTAATTATTCGTTGGTGATTAATCCTGGGTGTACTGTAAATGGTGGTTAATGTGGCAAGGGTGTCACAACTTATGGTATCAGAGCAGTAGTTTGAGATTCAAGTGTCGTGAGGTCTTGGTCTCAAACATTAAGTGATGATATGTAGTGATTGTAAGTAATGATCTGAACTAAGATAGGATATGATCTAGTGCTTTTAGGAAAGTGACTTTCATACGGGACAACATGTGTTATAGTTAACAATGTGATGGGATTACTAAATAATTTATATGTTTTATATTTCAGAACATGTCTGGAGGAGGAATGACGCCACGAGAAACGAGGGAAATGATACTATCAATGATGGCAGAACAAAACAGAATGATTCAAGATCAATTTCGGGCACGAGATGAGGCCAAAGTTAAAAGAAAAGAAGACAAGAGAAAAGAAAAGATGGAACATGAAAGGAATTATGTTGTGGATGACGTAAACCTTAGGAATAAAGCGAAACGTAAAGACAAGGGCAAGGAAAAGATTGAGTATGAAACCAGAATTAATGAGAATTACATGAACTATGTGATTAAATCATTCAAAAACTGGCAACCACCAACATTCTCTGGATCTCTGAGAATTGAGGAATCAGAAATGTGGATTACAATTATGGAACAAATTTTTACGGAAATGAATTGTAAGGATGAGCACAAGGTATGCTTGGCTAAGGATCAATTGATTGGACAAGCCAAGAAATGGTGGAACTGTTGGGAAAAAGAATTGGGATCAGAGTTGATTACTTCCTTTAGTTGGGAACAATTCAAGTTGTTGTTTAGTAGGCAATATGGTGAGTCTGATGTTGTACCTCGTGTTGAACCTGAAGAAAAAGCTATTGGAAAGATTTCAAAGTCTGGAAGAGATGAACTAAATGGACCGTATTTGAGGTCAAGAACAAAGAAACGTGATAGATGTAAAAGATGTCGACATTGTAACCAATTTGGACATAAGGCTGACAAGTGTCCAAGGAAGGCCGATGCTTGTTATAATTGTGGAAAAGTGGGTCATTTTAGCAGAGCTTGCAGATTTCGAACAAAGAATTAACATGTACTAATATTAGATGATGAAACTATGAATGAAAAGTTCAACAAATGAGATGAGATCTCTGAGATTATGGTTATAACTTTTAAACATTACTTTACAAGATTAGAAGAGTACTTTAAGTTTTTATATGTAATATTACATTGAAGTTTTATGATTCTGAAGTTAACCTGAGCTTGAGTGATATGAAGTTTTGTTATTAATATAAGTATAATTATGTTCGCGACTGAGAACACTCGAATATATAAGTAGGTGTTAGATGAATAGCCAAGATGGTTAAAGCTTCGAATTGGACAAGATGCTATAGATATCATGGAATTTATTAACGAGTTTAGAAGTTATAATAAAGATTAAGTTTGACCATAATGGATTAAAGAATTGGAAATTAATCGTATTAGTGTCATGTATGATATGTTTGAAGGATTGATAACAACTTGTAAAGGTTATCATAAAGCAAATAGCATCAACTTTTATTAAGGGAAAACTGTAAGGTACACTGTGTTTATATTTTGAGTTAAAAAGTTTGTGGTCAAGAACAACAGGATACGAACTGTTTATGAGAATTTTGATGTAGTTGGAATCAAAGAGTCTGATTCAGTACTGGTTTATATATGAATATTATATGAGGAAAACAAATCTAAATATTATTGGGAAAGCATACGAGAGTATGATAATACATGGAAAATACACGTTAATTTTAAAGGAGAATTTTGAAATATGCTTATAAAGCAAGGAAAAAGCCTAGTGATACGATTCAGAATATAAGGAAGATTCGGAGGTAGTCATGACTTCTGTTTGACTCTGGTGCTGATCAATTATTTGTATCTACTGCTTCTGTTTAACAAATGTTAATGATGTGGTTTAAGTTGTCTGTTGTGATTAAGATTGAAACTGATAAATAACACCATAGTTAAAGTAGATCGTGTGTATCCCGAATAACTATAGTGATTGAAGAGGTAGTCTTCAATCTTGACTTGACTCCAATAAAAATTGGTGATTTGATACGATAATTGGAATAAACTGGTTGATCGAGAATGGGATTCATGTAGATAGAATAAAGGAAACGATAATGACAATTACACCGGAAGGATGAGACGATCTGTATATATGGGAAATGAGAAGCGGGGATCAATGTCTATTGATGATTGTTAGGTCCCGAAAGCTGATTGCTTATGGTCGTGAGTCTTGTATGGTATATGCTATTGATACCAAGATTGAAGAGAGAACTGTGGCCGATGCGCCTGTTGTCCCAAATGTTTCCATAAATGTGTATGGAAGACTTGTCTGGTGTGGCACCTGAAAGACAAGTGAAATTCTGTGTTGACTTGATCCCTGGAGCTTCTCCCAAAAGTTTGTTATTCATACTGTCTTGTATCTACTGAATGTGTATAGATTAAAGTGATTTGAACAAATTGACTATAATAAATAAATATCCGCTGCCGGGAAATGATGATCATTCAATGGTGCACAAAATACATTTAGGGGATATTAAATGTATGGAAATTATTTTTGAATTTAAATGTTTTTAAAATAATTAATAGCTAAATTTGGTATGAAAATCACTATTAACTTCTTTCCTAAAACCACTCCATCTTTCTCTCTATCTCTTTCTCTCCTCTCTCTTAGCCCCCTCTTGAATTTGGAAGAGATGAACGATATGCATAATTTATGTTTGTATGAACGATTTATGTTTGTATTACGATGTATTTTGATTTTGAAAGAGATGAACGATATGCATGATTTATTTTTGGAAGAGATGAACGATATGCATGAAAAGATGAACGATATGCATGTATTTTGATGTATTTTGATTTTGTATTATTTTTGTTAATTTTGGAAGTGTAATAATTAAATAAGGATTGCATAATTCCTATTTTACCCCTCCGCGAATTTCATTATGTGCACTTGATACATAAAACTTTCGATTTAATTACCCTTTTGCCATTTAATCTAACTCACACATTCTTTTTATCCAATGGACAGTGGAGGTTCTTTTGTGCCTCGATGCACAAAAGTTCTCAATGGAACTTCCCGCTCTCTCTCTCTCTCTCTCTCTCTCTCTCTCTCTCTATATATATATATATATATATATATATATATATATATATATATATATATATATAATCAGGTTCATCAACGTATCTATAAGATTACAGCGTACCCTAATGTGAATGAACATTCACATATATATTTTTTAATTGATATGTATAAGACAACATTATAAGACTTTTTTTCAAAAGAAGCAACATCATAAATTTTGTGAATGGTAAAAAAAAAGATCATGTGAATGGTCATTCACACCATTCACATGGTGTGAAATGTGAATGGTGTGAAATGACCATTCACATGGATGACCATTCACATAAATATGCATTGAGCATTCACATAATTTTTCTATAAATACCTTAATTGCAAGCTTATACATTATATGCCACATGCAGAAACGGTGGACAACATTGTTCAAAATTAATTTCACTGCGTTTTTCATTGATGGGTCTTAGTCTGTTACAATAATATTCAACTCTCGTCTATGCACGCATATAAATGCATTGAGTAGCCATTTGTATGATTCTATATCCTCCTTACTTAGCAACCCAGTGCCAAATGAAACACACTTTTTATGATTGTTAATACCGGTGAATGGGACAATAACCATATCATGCTTGAAAATAATTATTCACAATACATATTTAAGCATTCACATTAAGTATAAAATCATATGCGTTACTGAAATCCACATTCTGATTCTTCATTCAACTAATGTGAATGGTGAATGATCAGTTAATTATTTGTCCATTCACATACAATATTTGAGCATTCACATTCACTTTTAGTTATTATATCAGTGTACTCTAAGTGTTCAGTTCTAGTTTCATATTAACAGTATACTTACTTGTTTGTCATGTATGTTGCATGGAAAGACACTATGTCATCAAAAGCAACATAGTTTGCCACTTCTACTTCATCTGCCCAAAATATTGCATTGAGGAAGCCACCATCTTTTATTGAGTGGTGAAAATGAAAGTCTTTAACATTTTCTGATTTCCTTGTATACTTTTCAACAATCATTTGTGTGTCACTACCCCCAATGTAGCAGTTTAAGTCTCTTTTAAAATTCTTGATATCTATCCTTGTTGCCCCAACATAAGGGTATCCTCCAGATAGCTATTTATAAGTGAACTTACTGTTTACTTCTTCATTGTCATTGACGCCATTAGGGTTTGTGTTTTCAGCATCAACATGTACAGATTGCTTCTCAACATCAATCGATTCCTCTATGAATGTAAATTTCAAAGGATTGTGTATTAAATGCAATGGATTCCTCCCCGATTGGTTGTATTTAATTGTGAGATTTCAGAGGATTGCGTATGAGGTGAAGAAATCGTGTCTAATATACACATAAATCATTCCCTTAATGAAGCTGAAATCACGTTGTTTTGGAATGTCCATCGTGCCCCTCCCGCTTTATTTTTAATCTGGTGGTTGGTGAATGGTGCGTTGGGTACACTGGATTAATGTAAATTCATTTATTTTTGTCATTTTCTTTCTTATCTACAAAACCATCCTATTTATCTATAAATCCACTTGTTACATATATATTAACATTAATGTCAAGTTTTCGAATTCTTATATACAGTACTCTACTTTAAATTAAACATCATACACAAGTATTTTTTATGAACAAACAAAAGATGATTGAACGTTCGAAATACTTTATATAATAAAAGAAGAAATAATTAGTTGCAATTCTCATGACAATGGTTATATATGATACATGTGAGAGAATATTGATCTTTTATAATTATTTCACATATGTTGTTCATTTTGTTATTAATTAGATATATTAAATTATGTACATTTTATTATTCATGAATGTATTTATCATATAATTCAAACACATAGTTTTATATTTTTAAATGACACTTATTATTTTAAATACACTACTACAAAACATGCCTTTAACCCCGGATATTTATATAATAGACCCCGGTTATTTAACTGGTTTTTAAAATGACACTTATTATTATTATTATTATTATTATTATTATTATTATTATTATATTCTTAGTCTAATAATTTAATCATATTAATTACAATATATTTTTAAATGACACTTATAATTGGTATCGTATTATTAGACAATATATTTGTTTTCTTTGAACAAGCCGAACTTTAAACACATCATCTATTTTCAATTAGATGAAAGATTCTCTTTCAGTTGCATTCAAAATGAGTCGTCGTACAAATGCAGCCCAGAAAAAGACAAGTTCTATGTTCGTTGAGGAACATGGTAATGTCTTCGCATGCTCACATATAGTCGAATTATTGTTTAAATCACCAATGGATATATATATATATATATATATATATATATATATATATATATATATATATATATATATATATATATATAGGGTCGAGATCCATGGAAAACTATATTAGACTGGAAAACTGGAAAACCATATCAAATGCACATGTTCATTATGATAAAATGTTAAATTTTATGTAAAATTATAATATACATATGTTCAAAATTGTATTATGATTAACTAATTCATATCATCTACATGTTCGTTAAGACAAAATGTTTAATTTAATGCAAAAATGTGTAATATACACATCTTCATGCATATTGCACATTTGAACATGTGCATATTGTTATTTTGCATGAAATGAAACATTTTATCCTAATGAATATGTAAATTATGTGAACTAGTCAATAATAATGCACATTTGAACATATATATATTGTAGTTGTGCATTAAATTTAACATTTTACCGTAATGAACATGTGCATTTAATTTGGTTTTCCAGTTTTCCAGTCAAAGATTGTTTTCCATAGATCTTGAACCTATATATATATATATATATATATATATATATATATATATAGGGTTGGGTTCCGGTAAGAACCATTCTTAACGTGAGAACTACTCCAAAATGCACAAATTTGTACATTAAATGCACAAACTTAAAAGTTAAAAGTTTTACTTAAAACCATTATTAGTTTTAAATATCATAATCTAACACTAAAATTACATTCAAAATTTATATTCATTAAATTATAAACTAAATGCACAAATTTGAACATCAAATGCACAATTCATACATAAAATTGATAAATTATAGCATGAGATGCGTAAATTTTTACATGAAATGCATAAATTTATCGAAAACATTTAATTTTAGTATCAAATGCACAATTTTATAGAGTCGATGCACAAATTTTAGAGTGGTTCTCACGTTCTCACGAAATAGAGGGGTTCTCATGTGAACCCAATCCTATATATATATATATATATATATATATATATATATATATATATATATATATATATATATATATATATATATATAGATTGGGGTTCGATTGAGAACTTTTGTGCATCGAGGCACCAATGAGAACTTTTGTGCATCGGACTATTTACCAAGGGTGCACAAAGGGCATTTAGGAGAAGTAAATGTATGGAAATTATTTTTGAATTTAAATGTTTTTAAGATAATTAATAGCCAAATTTGGTATGAAAATCACCATTTTTCCTAAAATCACTCCATCTTTCTCTCTATCTCTCTCTCTCCTCTCTCTTAGCCCCTCTTGATTTTGGAAAAGATGAACGATATGCATGATTTATGTTTGTATGAGCGATTCATGTTTGTATTTTGATTTATGTTGATTTTGGAAGAGATGAACGATATGCATGATTTATTTTTGGAAGAGATGAACGATATGCATGAAGAGATGAACGATACGCATGTATTTTGATGTATTTTGAATTTGTATTATTTTTGTTAAATTTGAAAGTGTAATAATAAAATAAGGATGCATAATTCCTGTTTTACCCCTCCGCGAATTTAATTATGTGCATTTGATGCATAAAATTTTCTATTTAATTACCCTTTTGCCATTTGATCTAACCCACACATTCTTTTCATCCAAGAGCCAATGGAGGTTCTTTTGTGCCTCGATGCACAAAAGTTCTCAATGGAACCTCCCTCTCTCTCTCTCTCTCTCTCTATATATATATATATATATAGATGGGATCATTGCAGAACCTAAATTTAGTGTAGAACCGTAAAACCAATATGGTCCATAGATTAGATTAATCTAATGGTCTTGATTAAAACCATAAAGTTTGGAATTAGTGAAAAAAATATTGATATTAGTGATTATTTAATTCTTTCAGGGGTAAAAAAGGAATAGATTGGAAATAACAAAAAGATTGACATTAATAAAATAAATATCCTTTTTCTTTAAATTAAAATAACATTAATATGATTAATTGTTAAATCAAAAAAATTATACCATAAAAACGAGAATTTTATACTCTTTAAAACGAGACCGGTCATGATATATTTTTTTCGAAAAAATTTTACGTGTTTATTTTTCGTAAAAAAAATTACTCAGACCACAATGCAATGTAGCATGACCGGTATCATTTAATGTCAAATGAACACTTGATATCGTATATTCAACGTCGATGCAACACTACATGTACATTCAAAATTAACAGAACCAAAATAATGGTCAAAATTAGTAGTCAAAATTTGGTTGATTTAATGGGAAAAGTAATGACATATTTTTTTCGAAAAAATTTTACGCGTTTATTTTTCGTAAAAAAAAAAATTTATTCAGACCACGATGCAATGTAGCATGACCGATATAATTCAACGTCGATGCAACACTGCATGTACATTCAAAATTAACAGAACCAAAATAATGGTCAAAATTAGTAGTGAAAAGTTGGTTGATTTAATGGGAACAGTAATGACATATTTTTTTCGAAAAAAATTTATGTGTTTATTTTTCGTAAAAAAATAAAATTAAGCAGACCACGATGCAATGTAGCATGACCGATATAATTCAACGTCGATGCAACACTGCATGTACATTCAAAATTAACAGAACCAAAATAATGGTCAAAATTAGTAGTCAAAAGTTGGTTGATTTAATTGGAACAGTATTGACATATTTTTTTCGAAAAAAATTTACGCGTTTATTTTTCGTAAAAAAAAATTATTAAGACCACGATGCAATGTAGCATGACCGACATAATTCAACGTCAATGCAACACTGCATGTACATTCAAAATTAACAGAACCAAAATAATGGTCAAAATTAGTAGTCAAAAGTTGGTTGATTTAATGAGAACAGTATTGACATATTTTTTTCAAAAAAATTTTACGTGTTTATTTTTCGTAAAAAAAAAACCCAGACCATGATGCAATGTAGCATGACCGATATAATTCAATGTCGAATGAACACTTGATGTCATATATCCAACGTCGATGCAACACTGCATGTACATTCAAAATTAACAGAACCAAAATAATGGTCAAAATTAGTAGTCAAAAGTTGGTTGATTTAATGAGAATAGTAATGATATTTTTCCGAAAAATTTTACGTGTTTATTTTTCGTAAATTTTTTTTGCCTAGACCACCATTCAATATATTATATAGAGATCATTCAATGTCGAATTACAGTTTATATCACACATTCAACACTGCATGTACCTTCGATATTAAAAGAGTCAAAAATGATCAAAGTGGACAGTCAAACTTGGTAGGCTACTATTAATTCAATGTTAATTGCATAATTACCATCTTATCCCTAGTGATATATAATAATCCAATGGTTTAGATTGGTTCTAAAGTTCTGCACTAAATTAAGGTTCTGCAATGATCCCAACCTTATATATATATATATATATATATATATATATATATATATATATATATATATATATATATATATATATATATATATATATATATATATATATATATATATATATATATATATATATATATATATATATATATATATATATATATATATATATGTACATATATATATATATATATATCTATATATATATATGTATATATATATATATATATAGGGTCAGGTTCTATGGGGCACCCCTATGCATTGTGTACTTTAGGAACCAATCTACACCCTTGGATCTTGATTTTCAATGCTCCTGATCTAAGTGGCATAATGGTAAATATACTGAATTTCGGATAAACCGTGCGTTTGAAATCCTACGCGGAGGGGCATAACAGGTATTTTGCATATATCTATTTTGAAAACATTCGCTATTCCAGTAACCTCCATCCCGCGATTCCCGTGCACATTCCATACCTGCTCAAGATCCTCCCAATATCGTTGAAGATTCTTCGTGCATATCCATCTTCACAGGCGATTCCCATCTTCAGCCCGATAATCCCTCGTGCATATCCATATTGACGGGCGTGTTCTTCATCGAGAGCTTAAATACGATGCAGAAGGGCCAAAGGATGTCGAAGAAAAGTCGTGAGACGACTGAACAGGTTCGTGAGCTTATCAAAAAAAAAATTTTAAGCTTATTTTGTTAAATGGCAGAGAATGTTGCATAGTATATGATGATAAACGAGTTTGTTTTACAATGAAAGTTCGTATAATGGATTTGGGGATTTTTTTTCTTGACCTAGTTGTTTGTCTTTGGGTATGAATGTGCTCTGAAATTCATATGGGTTCGGTTGTATTGTTCATGCTGTTTTGTTGATGCATATGTGTGTATAGGATGAAGGATGTTTGTCTCGTGCATTACAATGCATTAGGTCTTTTTTACCGTGGGGGATCAACCGTGCATTTGGCTTTATCTTTTGTGAACACTATAGAGCAAATTTGAGCATTATAAAATGCAATCTGAAAATATTTGAAACGTAAACCTTGGGCATTCTGTTTTTTCAGATTGAATGTATGAATGTTGCACAATGCAAGCTGAAAATAGTTAAAAACAAAAAATTTGTGCGGTATAAGATACACTATTAGCACAGTTAAAACCTAAGATTGTTTTGCTCAAAGAGTGTAGGTATGTTGCACAATACTGGGAATGTTGATTATTTCAATTCGCATCCCCAAAAATTGTTCATCAGACATATGCATTACGTAGGATGGTTTTCATAATTGGGCATCCTGTTTTGTGTACAACATAGATGCACATTTGTTATATAGTGTATGGTTTCAATTGTTGTTTTGACATTGTATGAATGTTGCACAGTATCTAATGTATATGATGGTTGTTTTATGTTTGGGCAACTTGATTTGTGTACACTAAGTTTGGGCATCTTGATTTGTGTACATTATAGTGCAGTTTTGCACAATGCCTAATGTATATACAGATGGTTTCATGACAGATGGTTGTTTTATGTTTGGGCATCTTGATTTGTGTACACTATAGTGCAGTTTTGGTCTGAACTATTATTTTGTTGTTTGTGGAGGATATGAGCTTCTTAAAATTGTGCTTCCTTTTGTGTTTACATATCAAATGCATTTATGCATTTTTATGAAAGTATCAAAACATGGTTTTTAGGTAAAGGTTGTTGGGTTGTTCAGGGAAGCACATATTCATATTTTTGAAATTTAGTATGCTTTCAGTTTTTATATTGTCAATGTTAGTGGTTATGGTTATTGAGGTTATGATTTCTATTTGTTGTTTACCCTTTAGTGTGCACGTAACATATACATGTATCTGAATGTTGTGCATAGTAGCTTCTGTTTCTACAGAATCGCGTTATTATGCACACAAACCTGTACATACCAGAAATTGGTTTCTGGTTTTTTGGGATTTCAGTTTGTTGAACGTGTCCATGTGTGGGTCACATATTCATAATTTCTTAATTTGGTATGATTTCAGTCTTTATAATGTCATTGGAATGCATCATGTACATTAGTGGTTATGGTTATGGAAGACAAGATTTGATATTTTTGTTGTTCCTTTAATGTGCATATAACATATACATGTATCTGAAATTTGTGCACATTGTGTTAATGTACCTCACGTATGCATATATTTGTAAGTCTTTATGTTAAATTGAAACATGCATATTCTGTGCTGATACAATAAGCAGTGAGATATTGACTGACCAAGTTTAATTTTTTATAAAATGGTAATAATTTCAGCATGTGGTTGATATTTTTATAAATTTTCTCCACAGGGTCCGGTGAGGAGGAGTGGTAGGATTGGCCTGCGATCCTTGTTCACAAACACTAGGGATACTCCGTTAACTATATCGGGAGAAGACGATTCTAGTGAGACAAGTACAATGAACGACATTGTCAGCGACACATCATCTAAGCCAGGTGTGCGTTGTATTACGTTGTTGAATGAACTGTGAATGATTGTGCGTTTATGGATGTTTATGTATGCCTGTACATGTGCAGTAGCCGTAGGTGTGTTGGCATACAGTATGCATGTAAATGTTCAAATTAACATACGGTACTTGTGGTGTATGTATGGCGTATTAAGTGGCTTATGTTATGTGTACAGTCAAGTTTGAGTAAGTGGGTATTTTAATTTAAGTGTAGATGGTTATAGTTTTTATGTAATATAGAGACGTAGTTATGAAAGGAAGGTTTTGTATAAAGATCGAGTTACGTAGAATCTATAATGTGATGCACATAAGGAATATATGTAATTTTTACATGCATTGAAGGTTATATTGGATTTTGTTAATGTAAATCTAGATAAAAATAGATATTTTGTAACATACTTCCGTACTTGTAAAATGAAGGTTTAATGTGCATATAGAGTAAGTTAGGTTATAAATTGATAATATTTTGCATCACTTCTATTATACGTATATTCATTATGTATTAAATGGACTATATGAATGTAAATATCGTTGAGTTTGGGTCTTATGCACTTTGTAAAAAAGTGTGGCAATTTTTTTGTGTGTAACATGAGTAACTTTTAAAAGTGTTAACAGTACCTGGATTGTGGTGTTTTTATGTTGATACTCATACTTATTATGCATATGACATGTTTTCCATATGGATGTTGCATATAACATTTGTGTTTGTCGTCTTGTTATTGATATATATAGGTACTAAAAGGCCAGTAGAAATGAACAAAGAAACAACGAGCATGCATCCTGCTAAAATTGTGAAGGTGAAGCAAGAAATGGTGAGTAAGGGGTCGTTGAAGGAAAAGTGTGCTAAGAGTGATATGGTTGGAAAGGCAAATGATGGAAGGAAGCGGAAATTGACATTGGATCGTCCAAAGTACTCCCTGATCCGATCAAGAAGCTCTCCTAATACTCTGTACCAGTGCATCGATTCACTAAATGATGCACAGAAGGCTGCTCTGACAGCAATTGGTTTTCATAATTTGCTGCACCTTAAAATAGATGAGATTCCTTTGAAGCTAGGTTACTGGGTTGTTGATCATTTTGATGCCGGTACATGCAGCATCAAAACTGATAAATGGGTAGTGCACATTGATGAGGATGTCATATATGACACTGTTGGGGTACCATCCGGAAAGATAACGATGGTGCGACAAGAGTTAACAGCTGCAAACCAATCGTTGGTTAATAGTGGAAGTCTCAGTTTGGTGAATCAGAAAAGATATATCCGTCGATGGTAGCTGATATAATCAAGAAGAAATGCGTGGATGGTGGTGAAATGTTCAAGCTGAACTTCGTAGTTCTTTTTTCTACACTTATGGTTGAAGGAGTGAAATCTGGGTTTGCTAGTTCCAAGGTGTTGCAGTATTTTACTAGTGTTAATGATATACGGAAAATGAACTGGTGCAAGTACGTGTTGGAATGCATGGGAAGATGCAAAAACGGATGGAAAACGGACGGTAGTACATTCTTCTCTGGTCCGTTGACTATATTAACGGTAATATACTGACCCTGTGTATGTAATGCATTGTTCTGTGTATATGTTTACAGTTTATTAACGTGTGTCTAATGATTGCAATGTGCAGCTAATATACGTGGACAGAGTAACATGTACTGGGGTGAAAGACACTTCTGACAAATCCGATATTGTGTTATGCTCGTGGACGACAGAGAAATTGAAAATGCGCGAGTCCAAGGAGATTGAGAACGGAGGGTTTGGTTTAGGGAAGGCTTACACGTATGTGCGTAAAGAGGAAGCTGTTATGAAGGATACAGTATGTGCTGCGTCCGATAATGTTGATGATGCCGTTAGGGAGGAATTTGATGATGGAGATGGGTTGGACGTATTGTTAGCAGATATACAAGCAAGTGTGAGGGACAATAAAGGCAAATCAATTGTAGGTCAAACTATCAGGCCGCTGGGTTGCGATGCGGAAGAAGGTAACACATCCTATATACGTGCTAGATGTAGTTATAGCATTTTAATTTAACTGGCACATTGTAGGTACGCAGGTTGATGTCGAGAACATGGAGTTGGAACTTGACACTCAAAGTGAGCATAAGATCGATGAACTCATTGAACTTATAGATGCCGGTCTTCAAAGGGATGGGGGGGTTGCTCCTTTACCAACAAGCAATGAAGGTATGCATTGCATCGGTAGTTATCTTGTTGGGTTATTTATTGTTCAAACACAACCTCCACTCTCAGCTCTTAATTCTAGTGCATACACGCATAAGTTTTATGCTTATGATTCAACTGATGCGTCGTTATGTGTCTTTACTTTATGATATTTGTAATTGTATGCATGATATTTTTAGATATATTCTTTGTATGTAAAATGTAGTATTGTGCATGTAATGTTTGTGTATACCTATATTTATGTAGTAAGATTGACATAGGTCAGTTATGCAATTAGATGAGGTGTATTTATGTGCATGCAATGCGTGAGTATAATCGTATTTTCAAAAATTGCATTCTGCATTGTTGTGTACACACCTCTGTTGTTGTATTTTCTTAATTATGTGCATGCAATGCTTATATGCAGTTTTTTATACATTATGTATTGTTTTTTTTAATATATAGTTCAAATTGTTATGTGAATTCAATGTTTATATAAAATGTGGTTATTTTTATCAAGCTGCAGTAGCGCATAGATAGATAAAATACGAGTTGTTTTATATGCAGGGAAAGGGTTGGCAGATGAAACCGTGTCCGGTAAGGACGACCGGACGAGGCAAACCAGTACAGATGCTGTCAAAGATGCAGGGAACGCCGAGTTGAAGGACGGTGCAACACTGCAGGTAATAATTATGTTCGTTTGTCAACGTGCATTTGTGTTAAATATTGGTAGTTGCTTAGATGTTGTAGGTTAATTTAAATGAAGTTTCGAAAATTTCAATGTTGTATGAATTCTGAAAATTCTATAATGAATATCTGAAGTTCATTGACGTCGCATTCCTGAAACTCATGTGTAATATATGCTCATTTTAATCATAATGTGTTTGACCTGTTCCATAAATGCATAGCTGTGAAGATTGTCTTATGTGGACAGTTTCATACCAGACTGATTATGATAGGTGGACACTTTCAGTTGTTTTTAATGTGTTTTAATGCATTGTATGTAATAGTGTTTCAGATTCAGGTTACTTCAAATTGTTAAATGTGTCCATTTTATAAAGCTGACTTTCCAGTATGCATTCCTTTAAGGTTTTACACATATGCATGTATGTATAGCGAGATTTAGTCTATAATCAGCATATAAAATGTGGTCCTTTTTCGCGTGCAACTTGGTTTATATTTAGTAACACGTATTAATTGTGATGCACATTTGTAGGACTTTCCAGTATGCATTCCTTTAAGGTTTCACACCCGTATTAATTGTGATGCACATTTGTAGGACTTTCTGGGATCCTTTGACCATTGCATCGAGACTTTCGGGAGGTGACGAATTTCATGAAGACGTCGTTGCCAATTGCATCGTCTGCTTATCCTGATTGCGCCGAGATAGGGATAAAGAGTAAGGAATGGAAAAGGATGATTGTTGATGAGCATATGCGTCTGAATGAGCTGTTGGTGTATCAGACAGAAATGAAGCTTAGGCTTGCAGCAAGTTCAAGTGCACCACGTGTCGATCTTGGTTTCATTACTCCATCGACAAAACAACAAACAGACGATGCAAATGAGGGTGTCTGTTTAGGGTCACCAGGCTCGAAGCAGGTTAAGGGACAATGACAATTGATCAACTGAATGATTTGTAGTAAACTATTTTGCATCATTTGAATATGTAGTAATGTGTAAACAATATACCCAAATATTTGATCGTGTAACAACTAAGTAGCCAACCTTTTGATATGATACACGTGTTGGTACGAATGCAATGGATGTCAATCGGGTAATTAACGCTTGTAAAACAAGCATCCGATATGAATGATCGTTGGTAGTAATTAAAATCTGTTTAAAGATGGTTATTGTCGGCAAGTATGCATTACTTATTCGTGTACCAGTGTTGTGTCATAATCATCACGATTATTGAAACAGGTCACCGAAATTAGCGACTCTCAGTGGATGTGTTCACAAACTGTTATTGATGAGGTTGACAAGACGGTGATGCGTTATCTTATGGACAAGGAGCAGCTGGAACGACCTACTGGGGATGCACCTTCGTTTAGTTTGGGGTTGACGCAAATTGAGCCAGTTAATCTTTCTCTCGTTAGATATGACGATCTAGATAACCCTGCACCAATTGCTGTTGTTGCACCACAACAAGTGATAGCTGAAGTGGGTAATGACTTTGGGGATAAGGAAGGATTTATTGGCGTTGCAGTTGATCGACCAAAGAGAACAATCAAACCCGGTACGTCAATGAGGTCTCCATTCATGAAAAGAGTACTTGACGTCGATGCGAAACTGACGAAGCTTGAAAGACAAGTATCTGGTGCATTCTTTTCATTGCAACATGATGAAAAGTAAGTTGAATTTCTTTAAAAATTTCCAAGTGGTTATACATCGTATTAGTTACATGACAATTGAGGTCTTTAACAGTAATAAAAAAACATCATTGAAACTAATCTCATGCATTAATGTATTTCCCAGTGATGTTGTATTCGATACCGACTTGAACGTGAGCTCAATGAGAACATTACTTGAGACCCTGATGCCTGGGACACATGTAATGAATAATGTCATCGATTGTTGGTGTGCAATCTTAAATCATGAGGAGCAGTTACGGAGTGACATCTCTCCACTTCGATTGTTTTTCATGACGACTTGTCTCGTAAGTACATCTTCACTTATGTATTCCCGTTGTGTACTGCATTTGAATCTGATGCATCCCATTTGTGTTATTGGATATATAGACTCAAAATATTTTGGATGGACTGCTAAGTGAAGATGCAATGTATGAGATGTTTAGAATCAACCTCCAAATGACGATTGTTGGTGATGTGACGTTGAACACTGTGAGGAATGCATATCTGGTAAGTTAAAACAAACATATAGAACGCGAGTTATATTTATTTTATTCTCACTTATGCGTCCGTTATGCATCAGGTATTTTTTCCGATAGTCAACCACCATCACTATTATGTTGTATGTTTCGATATGAAGAAAGCGTCAATCACGGTGCTGGACAACATTCATGCGGATGTATCAATCAACGACAAGTACAATGGTGTAATCGCTAGACTGGTATTGGGTGGATACTATCTTATGTTTTGTATTGTTTCATTTGCATAAATGTGACACTTTTTGTTTGTTGCCAATGTACATTCCAGCAAAAGTTGTTTTCACGCTATTTGGATTCATTGGCACATCCTATGTGTGCTCGTATGGCAAATGCTACACCTACAAAGCCCATATTACCTTGGGGTGTGCAACAAGAGTACGTAGATTGTGGTATCTTTGCAATGCGGCATACGGAAACGTACATGGGAAAGGCCAACAAGGAGTGGAACCACGGATTAACAATGAATTTGGACAAACAGGCCAGGCAGATGCACACGTTGAGAAGGCGCTACATTACGAAGATATTGATGCATCCAATAAACAAAGTACGGGTGAGTCTCATAAAAGAGTTCACAGTTTATGATGGTTTGTCGGACTACGAAAAGGCGAGAATGTCAGCAAACGCTGATGCGTTGAAAGAAGATCGTTTTAAAAATTTGTAGGGGCTCGTTGGTTTTCCGTTTTGGTTATTTTATTTTGTTGATGGTCATTGTTTCTAATCATTATGGATTATGGTACTTGTTTTATGCATTGTGGATAATGGTAGTCATTTGTTTTTTATTATGGATTTTGGTTCTCTTATTTGTTTTTTGGTATTTGTTTATGTCATGGTATTTGTTTTTTATGAACATAACTTGGATTACGGATGTTATTTCATTGTATGCACATTTATTTTACATCATTTTTACTGCATGGAAATTGTGTAATACTTGATGATATAAAATATAAATGAAAGTGTGTGTTGATGTGCCCAAAAGGACTACATGCATATCCGATGTATGACTTGGACGCATCATGAGTAGTTGGTAGACATGATGGTTAATCGACAACTATTATCATCGTCTAATTTGCGAATTTTCTTAATATCATTTCATATAGTGTATATTAACATTGTATATAAATAAAAAGCTTTATGGCGTTTACGTGAGTGTGTACGGTTGATCGGATAAATACATTATCACCTTCACGAAGACAGTGGATATTGAAGTTTGAATGTTATAGATCATGCACCCCGCAGAATACAAAAAAGTTTGAAGTTTGAAATTCCCACCCTGCAATTTCAGAGAGTGTGCATACAAAAAGGTTGCTTTCCCAATGAGCAATTTCAGATGCATTTTAAGTTTACAAGTTGCTTTTCCCCGATGGTTTTGATGTGCTACTTGTACTATGAGTTACACAAAGGGGAAGGTCGAACAACAAACACATTTAGGCTATATATGGTCGCACGTAGATGATGAAGAGGTTGTATGCGATCGAACAATAAAAAAAAATGACATTATTGAAGTAGATGCGCAAATAAAGAAAAATCTTATACAAAAAAACATTCAAAAGGACTGTAAACATGATTTGAAAAAATATGTTGAACGAGCATATCACATTCACGTCAGAACGTTGTTCTTTTTGTGATTGGTGAGTGCATCAAGTAATTGTGATCTTCTTGGGACAGTTTCGTGAGTCGTGAAGTGCGGGTTCTTTGCAAAACTTGCATACACGTTTCTTACGCTTTCTTTTTGATATTGCCTTTTCCCGTTCGCTTTTGAGTCTCTTTTTATTACGACAACCTTTGTTCCTTATCCCGGTCGGGGCATGTATTGAAACCTCCATCGGTTGTGGTACGCCTAACAGAAACTCAATTGCATCGTTCTTGGTAGGTGGTGGTTTGTCTTTGTGCATTTGATGTAAACCTTCCTTTATCTTTTTAAGAGACTCTATCACCTCACATGTTGCGTCGTCATCATTTGCAACATAACTCAATATGTCAGAGAACAAGGAGCTCATTTCGTTTACCTTCTTTCTGGGTGAAGTTGATTTAGGTGATATGTTCACTGACGCAGACAATAATTTCTGCACCACATCCTTCGTCCATCGGTTCACAACATACCTCTCGGGGATTTCATCAATACTGCATAGCCTAAATGCATACAACACGTGTCGACATAGAACACCGAGTCGCTCAAACATCTTGCACGTGCATGTCCCAATGCGCTTGTTCGGAGACACATAAACCTACGTATCAGTTTTTAACAAAAATAAGTGCAATTTTTCACTAAAAAAAACAAATATTTAACGTCACTTGTTTTGTACACTGTTAATTATAAAAAGAAAAGAAGGGTTGGTTACCTCGGACTCCGTGTTTGATTCTATGTCAATTACTTTGCATACCTTCCTCCCATCGTTGTCTTCCTCAAGACCTTTAGTCGCCATGCATGACATTGCAGAGTTGTGTTTCTCTTCTTGATAATCCAAAAATATTGATTTGGTGAACATATGTGCAACTTGACGCTATGCTTTGAATTTTGTTTTAAGTTTCGGTGAGGTGTTCCAAGACTTTAAGTCCTTTGTGCGCTGTTTCTCCCGTTGGTGGTCCATTGCAGTCTCAAATTGATCATAGAACTCAATAAGGGTTGAGTCACCATTCGTGAAACGTCCAAAAAATGAGTTTTCACTCTCGGACCTTGATGTTGTGCGCATCAAACCGGACATTGGAAGATCGTATGAGAAGGAAGGTATCCATTTTGTTCGCATGTCCCATAATTCGCAAAACCACTTATGTTCTTCGAAGTTATAGTCCCTCATCAACGACGTCCAACTTAATTCGAAGTCCTTAGCTCCCAACGTCTTATTCCAAACAATGCTATTGAAACGCCCCAAAAACTCCTCGTCATTGCATGGACGTGAACCAATCTGTTTGCACATACATTTTCAACACATGTACTTACACACTTTTGTATGCATATATTCCGTCACAAAGTAATACACAATTATGCACAAAGTTTTGAAATTGTACCTTTTGTTGAAGTTTACTCGTTATATGCCACATGCAAAATCGATGTTTGGCCGTCTTAAAAACATCCTCAAAAACCTGTATGATTGCCGTGTCTTGGTCAGTAAAATTAAAAGTTGGTTCCTTGCCAAATGTTGTGAGAAATGCATCCATGAGCCACTTGTATGATGCACAGTCCTCCCCTTCTATCAACCCCGCACCAAACGTGACACATTTTTTATGGTTGTTTATACCCGTGAATGGTACGAACACCATATCGTGCCTTTTTCAAGAATAAAAAAACTAGTTAAAAGAATATAAAGCATACGGAGAGTGAAGTATCATGGTTTAATGTCACTAAATTGGTAACAAAGCTCACTGGTTTGTTCGGTAAGTTGCATCAAAAGAGATTACATCCCCAAATGCGTCATAGTTACATTTTGCAATGTAGTCCGCCCAAAATACACCCCGTAATATCCCGTTTTTATCACATGTGTACTGCATCAAGAAACCACTGTCATCATCGTGTTTCTTCATTAGTTTGTCAATAAGCATTTGTGCATCATTTTTCCCGATGAAAAGCCTTATATCCCTCCTGAAATTCTTAAAATCCATCTGAGTTGCATGGACGTTGTTGAACCCACCGTGCACCTCTTTAAGAATATTGTGGGATTTACATGGACCAATATTGACATTGGCAGCCTTATGGATGAAGCATTTTTGTTGAAAATCAAGCCTACGGGCCGATTTCAATAAATGCCTATCCTCGGGAGTCACAAAATTGTGGTTGTGATGCTGCGTAAATCGATACACCTGATACTTTGAACCATCGATGAGTATGAACCTAATGCATGCAGGACATCTGGTGCGTGTTGATGACGTGCAACGTTGGTTGGAGCTAGATTCATTGTCAACGCTATTATCTCCGGACTTATTACATATTATCACCTTCAATGTTATCACTCCGGCATGGTTTCTTTTTTGTGTTGACTTTCGGGTATCAAACCCGCATTGAGCCACATAATTTTCATAGGCAAAAATACCTTCGTCCAAGGAAGCGTATACCTTTCCTTTGACTGGAATTTCACCGTCATTTACTTTGGGCTTCCTGTATATAGAACCACCTGGTGAAGTGAATTCATTGCTGTCGCAGCCCTCATGTGCAATGTCGTAACCTACGAATTACATTGCATTGTTCATAGTGAAGAAAATGAAAAATCATTTACTTTAAAAGTGCTAAACTAAACTGCACATGTGATATTCCAGTATGCATTCAAACATTGCAAATAATTTCACATAACAACACACTCCATATTTTCAGCAACTTCCACACTCCATATGTGCATATGTGGAGATAACATTCCAGTGTAGGTTCCATATAACTGTGCATACAAGATCTGATTACTTGAAAATCAATTACTTGAACAAGATATGTGCATACAAGATCTGATAACTGAAAATCAATTACTTGAACATTGCATATACAATATCTGATTATATATTATGTGCATATATGTATTAAGATAACATTCCAGTGTAGGTTCCATATAACTGTGCATGCAAAATAATTAAATTGCATATTACATTCAACATACAGACGGATTAAACATGCTGAAAACTTCATCAGAATGTATTAAAGTGATGAAAAAATTGAAATTGTTGAAAACTTCATCAGAATGCATTAAAAACGCTGAAAATTGAATAGATTAATCGTGGAATGTTTTGTCATCTATATGCAAAGTTTGAACGTTCATCGTTAATATCAGGAATTCTGATTCCATGATCTAAAAAAATCAAACTTACATTCATTGTTCTCGGATGTCTCGTGTTCATCATTATAATCGGATGTGGCCATGTTAAACTGTACGAGGAAGCGATGATGACTAATCCGGTGTATAGTATCCGTTGGAGATCAAACAGGAGGATCAAAAATCGCAGAATAATGTTAAAAACAGATGCTGAAATCGTAGAAGGATCAAAAATCGCAGGAAGGAGTTGAGAGTTGTGAAGAAAACGTATGCATGAACCGTGGAATAGAAAGTCAAACACAAATCCAATCAATAATAACAACACACTCCATATTTTCAACAACTTCCTTATTAAACATCCGGTTTTATGATTAAAGAATCTTTTAAATATGTTTATCTAAATAAATGCTTCTTTAAAATTCCCATTATGCCCTCATTGCATGTTTACTTAATCAATTGTGCATTTTTGGTTCCCATTTGGTTCCCAGTGCATCATGGTGCCCCATAGAACCTCAATCTATATATATATATATATATATATACAGGGTCAGGTTCAAAAAAGTACCTCTTGAAATCAAGTGCACCCGAAGGTACCAACCTTAGAAAACTTTTTTTTTAAATTTTTTTTTCTCATAACCATGTTTAATTTAATGTTATACACATGATATATGAATTTCACATACATTCACACTTTCTGTGTCCTTAAAACTTAGAGTAAATTACATAAATGGTCCTTGTGGTTGGTCCCTCAACTATGTAATTTATTTTCAGTTTTAGTCCTTTTCATAAATTATTAGTTTTGTTTAAATTTTAAATATTAATTTAAAAAATTAATTATTATTATTTATACATTTTTAATTTTATAATATATTTATTCTTATTTATTTAAGATTATCCCATTAGAATATTTAATTTATTTATTTTACGTTTTGTTTATATTCAATTTAAATATTAAACAATTATTTATCCTATATTTCATTTGTTAAAATAGTTATACATTTTTATCTTTTATATATTCTTATCTAATTATTTCATTACGTTAATATACTTTGATTTAGTTATACTTATTAAGAAAGTATATAAACTAAGTGTTTTATTAGTTTTGATTTATATATCTTTTTTAATATGTTTGGATTCAAATTTAGTATTTATTTCTTTTTATTTCAATATTGAGTTATATTAATAGTAGGTGGTTATAACTTTTGTATGTACATATCAGAAAGTTTTTATTGATTTCTGTGCAACAAAATCAAAACGAGAGAGAGAAACCGCAAGTGATTGTAATCATTCATCTTGTAATGAAATGACTCTGTTGATTTTATTTCTGATTGTGTTCATAATGTATCGTGCATATTTGATTGTTGACTTTGAAATACAAAAAGCAAAATATATTAATGTAACTAAATAATCAGAATAAAAGGAATAAAGCAATAAAATGTGTTACAATTAAAAAATATTTAAATCAAAATGAATAAAACTCCAAAATAATTAGAATAAAACGATAGCATGAGCGCCACAATATATAACAAAATAGTTATATTAGACTGTCCCTAAGTTTATATTTTTTTTATAAAAGTTATAATTAAGTAAAATAATATTAACACAATAAATAGTTAGATTCAAACGTGTAAAAGATAAAAACGCATATATATTTTTACAAATAAACGTAAGATAAGTAAAATTTTAATAAATAAATTGGATATATAAAAGAGACATAAATCAAATAAAGTTAAATATAGAAATAAGGATAATATTAATAATAAAATAAATAAATATTTTTAAAAATAAAAATCTATAAATAATAATAATAATTAACTTTTTAAATTAACATTTAATATTTAAGCAAAAATAAAAATTTATGATAAGGACTAAAACTGAAAATAATTTACATAAATGAGGGACCAAAATTGTTATTAAGAAAAGGGCAAAACCGTCATTTAAAAAAAGCTAAGAGAAGGACGGACTATTTTTGCAAGTGAATAGTGTTTTTAGGGACCATTTATGAAATTTTTAAAGACCAGTGATCGAATCCATAATTTTGACTAAAGCACAGGGACCATTTTTGTAATTTACTCTAAAAATTATGTGAATGCTCAATGCATATTTATGTGAATGGTCATTTCACATCATGTGAATGGTGTGAATGACCATTCACATGATTTTTTTACCATTCACAAGATTTATGATGATGCTTCTTTTGAAAAAAAGTCTTATAATGTTACCTTATACATATTTATTCAAAAAAAAATACTTGTGAATGATCATTCACGTTAGGGTACGCTGGAATCTCATAGGTACGCTGATGAACCTGATTATATATATATATATATATATATATATATATATATATATATATATATATATATATATATATATATATATATATATATATAGATTGAGGTTCAATTGAGAACTTTTATGCACCGAGGCACCGCTAGGAACTTTTGTGCACCAAAGAATCAAACAAGGGTGCACTAAGGGTATTCCTAGAATATTGAATATGTAAAATTAAATATATGAAATTAATTATAATAGGTAAATTAGAGATAAATAAGGAATAACTATTCAAAAAAGTAACCACCTCCTCATATCTCTCTCTCTCTCCCTCTCCCTCTCTCTCTCTCTCTCTCTCTCTCTCTCTCTCTCTCTCTCTCTCTCCACCGTATCCACCACACACCACCATCACCTTTGTTGTAACCATCTCTCCACCGTATGCATCGAGGAACCCCGCCAACCACCATCGTCGCGCCACCGCGATGATGATGAACATGATGAACAAGAGATGCAACCGATGATGAACAATACGATGAAACACGATGAACATGAAGCACACGATGAACGAAGAAGATGATGATGAACACGTTGATGCATCCATTGGAACAATGATGTTGATGATTAACAACGATGCATCATGATGAACACTATGCATAGATGAACGATGATGATAAACGATGAATACGAAGATGATGAACGATGATGATAAACGGTGAATATGAAGATGACGATTAACAGTGATGCATCACGAATTGTATAGATTTTGTATGCATCACGAATTGAACGATTAATATGAAATGCATCAATATCTCCATCATTCTTTTTGAATTTGTGTGACTTTTATTAAATTTGGAAGTGATCAATTGAATTTATTTTAACATTTATTATTTAGTTATTTGTTAATATATTAAATTTAATGAGGTATGCACAATACCCAAAATGTCCTTCCATGTTTTTTTTGTAATGCACAAGATGCATAAAATTATTTAATTATATACCATTTTGCCATTTAATCTAATCCATACAATTTTTTGATCTATTGGATGATATAGGTTCTTTTGTACCTCGATGCACAAAAGTTCTCAATTGAACCTCCCTCTATATATATATATAAGTTTCATGGAGTCCCATATTAGAGTGGAGTCCTGGAGTCCATATTAAATGTACATGTTCATTACAATAAAATATTTTATTTCATGCAAAAATGTAATATATAAATGCTCAAAAGTGTATTATTGTTGAACAATTCACATAATTTGAAGTTTATTACGATAAAATTGTTATATTTCATGCAAAAATACAATATGCACATGTTCAAAGTGCATCATCAGATCACATGTACATATTGTTTAAATATTATAATTTTGCATGATATAGAATTTTTTTTTATCGTTATAACTTCAAATGATGTGACCTCGTCGATCGTAATGCACTTTTGAACATGTGTATATTATACTTTTGTATAAAATAAAATATTTTATTGTAATGAATATGTACATTTAATATGGGACTCCAGGACTCCACTCTAATATGAGACTCCATGGAACTTAACAATATATATATATATATATATATATATATATATATATATATATATATATATATATATATATATATATATATATATACATATATATATATATAGATTGAGGTTTAATTGAGAACTTTTGTGCATCGGGGCACCTCGAGGCACTTTTGTGCATAAGATAATCTAACAATGGTGCACAAAGGGCATTTAAGGAAAACTAAAGATATGGTAATTAATTTATTTTTAAAATCATTAAAAGATACTTAGGAGTTACATTTTGAATTAAAATCTCATAGTAACTAAATTCCTCATTTTCCTCCCCATTTCTCTCTCTCTCTCTCTCTCTCTCTCTCTCTCTCTCCCCCTCTCATTTTTTCTCTAATCGTGTTCTTCATGATTTTGATGGTGATGATGATTTGAAGACGAAGATTAACGATGAACAACGATGATGATGAACATGAACAAGAGATGCAACTGATGATGATTATGAAGAACACGATGCATAGATGGATGATGAACGATTAATAATGATGATGCATAGATGGATGATGAACAATGACGATGCATAGATGGATGATGAACGATGAACAACGAAAAATGATGATGCATAAATGGATGATGAACAATGACGATGCATAGATGAATGATGAACAAGTTGAACACGATGCATACATGAATGAAAAAATATGAACGACGAACACGATGCATTAATGAATGATGAACAAGTTGAACACGATGCATAATGAATTTGTGTATTTTTTTTTGTTAAACGCATCTTTTTTTAACACGATGCATAAATAAACACGATTACGATGAAATGCATCGATCTCTTTCATCTTTTTTTTTGAATTTGTGTAATTTTTGTTAAATTTGGAAATGTATCAATTGAATTTATTTAGCATTTATTATTTGATTATTTGTTGAAATATTAAATTTAATGAGGTGTTCACATTCCCCAAAATGCCCTTCTTTGTTTTATTCTATAATGCACAAGATGCATCAAATTGTCCAACTATTTACCCTTTTGCCATTGATCTAATCCATACAATTTTTTGATCTAATGGATGATCTGGGTTCTTTTGTACCTCGGTGCATAAAAGTTCTCAATTGAACCTCCCTATATATATATATATATATATATATATATATATATATATATATATATATATATATATATATATAAAATATAAGTGGGTTCAATGGAGAACCACAATGCATCGCTAGAAAATCGTAAATGTATCACGTGGAAGTCGATGCATCACACAGGATTTTGATGCATCACGTGGAAATAATGATGCATCACGCGGGAATTGTGATGCATTTGTGGTGGTGCATGAGGTTCTTCGATGTTCTTCGATGCATGAAGGTTATCCATTGAACCCCTACACACACAAATTTATGTTCGAGTGAGTACCACCTATTACGTAGCGCACTCGAAGGTACCACTCTTAAAATTATTTTTTTTGAATTTTTTTTTCATAAATATGTTTTAATTAACATTGCACAGATGATATATAAAATTCACGCAAGAATTCGAACATTCTAAGTGCATGAAATCACACATCACATAAATGCACGTTCACATATATTTAAATTTATGTAAGTGTACGTTCACATCTTTCTTTAGTGGCTAGGAGATGTGAATGTAGGTAAAATTTACATATTATCTTCATAATATTAATTAAAACATGTTTTTGAAAAAAAAAAATTTAAAAAAGGTTTTTTAAAGGTGGTACCTTCAGGTGCGCTGCATAATGGGTGATACTCACTTGAACCTGAATCTATATATATAGAGTATCACCCATTATGCAGTGCACCAGAAGCTACCACTCTTAAAAGTATTTTTTTTTAAATTTCTTTTCATGAACATGTTTTAATTAACATTACACAGATGATAAATAAATTTCACGCAAATTCAAACACTCTAAGTGCATGAAATAACGCATCACATAAATGAACGTTCACATATATTCAAAATTATGTAAGTGTACGTTCACATCATTTTTTAGAAGCTAGGATATGTGAATGTATGTGAAATTTACATATTATCTTCATAATGTTTATTAAAATGAATAAAAAAAATTATAAAAAGTTTTTTTAAAGTTGGTACTTCTGGTACGCTGCATAATGAGTGGTACGCGGAGTACCATATATATATATATATATATATATATATATATATATATATATATATATATATATATATATATATATATATATATATATATATATATATATATTCAAGATCAATGGGATACCATATTAGACTAGGGAACCGGAGTACCATATTTAAATGACTTACCTTTTGGTGCACTGCATAATGAGTGGTACGCGAGAATTGTGATGTATTTGTGGTGTAACATGGAGGTTTTCCATTGAACCCCCCTGTGTGTGTGTGTTTATATATATATATATATATATATATATATATATATATATATATATATATATATATATATATATATATATATATATATATATAGAATTTGGTTCCACAGCATACCATGTGAAATCCGGTGTACCCAGCGCACCATTCACCAACCACCGGATTAAAAATAAAACGAGAGGGGCACGATGGACATTCCTATACAACGCGATTTCAGCTTCATTAAGAGAATGATTTGTGTGTATGTAGACGCGATTTCTTCACCTTATACGAAATCCTCTGAAATCTCTCAATTAAATACAACCAATCGGGGAGCAATCAATTGCGTTTAACAGCCGATCCTTTCAAATTTACATTCATGGAGGAATCGATTGATATTGAGAAGCAATTGCTGATGCTGAAAACACAAACCCTAATGGCATCAATGAAGAAGAACACAGTAAGTTCACTTATACCATCAACTCTATTCAGCATATGATTTGTTATAAGTGATTGTCATTAGATTTTCAAAATTTTTGTATGCAATATCGATAACACACATTTAACATTGATAGTATGTAAAAGATGAAATCTAACATTACTGTTTTCGTCATTCATAGAATGTGAATGGTCATTTAACTAATGTGAATGACCATTTACATTAGCTGAATGACCATTCACATAAACTAGTTGACAATTCATAGGATACATGTCAGGTGCTGATATTATACAACCAATGTGAATGGTAAAAATGCTAATGTGAATGATCATTTACATTGGTTAAATGACCATTCACATTGGTTGATGTTATTAGTTTTTGATATGTCGTTTATAATACTAGTTTAAATAGTGTTTTTGATGTTGTTACTGTTTGACACATTTGATCATTAGATATTTATAATGGAACTTACTGTTTTCATCATTCAAGTAATGTGAATGGTCATTCACATACACTATTTGACCATTCACATAAGTCATTTCAGATATTTTTTTTGAACGGCTGGTGTGGTGGTTATCGCCTAGGCCCAAGTGCCGACAGATCCCTGTTCGATCCCCACCACAATCTCCAAGTTAGATTAAAATCTCCATAGTTAAATTAGTTCACCTGAAGGGAAAAACCTCAAAATCCGCCTCTAGTGAGGATCGAACTCGGGTAACAACCCTCTCCAAGCCCCTTATGGAAACTTGGTGGCCACCAGGGCAAGCCCTGATGGTTGAGTCATTTCAGATATAATCCTAGTATTATTCAAATTCATTATTCTTTTCATATAGATGAAAAGGAAGAAGCATTTTTAATTCAAACGACACCAGGGGGACATATGTATTGGATTCCAGTTTTACCCGAAGACGTCAAACCAAGATAAAAAATGATTTTCAATACTTTTGATGAAGGGATAAATTTTTATAAAACATATGCACGTTTGGCTGGATTCGTTACACGTTTATCAACTCTAAAAAGAGGAGTTAAAGGTGAAGAGAGAATGTCGGCAGTGGTATGTAACAAAGAAGGACTGCCTGAAAAATCAAAACACAGCAGCTTAGAAGGAAAGAAGCAACAGCAGCGTGTGGTACCTTCAGCTAAAAGTGATTGCAAAGCACAAATACGATTCCATATAACAAATGAAGGGAAGTTTGAGGTTTACAAATTTAAAGAGCCCCACAATCACTGTATCGTGTCATCCGAAGATGCATATCTCATGCGATCATCAAGGAAGCTAAAACTTTGAACAACAAATAATGAATCAAAAGGCATCCACACAAATATCGGTGCTGTAAACATCCACAAGCTATGCAAAGAGCTATCTGGAGGATACCCTTATGTTGGGGCAACAAGGACCAATTCAAGAATTTTAAAAGAGACTTACACTGCTATGTTGGAGGTAGTGACGCACAAATGATTGTTGAAAAGTATACAAAGAAATAAGACTTTCATTTTCACCACTCAATAAAAGATGGTGGCTTCCTCAATGCAATATTTTGGGCAGATGAAGTTGAAGTGGCAAACTATGTTGCTTTTGGTGACATAGTGTCTTTCGATGCAACATACACAAACAAGTAAGTATATGATTAAAATGTTAACTGTTAGTATAAATAAAATTGAACACTTAGAGTACACTCACATAATAACTGAAACTAAATGTGAATGCTCAAATATTGTATGTGAATGGATAAATATTTGACTGATCATTCGCCATTCACATTAGATGAATGAAGAATCAGAATGTGAATAATATCAGCAATTTCACCATTCACATTAGTTGTATAATATCAGCACCTGACATGTATACTGTGAATTGTCCATGTATATTGTGAATTATCAACTAGTTTATGTGAATGGTCATTCAGCTAATGTGAATGGCCATTCACATTGGTTGTATAGTGATATAAAGCCATTCTCAGAATGTGGATTTCAGTAATGTATAGGATTGTATACTTAATGTGAATGCTTATATATGTATTGTGAATAAGTATTTTCAGGCATGATATGGTTCTTGTCCCATTCACCGATATTAACAATCATAAAAAGTGTGTTTCATTTGGCACTGGGCTGCTAAGTAAGGAGGATATAGAATCATACAAATGGCTACTCAATGCATTTATATGCATACATAGACGAGAGCCAAATATTGTTGTAACAGACCAAGACCCATAAATGAAAAAGGCAGTGAAATTAGTTTTGAACAAGGCTGTCCACCGTTCCTGCATGTGGCATATAATGGATAAGCTTGCAAATAAGGTATTTATTAAAAAATTAACATTCATATGTTTTTCTGCTTGATCATTAACTTAATATGATGCTAACATGTTTACTTGAAAAAAGGTATCAACATTATGCACGAAAGATTCACCTTTCTCAAAGCGATTGATGGACGTTGTCTGGAACCAAAATATTGATGTAGATGAATTCGAGGTTGAATGAAATAAGATAATGATCGAATTTGAGCTTCAGAATCATAAATGGTTCAATGATCTTTATGACATTAGAGAAGAGTGGATATCTGCATTTTTTCTAGACATCCCAATGTCGGGATTGATGAGAACAACGTCTTTACCAGAGGGACAAAACAACTTCTTCAACCATTACTTGAAAAGCACCTCCAATTTGGTTGAATTTTTTAGTCGTTTCGATAGCGCATTGGACTCCCAAAGAAACATGCAAAGGACATTGGATTACGAATCGAGAACAAAGAGGCTGGATTTGAATACGGGGTGAACATGGAAAAAAAGGCATTAGAAATGTTCACGTTCAAGATCTTTGCTACATTCCAAGAAGAAATCATTAAGAGTTCATTCGGTGTGCTGCCAATTTCATTTGCCAACGACGAAGATACTAAGACGTATACACTGAAATAGGTTGGAAATGACATACGAGTTAAAAGAGCAGTAGAGGTAAGCTTCATGACCCGAAGATTAATATGAAAATGGTTAAATAATTAACTGATCAATCAGCTTTCACATTAACTATATGACCATTCACATTAGATTAATGAACATTCAGAATGTAATATTTGACATTACACGTGTTTAGATTGTGTTTGCGTATTTTTTTTCACACAAGATAATCATTTAAATGTGAATGGTCAAATAATGTATTATGAATTATTCTTTTTTGCATCCAGCCTTTCGGTGCATGATAAAATTTTATACTCTAACTTATGTGGATGGTAAATGGTGTGTTACGTATTTGACCATTCACATGATATATATGTTCATGTTATGTTTTATGAGACATGTTCTGAAATGACTCATGTGAATGGTCAAATAGTTTATGTGAATGACCATTCACATTAGTTGAATGACCATTCACATTGGTTGAATAATGAAAACAGTAATAATTCTCATTGTATCCTGATGTTAGGAACCATATTAATCATCTACAGATAGTTTTCGATGAGAAAGATGTAAATATAACTTGTAGCTGCATGCATTTCGAAAGGTTCGACATCCTATGCCGTCACATATTTTATGTCTTCAGGATTCATGATGTGGATGACATACCTGAAAAGACATACCACTACGATGGACAAATAATATTATTCACAATCAGCCTTGCAAATTTACAACATACAACACCACAAGCATCAAAAAAGTCAACAAACATTGAGGCAAACGTTCGTGATATGTATGGGGATCTTGCATATTGTATACAAGTGTTACTAGGTGATGACGAGGCTATTGAAAATGCAAAAAAGCGACATCACGAGTTGATAATGGAATTAACTACGGGTCGTGATAAACGGGTATGCAAAAAGAAAGATGTCGTAGAACAATTGTTGGATGTCCCTCAACCAAATGAGATTACAATACTTCCACCGCAAGGAATAAGAAACAAAGGATGTCGAACCTCAAAAAGGTTGACAAGCGATTGAGAGAAGGCAATAACAAAAAACGCAAGAGGTCCACGAAAATGCAAGATATGTAATGAGCTATCAAACCATGATTCAAGGAATTGTCCAAAGAAAGATGCACAGGAAAAGAAAATAGTAAATATATAGACAGTGAATAGTATAATACATGTAATGAATAGTGATTAATGACTTGTTATTCTTTTACATAGTTATTTTACAATACATAAACACGTACCTATATTCATTATCTCAAAACGTATATGTATTTATAATATAAAAAACATATTCAATTTGAATGTTAATATCTGCTCATGTGAATGGTCCAATACGTCATGTGAATGGTCATCAGACTAATATTATTGTATTTTAATATGAAATTATACAACTACTGAGAATGGCTTTATATCACTATATAGTTTATGTGAATGATCATTTAACTAATGTGAATGGCCATTCACATTACCTGAATGACCATTCACATAAACTAGTTGACAATTCACAAGATACATGTCAGTTGCTGAAATTATACAACCAATGTGAATGGTAAAATTGCTAATGTGAATGATCATTCACATTGGTTAAATGACCATTCACATTGGTTGATGTTATTAGTTTTTGATATGTCGTTTATGTTACTAGTTTAAATAATGTTTTTGATGTTGTTACTGTTTGATACATTTGATCATCAGATATTTATAATGGAACTTACTGTTTTCATCATTCAAGTAATGTGAATGGACATCCTACTATAAAGCATATCAATAACTATGAACCATACAAACAACTATGGTTAATCAAGTTGCATACAACTGTTGCATGTATATATTGTATTTAAAAATAGTTAACATAATAAGTAAAAATGTGTGTCAGTTAACCTGTTTGTACATGTTCAAAACCAAAAAACAACAAATCTGCAGCAAGCATCAATCATCTTATCAACAAAAACATTCTTGAAATCATTTGTTCGTACGTTCATCCTTGTTTTTGGCAGCTGACTTTAACAACCTCATCCTCTCACTCTTAGGTCTCTTTTGCCATTCAATGGCTTCGTTATGTATCTCTGCAGCATGCATGTTGATATCATGAAGCAAAATCTTTGAAAGATACCGGCGACGGAGATAGTCTAACTGTGGCTTCTGTAACTTCATTTGTCGTTTGAAGCCACATAGCCAAGTAGGGTCTCCCATATACGTTTCGAGATGCCTCATTTTAAATATGCCACATTCCACAACATTCAAACATGACCTCCATACCATCTCTAGCCTAAAAGGATCAATCATTTCAATCCTATTAGCTGAAGGATGACCAAGCTCACGCAATTATTGAACAAACATTGCTCGCTACAAAAACAAATTGTTGATAATATCAACATATATCTACAATAATCTTACATTATAATGATATTATTTCTGAAATGACTAATGTGAATGGTCAAATTGCTAATGTGAATGGCCATTCACATTAGTTGAATGACCATTCACATTAGTTGAATAATATCAGCACATGTCTACAATTAATATCAGCATATGTATACAATAATCTTAAATGTCTAATGATATAAAGCCATTCACGTTAGTTGTATAATATCAGCATATTATACATTAATATGAGCATGTGTTTATAATAATATGAGCATGTATAATGATATCGTTTCTGAAAACAATCGTATGAATGGTCAAATAGTGTATGTGAATGGTCATTCACATTAGTTGAATGACCATTCAGATTAGTTGAATTATGAAAACAGTAAGTTCAAT
Source organism: Centrapalus pauciflorus (assembly GCA_020465985.1). NCBI lineage: Eukaryota > Viridiplantae > Streptophyta > Magnoliopsida > Asterales > Asteraceae > Centrapalus > Centrapalus pauciflorus. The sequence continues at coordinate 81,073 of JAANYP010006790.1, forward strand.
TATAAAATGACCATTCACAATATACACCAGTATGTCACAAAACATTTCAATCTATTATGTTATGATGATACTTACAATTTCACTAGGAACAAGACCATACTTGTTTTCAAATGGAACGTTCGTTGATTGATTGTCAATCACTTCAATGGCTGGATGCCTCAAATCAAAAAAATACACCACATGTGTGAGTGTATGTTTATTGAGAAAAACACCTGCAAATGCACAAAATAGAAAACCATGAAATATTTCAATAGTGACGTCCAATTATTCATTAAATAATGACAACGCAAATGTAGTGAAAATTTATATCATATACTTACAAGATCAACATTCCTTAAATCATTCACATTTGGCTGATCTATAAAGGACTGGATCAAACAGCTACGAAAATGTACATAACGAGCCGCTCGATCAGATGTAAGAGAAGATCAGATGAATAAGCCTAAAACACCACAACGAAAATGAATATAAATTTAACACGAACATGTAATAAAACTAATACAAATTGTAAAATAACAAAACATAATCAGTTCATAATTGTAATATTTAACTAACCAATAATCCAGCATGCACAAAAACCGGCTTCGAGACGATGCATTCCTAAATTTTTCTTGATAATTTAGTATAGATTTCCAACAATCCAAGATGTGAATTGATGCATATTCACCAAAAATCAATGTCTCGAAAACACTGTGAATCCCAAACAACGATCCACTGTTCCAAATAACGTCACTGCAAATAATAATAAAAAGCACTTGTGAATGATGATCAATAAGTTGTGACCGATGAATATAAACATATAAAAGCTGAAATAATAAGTAATAAAAACTGAATATTGCTATATTAATCAAAAAAATAAAACGAGAATAAAAACTAAAGGAACTGACTTTAAATATCTAGTAAAAGGAAAAATGTTCTCTACAAGAGCTTCTTCCAAAGTATTCAACTTCTTATCCATCTCTACAACACTGTTCATAAAAGGTGACTTCAAAGCATCAGAAGCCTTCTTCATCCTTTTAACATTCTCATCATGAATCGTCAGCTCAACAACCAAACCTTTGCCCTTCACGTCAGTAGGTTGGGCCTCAATATTTTCAACAGCACTTGTTTCCATAACATTCACATTTTCTAAATCTGATTCAGTCGTCTAAAACATGTAAAAAAAAACATCATTATTGTACGCACATTATGAGAAATTGAATGTTTTATATAAATTATGCAAGTCACCTAAAAACCCAGTCTATGATCATTCACAAGCAATAATTAACAACTATGAAATTGAAATGTATCATGTGAATGATCATTTAACCAATGTGCATGACTATTCACATTAGTTGAATGACCATTCACAATAGAAAATGACCATTCACATTGGTTAAATGACCATTCACATTAGTCAAATAATGTTTTCTAATTATACAATATGTTAATTCATCATTGACAGGAAGTTTATAGTATTTTACAAACTTATCTATCATCATTGACAGGAAGTCTGACTCACATACCCTAATCAGCTCAGATGGTGTTTCCAGAACAGATTAATCGTCTTTACTCTGAGTAGCACAAAGACCAACAGTTGTTTCACCTACCAATACATTAAAATTAAAATATAAATATTATTCAAACGCTATAACAAACCATAACATAAGAATTAAACAAAATACCATCATTAACAGGAGATTTCTCCATCAACTCCTCATCATTCACATGATCATCACCTTATTATGAAAACAAATACATCATCTTGATTTAACATGAATTACATGAATCTGGTTAAATAATTTTATAAAACATTAACTATGTACCAAGAACATCTCTCAAATCTGAAACCACACGCATCACATCATCTTCACTTTGAGCATCTTTTTCTTGATCTATAAAAAATTTTAAAAATAAAAATGTAAGGATATATAAAACAAAATTAATGTGGTATTATATTAAATAATTTTTTAAAACATTAAATGAGTACGTGAAACATATTCCTTAGGATAAAACAAATCATCCCAACGCTTCTTGACATTTAATACCCTCTCGTCAGAAGGGTAGTCGCATAACATGCTCATCATACCCGTCTCCAAAATCGACTTCGTATCTTTAACCTTGTCAAGATACCTTGAAATCTTCTCCACTTCATCCTATAACATCATTATTCACATCTATGTTTATTCACATACTAAACATAAGCATTATTATATGATGAAATCTCACATTAATATTTTCATTATATAGTGTATGTGAATGATCATTCACCTTACCCTTTTCACCATTCACATAAACTACATGACCATTCACAGAATACATGTCAGTTACTACTTTATTATAGTTATGTGAATGGTCATACAAGTAATGTGAATGAGGATATAACTAATGTGAATGGTAAATGGTCTGTAAAATGAATGACCATACACATACAATACTTTGACCATTCACATTATACGATTTAGTTTCAGATGTTGTGTTAATGTTGTATGAGAGGTGTACCTCAATTTTTTTGGCTAAGACATCCTTGCGAGTGACGGTTTTACGTCAACTCGGGATTAAGTTGTTCATACAAAATCCTGTCAGCTTCTTGAGTTGACAACCAAGGCTCTTGCATCTCCAAAATACCAAAATCACCGTTGTTTAATTCAAAAATCTCACGTTGACGTAGCTCATCTGAACTCCACGTCATTATGACCGGTCGTGTACGAATCATTATAGGAATGTCACATGAAACAGCGTCAACATACAATAACTGCATAAAATAAAATAAAATCAGAATCATATTAAACAATCTGTAAATAAATGTGTAAAATATACTAATTGAATATTAAGCATTTAAACATACCACCAAGAAACTTTAAGGACCTATAAAAAATGAATTTTTATTCAAAGGATCCCAATCATTCTTGCAATTCCTAACAGCATCAACAACAAAACCGCACCAATCAAAATCTTTCACAACACAATCGTCAATAATCGACGACATAGGCCTCTGATTAACAGTTCCATACTTTGTACCCCCGATCAATGTCGACACAACCAAGACAAGAAAATCAAGCCTAAACATAAAACTATCCTTTTTAAGCTCTTGAATCTTTTCAGACACACTGCTTGGACGAATACTGCTACCAGGGAGATTTATATGCTGCTTCCAACGTTTGGACACACTATCATTGTAAACCCTTTTTTGTTCGTTAACCAATGGGATAGAAACCAAAGGAAAACCAAGAATATCATGAACAGCTTCACGGGATATTGGGATTTCCCCGTTCGACATACGAATACAAAGAGCACCCGTATCTAAATTATTCACAACCCAGTATGCAACACCAGAAGGAATCTCATCAATACCCAGCAAAAGTAAACTTGCAAACCCCATCTCCTTTATGGCATCCTTTTGAACATCTTCAAGAGATTTGATTCCTAAGAACAGTGGTTTGGGAGACGTCCTTGTACGTAACGATGTAGGTTCTATCTCAATACCAGTCCTCCTACGTTTCTTTTGTACTGGCTCTTCAACCGAACCTCGATCACTCATGACAGAAGTTTCAGATTCAGCCAATGCATCATCAGCAGCCTCGAAAACAGAATTTTTTACAAACTCAGACAAACCAAAGTCATCTTTCAATAAATCAGATTGACCTGAAGCGATTGACATAATTCAGGTCTGAATAAAAATTAACAACGAATGTGAATGATAAATCTAGTAATTCAACTAAATGTGCTTTTTACTTTCAGATTCATGTGAAACATCATCATTTGCATCAGAAACAGGCTCTTTAACGAACTTTGAAGATCCATTGTCATCTCTCATAGCTCCTGAATGCAATGTAACAAATATCATCTTCATATAAAACATGTAATAATGAAATGTATCATCTGAAAGGTCATAAATGTATCATGTGAATGGTCATTTAACCAATGGGAATGACCATTCACATTAGTCATTTCACCATTCACATGATACATTTAAATTCATATAAATTGTGAATGACCATTCAACTAATGTAAATGGTCATTCAACTAATGTGAATGGCCATTCACATACACTATTTGACCATTCACATGACTCATTTCAGAAATAATGCTATTATATATTGCAACTAATGTGTGTGTGTGTGTCTATATATATATATATATATATATATATATATATATATATATAATGTGAATGGTCATTTAACTAAGACAACAATCACCATTCACATTAGCTGAATGACCATTCACATTAGATGAATTTTCATCACTAACATAAAGCTTCAATACATTAAAATAATTTACCTTCAGAATGATGAGAGTTGTCGTCTTCATCAACTAAGTTGATATTAACATGAGATAAGTTACCTCTACTCCTAGGTTGTCTGGATAACCTCATAGAACGTCTTATTGGTGTGTAATCTGGAATGCAAACAAAAAACAAAGTTAAATAAAAAAACCCTAAACCGTAAAACCCTAAATGATAAACAAAAACCCTAAACAACAACATACTAATTGTTGAATGGGATGAAATCAGAAAACCATACCTTGTTCAGACTTCCTTTCCTTCTTATTTGAAGACATTCTTCGATACACCATTTCTACGACGATGTTTAGGTTAAAGAAGGGAAAATCGCCTAAGATAGAGAGAGATGAAGGAATCAAGTTTGTAAAATATCAGGAAAGTGAGCCTAGGATGATCATCACGTACATTCGAAATTGCGCCAAAATATTTACTATACCGATGATACCCCTACAGTTTAAAAACCAAACGCCCCACGTTCTTTTTTTTTTTTCACTTTAATAGCAAAAATGCCATCTTCAATCTAAACCCTTGATCAATTAATTCAATGGTTATAAAAGGGTACCTTCGATACACTGGATTTTTAAAGGGACTCTTTTGAACCTAAATCTCTCTCTCTCTCTCTCTCTCTCTCTCTATATATATATATATATATATATATATATATATATATATATATATATATATATATATATAGACTAAGGTTCCCCTGCGTACCAAACAAAATTTCGCGTATCCAACGTACCCCCCATATGCAAGGGTATTTTTGTAATTATAGCGACCATTCACATTACTTAATTGATCATTCACAACACTTATTTGATCATCCACATCACGTATTTAATCATTCACAAGAATTATTTAACTATTTATAATTCTTCTACACTTATTTGATCATTCACAACACTTATTTGACCATTCACAATTCTTCAATACTTATTTTATCATTCACAACACTTATTTGATCATTCACAAGAATTATTTGGCCATTCACAGTATTTATTTGATCATTCACAACACTTATTTGACCATTCACATGAATTATTTGACCATTCACAATATTTATTTCATCATTCACAATAATTATTTTACTATTTACACTTCTTCTACACTTATTTGATCACTTACAACACTTATTTGATCATTCACAAAAATTATTTGACCATTCACACTTATTTGATCATTCACAAGAATCATTTGACCATTCACAGTATTTATTTGATCATTCACAATACTTATTCGATCATTCACATGAAAATATTTGACCATTCATAGAATTTATTTCATCATTCAGAATAATCATTTGACTATTTACACTTCTTTTACACTTATTTGATCATCTGCAAGAATTATTTGACCATTCACAATATTTATTTGATCATTCACAACACTTATTTAATCATTCACAAAATTTATTTGATTATTCACAACACTTATTTGATCATTCACAAGAATTATTTGACCATTGAAAACGCTTATTTGATCAATTAAGTGTCGTGAATGATCATTTTATAAGCATTATGAATGGTCAAATAATTCAAGTGATGATCAAATAGGTGTTGTGAATGATCAAATAAATACTGTAAATGGTCAAATAATTCTTGTGAATGATCAAATAAATATTGTGTGAATGATCAAATGAGTGTAGAAGAAGTGTAAATTGTCAAATAATTCTTGTAAATGATAAAATAAGTGTTGTGAATGATCAAATAATTGTTTTGAATGATAAAATAAGTGTTGTGTATGATCAAATAAATACTGTATATGGTCAAATAATTCTTATGAATGATCAAATAAGGGTTGTGAATAATCAAATAAGTGTAGAAGAAGTGTAAATAGTCAAATAATTATCGTGAATAATGAAATAAATACTGTGAATGGTCAAATAATTCATGTGAATGATCAAATAAGTGTTGTGAATGATCAAATAAATAATGTGAATGGTCAAATAATTCTTGTGAATGATCAAATAAGTGTTGTGAATGATCAAATAAGTGTAGATGACTTGTGAATGGTCAAATAAGTGTTGTGAATGATTAAATAAGTGTAGAAGAATCGTGAATTGTCAAATAATTCTTGTGAATAATCAAATAAGTGTTCTAAATGATCAAATAAGTATAAAAGAAATGTAAATAGTCAAATAATTATTGTGAATGGTCAAATATTTATTGTGAATGATAAAATAAGTTGTTGAATGATCAAATAACTACTATGAATGGTCAAATAATTCTTGTGAATGATCAAATAAGTGTTGAAGAATAGTGAATGGTCAAATAAGTGTTGTGAATGATCAAATTAGTGTTGTGAATGATCAAATAAGTGTAGGAGAATTGTAAATGGTTAAATAATTCTTGTGAATGATCAAATATGTGGTGTGAATGATCAAATAAGTGTTGTGAATGATAAATTAAGTAATGTGAATTGTTAAATATTAAATTTCAATCCTGTGGTCCCATTTTGCAATAGATAGTTGTTATTTCAATTTAATGTAATTTCATTTCCTTTATATGTAATCATTTCTTATTTTCTAGAAGTTGAGGGGTGTAGTTTGTAAACCATTCGAACTTGGTTATGTATTTAATGGAAACCCCTAGGGTTTCCAAATTTTGTCATTATTCACATTTCAATATCAAAAAAGCGGCAACTGCTTCTTATTATTCTCTGGCAGTTCTTGCAAAGATTGAGTGCTATTCTCTTTGTTAAATCATTGTTTATTGTGTGTGAGTGCTTGATTCTTGATTGGGACTACATTAACAATTGGTATCAGAGCCAAAGAGGTGGATTTCAACTGATTTTGCATAAGATCCATTGCTGTTCACCGTGTTCTTCATAAAACTCACGGTTTGATTCTTAAACTTCTTTAAATTTTCTGTTTTTGCGTGTTTTAATATTTCCTAGTCATCGATAATTCTTCTAGTATTGATTTCGAGCACTTCAGTTCAATCTTTACATGTTTTTAGTGATTATTTGCTGAAAAATCGAATCGGAAATATTATTGCCATTATTCACGGTTTTTGCTTAAAAATCATGATTTTTGAGTGTTTTTAGTTACTTGTTTTCACAAAACTTGTTTCTTAATTCAAACCGAGCATTTAGGAATTATTTTCAGGTTTCAAAACTCATACTTATCAAATCTGGGTTTTTGTTCTTAATCAGCTACTGTTCTATTAAAAAGGAAAAATTCCCTAAGTGTAAACTCGGACCCAATTTTGGATCGTACTTCGAGTAATCCTATTTCGTATTAAACACGTACTTCGTGTCCTTCATTCAAAACTCGTATCACTTGAACTCCATTCTTAAAAGATCATCTGAAATTCGGACCATCAACCATCCAAATTTCGTATCTACAGTTCCTTAGTCGGTTCAACAAACGCTTTATTACGGGTCCACTCCATCAGAATTCGGTCCCATGCGAACTTCGGATCCTTGTTAACCGGTTATGTTTTCACTCGGTTCTCCAATCATCCGAATCTCGGGCCCCCATCCGAAATTCGCTTTTGTGAATTCAGATTAATCAATCACCAGTATAATAACAAACAATTAAGAACAAATCAAACACTAACCGAATGATTATATGCACAAAAGGAATCACAGAGAGATGAAAGTTTACGTACACTGTAGCCCTAGAATATTAGCTAAGAATTCCGTGCAAATCAACAATGTCATATCCGTACAAAATACAAACCACCAAGTACTATTTATGTACAAATACCTATCTATGCATTAATTACAAAACAGCCCCTAGACTTATTATATTCATCAATTAAAATGGATTCTAACATTCTCACCCTTTGATGACTATAATCAGTAAATGTCGGATACTCTTCCTGTTTGGTAGCCTCCAATTTATCTTTGAAATGAATTCTACCATCAGCTTTCTGTCTTTAACGCTCAGAGCTTCCTTCTTCGTCTTTCTTTTCTTGTCTGCAACCAGCTTTCCTTTCAAGCCTGTCATCACCTTTTGTAACGTTCCATCACAAAACTTATTCAATTCAATGCTCTGCATAGCCCTCAGATTTTGATCTTTGTCTTTATAGATTGCTACCGGATGTTTAGCCATAACGACTTAAAACTCTTTCAAATTTTCCATAAATTTGATGAATCGGTTAGGCGCAATAATGTTTATCTTCCTCATACCTATTTCCACCCATATTTGTAATCTTGCACAGACATAAGCACCAATTTGGTGTGCATGAAGTGAAACTGAGTCTTAAGAGAAAATCAACAATGTTCATTCCTTATGTTTCTACACAACTCATCAAAAGATCTTCGATATCAAGCAAATGCATTCCAAACATATATGCCTCGGTGAATACATATGTATTTCCATCAGCTCTGGTCACGGTAAAAGTAGGATAAAAGATTTTTACGAAACGATCCTTCTCAATCTTTACCAGATCTACAATCCTAAATTCACTTCGGACCTTATCCACCGGTTGAGCTTTATTTTGCAGGAAACTAGCATAATTTGCTAAATTTGGCATATTAGGCTCAAGCACTCTAAAAAACTTCAAAAATGTGCACGGGGCTTGCTTTTTTACAGAATATTTTCTTTTCAAGGTGATCTTCTAGATAAGGAAGCTTGTTTCTCATTCTGATATAAGCAGATTGCTTTGCAGATAAGTCCAACACTTTTATCTTCTTCTTCTTACTTAATTCATCTTCATTAAGAAGTGTCAACATATCACCAATTTCCTTTTGAACTACCCTTTGAGCTTCAAACCTTAACTGATGTTGTCTTTGAAACTCATCAGCCAAAATATATTCATTAAAGAATCTATCCATGATCTCAACTTCGTTAAGCTCCTTAAACACTTGAGACATTAAATTCTCTGTCGAAAATGATTCAACTTCCTCTTCTTTTATGGTAACTGTTAACTCAGGATTTTCAACCGTCGGCATCGGAACATCATCTTTTAAGATTTCTTGTACCAAATCCTCCTCTTCCTCAATCCTCTCTGCTCTTAATAATATATCATTTAAATCAAACATATCGTCATCATTTGACAACTCAATTTCCACTTCTTTCTCAACTCCCTCAATCATTAAAGTTTGACCTTGATCTTCATTATCTGAGTCATCATACTCTTTAAAATTATAGATTCCTAATTGAACACTTTAAGAAACTGGAACATCTTCATTAAGAATCAATTCCAACTCACTTTGAGCTTCAACAAGTTTTTCTTTTGAGATCCCTGCGTCTCCAACTTCTTGTCCTTCCGTCTCCTTTTCCTTTTCTGGATATGTAATCATTAAAAGTCCAGTTTCTTGTTCACCAAGCTTCCTCCTCTTCTCCCCTCATGAGAAGCATCATCAGAGTCATTATCATGCTCTTCATGTTTGCGTTTTGGAGCAGAAGCTTGTGCTTTACATGTTTGTTCCACTCCATAAATTCTTTCTAACATATCTCCCGAGGCAGTAATCACCATACTCTCCAACCCAATCATCCATTCCCTCATTTCATCAAATTGATCGTACACAAAATCTCTGAGCTCGTCAATTGATTGTTGTGGATCTTTTTGTTTAACCTCTTCAGCTACATTCTTTCCCTTTAAGAGCTTTTGAATATTTGACATTTGTTCCATCATTTCAGAAAATTGATTTGTCATTTGAGTAGAGACACCAGCAATTGCTGCATTCAACTTGTCTTCAGTGACAAAGGGTGATAATCTAACCACTGGGTCACATAGACTTCCAGTTGACACAACAATTGAACTTGTAAAAAGAACTTCTATGTGGCCAGTGCTCAGAGTTGGCAAAGTTGTAGCTCTGACTGGACTTACAACCACTTCAAGTGAAGGAGCAACAGATGCTTTCGACACTATGGTTGTTCCGGCAGGGACACACAGTCCTCTTGCACTTACTTCAACAGATGAAGTCGACGCAAGTGTCCTAAGGTGTATGAGAACTTCTACTTGTGCATTAGACGAAATTGTACACCCGGGAAGTTGTGTACTTGTTTCAATATCCATAAAATCTAAAGGATTTAAGGATAGATCTTGTGCGAAATCCTGGTGAGAAGTTGAAACATCTTCCTGTTGGAAGGAAAATGAGTGGCTGGTGGGGCGTGCAAGCGTCAGTGGGATACTGACTGTTTCAATGTTGACTCCCATTTGGGAGCCAACAGCAGATGTGGCCAAATCCTGGCTGTTTGGCTAGGTAACCCCCTCACACTCTCCCTAGCTATCTCAACAACATCAATCTCTGGAAATCTTTCACATACAGAAAATTCAATCATGCCAGCACCACCCTCATTACCATCATTACCCTCCTCATTATCATCATCATCATCATCATCATCATCTCCTTCATTAGCTCCTTTAGCAATATTAGATAATGTACTTTAGGAATCAGAGCTTCTCTCACCACCCCTCACTTGCTCCTCTACTCCCTCTATCTCAGCTTGGCTGCCCTGAACATCAGCCCCCTGCTGATGATCTTGCTCTCCTAATACTCACTGGTTAAGAAAACCCGGTTCCTGGGTTTCTATAAGAGCATGATCTATTCTATATAACTTGACACTCTCACATTCTTTCCGCATATTCCAAAAGAGCTTCAAGAATAGGCATCACATTTGCATTCGGTGCATCTTGTACCCCATGGAGACTCATCATGACATAGTCCGGACACTTTTGAGCACTTGACCTCTTCGGGATTTGCTCATTTTCTCTCAAAATTCCCCTTATCAAAATTTGAATAAACCATTGAAGCGGTACAAACTTCCTTGCTCGGTTTGTTGTTTTTGCCAATACAACTTCCTTTAGATCCTCCCATATGCATTGATAAAAATCATAATGTTTGTTGAATGCAATCCCGTGAAATATTCTCAAGTAGTGTATACTCCCTCTGTCAATTCCGGTATGTTTGGAAGTCATACATCTGTTGACTATTCCAAATAAAGTGTACCACTCTCCATTTAGGACATTCCTATGAAACTTTGAGCTCTTAGGTAGTGGTTTGGAGTAACCCAAGCAGATTAGATCATGAACCAGCTCTTCATCAGACACAAAATCTTCATAATCTGCTAAGTCAGGATGTTGGTACATTCGGTGTGACGACAGCAGTCTAGTTTTGTTATTGATTATGCATGATATCTATATTTGCATGTTAAGTTCTAGGATTAAGTTCTAGGAAGAAGTTCCAGGAATAAGTTCTAGGATAAGTTCTAGGGATAAGTTCTAGAGATAAGTTCTAGGGATAAGTTCTAGCGATAAGTTCTAGGGATAAGTTCTAGAAATAAGTTCTAACAGGTGAAGATAAGTTCTAACGGGTGAAGATAAGTTCTAACAGGTGAAGATAAGTTCGTGAGGAGCGTCTACACGAACTTATCGGCAATATAATGAATTTATCATTGTGAATTCAAGAATCTTTGTCGAACTTGAGAGCAAACAGAGCATCCGGGTGAAGAAGACTTTGGAGAAATACGAGTTTTAGAGCTTTTGCAAGTGCACGTGCGAGCTAGAACGTTTCCAAGAGTCTGTCTTGAGCAATACACCGTGTGGGGTCGTTCGTTGTATCGGCTACCATTGTGTTCGGCTCCTGAATCCATGCGTGATCTATCCGTTAAGTCACTAACGAGGATTCTGCACTCGTTGGAAGGCGTCGCGTCAAGATCAGATCCGTGACAGAGGTGACCTTACAAGTGGTATCAGAGCCATAACGAGTGTTCTTCGTGTTCTTCACGTTTCGATGAACATTTTTTGGTTTCTTGACGTTTTAACTGGATAAATCACATATTTTCGCAGTGTTCAGAGTTCTACAAGCAAGATTACGGGAAAAAGTTCACATTAGTTCATCTTTTCAGTCGAAATCAGTATTTTTAATATTAAAAACATTGGTTTAATCTGAAATCTTGAAAAAATTGAATTTTTAGCCGTTTCTCGAACTTGCGGCGCTCGAGAACATAAGGGGTGTATTAGGGTTCCTCGAACTTGTCAGAATACGCCCCTCACGAATTTGTTCTAGGGTTTTTCAAATTTAATTGGGTTTCAAACTTGTCAGAGCATTCGAAATTGTTAGAGGATTCGAATTTGCTGGGATTCGAACTTAGTTTCGACTTTGATTTAATTCGAAATTGTCAGAAGTTCATAGGGTTTCTCGAACTTGATTTGGTTCGAATTTGTCAGAACACTTAGGGTTTCTCGAACTTGTAGGCTTTCGAACGTGTTGTGTTCAGACTTAAAACATTTCGAATTTGATTTACAAAATGAATTTAAATTTAAAATTATACAAAGTTATTTAAGTTCGTAAGATTTGTTTTAAATTTATTTTTAAATTAAATTGTTTAAATTCGAAAACAAAAAGTTTTAAGAGAATGTCGAGTTTACATAAGTATATGGAAATGGACCATGAGGTGGGCAAATCTAATACACCACCCAAGCTGATGAAAATAGAAGACTATTATTGGTGGAAGGACAGATTTGCAGACTTCACGAGATTCAACGACATGCGTATGTGGATATGCATAGACGAAGGCTACATTCCCCCAACACAAGAAGTTGAGGGTCGATTAAAGGTTTTGTCGTATCACGATATGAAAGATGATGACAAGAAGATTTATGAAGCCGATAATCGAGCATTGTCATTGATTAGAATGGCACTACCTTTGGAAATTATGCACACCTTCAGAAATCATAGAACTTCTAAATAGCTCTAGGAAGCGTTAGAGAAGAGATGTGAAGGAAATCCTAGGGTAAGAAAGGGGAGGACGGATATGTTAAAGCAGCAATTTGCAATATTCAAGGCCCTGAAGAATGAGACCTTGGGTGAAACGATTACTAGATTCTATCACCTACTGACAGAACTTGATAATCACAGTGTTGAGTATCAAGAAACGGAGAAGACAGAGAAACTTCTAGATGCTTTACCACCAAAGTGGGAGATGTACACTGCACTGATAAAGCATGATGAAGAAAAATTTGTAACTCTCACACTGGAAGGAGTTATCGGGACGTTGAGGGCCTACAACTTCAAGATACAGAAGAAGGAGACGGAGTATGATCAGGTACAAGATCTTGAGATGTACTTTGGTAAATCTAAACCATCTAATTCTAGTGTGCCTAAGTCTGAAGCCACACCGTTTTATTCTGGAGAACAAGAGGGCGTACCAAGAAAAGCAGAAAAATCTTATGGTAGGGCCAGTCTGGGTTTTTCCAATCTGGATGATCAGCCGCAGGCATCTACTTCAGGATCATCGTCTTAGGGATACACAAAAATTTCAATGAGTGCTAAAACTATAGAGGAGCAACTGAAGCTTCTAGCATCATTTGTAGCAGCTTACGAGAATTGTATTCAAGGGAAAATAAACGATCCAGCTATATGGGAAGAAGATTATCATCAGGTGGATCCAGATGACTTGGAGCAAATGGACCTACAATGGCAATTGGCTATGGTCATATAGAGATTGAAGAGGTTCATGAAAAGAACATGAAGAAATCTAAGTGTGAACAATGTAGGATTCGACAAGTCAAAAGTCAGGTGTTACAACTGTCAGGGGTTGGAACACTTTGCGAGAGAGTGTCAAAGACCCAAGATGGATAATCATCAGAACTCGGGACGACAAAATTCAACCAGTTCAGGGAATCAGAGATCAGGTAATCAGGGTTCAGTGGCTAGTTTACTTACTAATGTAGCGTCTAACAAACAGTTAGATGGAACATATGATTGGAATACACATCCAGAGGCGAATACTAAGGCTTTCATGGCCGAAGTGGCAGAAACATATATGAGAGCAGAAGAGGAAAAGAAAGAGAATACCCAACAGTCTGATTCAGATCCTTTGGTGCTGGAGATTACTGAGAAGCTGACTACTTTGGAGTTTGCAGCTCAGATGGCCAACATCAAATCTGATCGAAAACAGGTAATTCTGAACTTTTCTACTTTTCATGATTTATGTGTTTTATGTATTACTTTGAATGATAAATTGAACTTAGTGCTAGAAACACATTCATCTATAACTGCTCAAATTCAATGTTAAAATCAGATAATGCTAACTTATTAGACATTAAGGAAGATATTCAGGCCAAACTGGGAAATGATCGATGATCAAGATTTGATAGTTCTAAATGACAAACTTATTGAACAAAGTGTCATGGAATGAACTAATTTATGAGCATGTAGAGTCACTGACCAAAGTGATCTCTCTAAAAGATATGGAATTAGCTGAGTCTAGGGCTAAGGTTGCTAAGGCAAATAGCAACCATGTACCTACTCCTCAGGTCAGGAAAACGGTACAGTGTGTACAGTCTAGTTGTAAGAGACTGTAATTAATAATAACAAAGAGGAGTTAAACCTAGCTGTTGATACAAACAATCAGGACATTAGTAAGACACCTAGGTTAAAGAGTGCCTATAAGAAATCTATTGACAAGATGTCTTGCTTTAGGTGTCATGAGAAAGGACATGTTGCTTCAGGTTGTCCCTACAAGAAGTCAGAGTCTTCACTAAACATAGGGAAACAAGAACAACAAACCTTGAAAAAAATGCCTTGTGATACGAGCAGGAGTAGTTCTCAAATTTCTGAGAAGAACTCAAGTGTGATATCACGTCTAGGTAGTCGACAACCACCGGTGTCTCTCAGACAAAATGACAGACTTAGGAATAATTCACCGAATAGATCCCCTAGTCAATCAATGTCTGACCCCTAATCCATCATTAGGAATAATACACTGATGGACTGAGTCATATGAGTATCAAAAATAACCCAAAACACTATATAGATAGGGTAAATGGGATCGAATCCACAGGGAAAGTCAGGTCGTTAATTTAGCTCTAGAGACTGTTTGGATTGAAATTGTAATCATTTGCTTTTAGTTAATAAACTACTGTCGATTGCTACTACTGTGTTCTAACACTGAAGAATTAGATTAAAGAAGTTCACGTAAGGAGAATGGGTGTTTTCTCTCTTGTTGTACATACTATGGCAATCCAGAATGCTACAGACACCATTTATGTGAACTAATTTGAAATTACAATTTATGCTCTGAAGACAACGTATACACTCAATTCGTTGTCTTCCTCCCCTTTAGGAAGTTGGCACAACCAATGACATTAATATAAACTTTTCCAAACACTTCCATTGCCTATTCCAGTGCATTCTGCTTTGTTCCTCCAACCATCTCCTCTAAACTCATTAACCAACCCCATTCAACCTTCTCCTGCTCTCGACATGACAATACATAACCCAATTCATCCCTGCTAGTCATTATTGGTGCTTGTGATCCTGCTAACTCATCAATGTAATCAATCAAATAGCACTCTGAATCACAAGAAACGTTAGGGACATCATTGAAAACATTTAACTTTAATTTTCTATTCCCGAAGGCTATGTCTAAGACACCCGTCCTGCAATTAATTTGGGCATTTATAGTGGCCAAAAATGACCTACCCAAAATGATTGCGGGTTGGTTATCCCGACTTCTTTTATCTTAATCTAGCACAAGAAAGTCTACTGGGTAATAGAAATCTTCAACTTTTACAATTACATCAGTTAACATACCCCTTGGAATCTTAGTAGATCGATCAGCTAGCTGTAATACCACGGCAATGGGTGTTAGGCTTCCTAAGCCGTGCTGATTAAATAAGTTTACAGGGAGTATATTAACACTTGCTCCCAAATGTAACAATGCTTTCTTAATCCTAACATCACAATAGTAACAGAGATAAGAGGTGAACCTGGATCTTTAAGCTTGGGTGGCAATGAACTTGAGACTACAACACTTACCTGCTCCGTGAGGTTGATTTGCTTTGGCAAAACCGTGTGGAATTTTCGCTTCTGAGTACACAAGTCCTTTAAAAAGTTAGCGTAAGTTGGAACTTGCTGCAATGCTTTCACCAGTGGAATGTTGATCATCATTTGATTGAATGTATCCCATAGATCCTCTAGTTGCAACCCTTTTTTCCCAAACACTGGCCTATTCGGATCCTCTAGAGCTGATGGGTATGGAGGTGTTGGTTCAGGCTTTGGTAGATCTTCCTTTTCTATCACAACTTCCTCAAACTGAACTTGCTTCTTCAACTTAACCTCTCTCTCAGACTCTGAATGTGGAACCGATTTTCCATCATCAATGATCTCCTCAACATCACTGTCCAACTCTTCCACTTCCGGCATCACCACCTTGTTATCAACCTTCTTTCCACTACGTAAAGTGGTAACTTTCTGCAACTCACTAACCTCATTCAACTCTTCCACCTCATGTACTGCCTGCTTCTCTTTGCCCTTAGAATGAGAAGGATTGACTTGGGTATTGCTTGGCAATCTACCTTCATCTCTTTTCGTAAGCTGATCTTCGATCTGCCCCATCTGCTTTTCAAAACTGGCCATTGACTTAGTCTTAACATAAGATTGTTGCTTAAGATAATCCATGAGCTGATCCATCTTTGAGTCCTTTGGAGCTTCCTGAACAGCAGGTTCCTTCTCTTCCTTGGTACCAGATGATGTACCACCATAGAATTTCCTATTCTATGAATATCGATTCCCTTGGTCAAATCTGGGTTTTGCATACTCCTCAACTCTTTGATCATCTCTCCAACAGAAATTAGGATGACGCCTCCACCCAAGATTGTAAGTTTCTGAGTGAGGGTCAAACCTATCTTGCCGTGGTCGAAATCAAGAGATTTCACCAGCTTGCTCCCCTTGAACATGGTAGCAAAACTCTGAGGTATGAGTATACTCCCCACATGTGACACACATCACAGGAGCTCTATGTTCAGTTTGCTCCTTCCTCATCAAGATGTCCATCTTCTTGCTAAGAGCCTCAATATTCGAAGTGACATCTCTTTTCCAAGCATTATCAATTCCCAACACTTGGACTCCGGTTGATGTATCTGACCCAGCTTGTACCTTAGATCCCTTAGCCAGCTGTGCTAATAATTCCCATGCTTCATCATGCTCCTTGGCTAAAAATGTACCCCCCGAGGCTGCTGTGATCATGTTTCTACTCTCCTGACTAATACCATCAAAGAAATTCTTCACCAGCATCCACTTAGGCACCTCATGATGTGGGCATGCCCGCAACATCTCGTTCAATCTCTCAAACACCTCATGGAATTGCTCCCCCGGATTCTGCTTAAAGCCAGTAATGCTATTCCTCTTTTCAGTGGTTTTACTAATTGAGTAAAACTCGTTGAGGAAAGCCCTCTTCATCTCCTCCCAACTACGAATACTATTTGCAGGTAATGAAGTGAACCAATGCTTGGCCTTGTCTTTCAGAGAAAAAGTGAACAATCTCAACTTGAGAGTGTCCACGGGTAGCCTTTTCACTCTATTGGCCTTGCAAATAGATGAGAATTCGGCTAAGTGATCATATGGCTCTTCACTCTTTGTTCCATGAAACTGAGGAATAATGCTGAACAAGTGAATCTTTATTTCCGGCTCATTTTCAACTTCAGGGTACTGGATTGGTGACATATCAGGGACATCACCCGGTCTGTAATGGGACTCCACAGTCCTCCTATCATCCCCCATTTCTGCGTTGAGTTCAATATCACTGTCAGATGCTTCTGAATGTATGGATTGCTCTTCTGAATCAGATGTCTTCGTTGTACTTGGATTACCACTAGGCTCACCACTAGGTCAATAACCTCTATGTAGATTCCTCAATGAACGAGCAGTCCTTTCTATCTCTGTCTCGTGTTGTAGTGGAGAAGTTCGCCCAGAATAATGAGTATGCATATACCTGAGATACACACACACACGTGAAGATTCTGAACTTTGTTGTTCAGAATGTTAAACCAAATCAAAGAAAATACTGAAAATTAACTGAAATGAAAAAGAAGTAACTAGCTACTATAAACAAGATTATTTACAGAAACAATTAATCAAAAACTATTATAACAAGCGTTGTCATTCCCCGGCAACGGCGCCATTTTGATGGACCCAGTCGTATGAGGATAAAAAATAACCCAAAACACTATATAGATAGGGTAAGTGGGATCGAATCTCCAGGGAAAGTCAGGTCGTTAATTTAGCTCTAGAGACTGTTTAGATTGAAATTGTAATCATTTGCTTTTAATTAATAAATTACTGTTGATTGCTACTACTGTGTTCTAACACTGAAGAATTAGATTAAAGAAGTTCACGTAAGGAGAATGGGTGTTTGCTCTCTTGTTGTACATACTATGGCAATTCAGAATGTTACAGACACCATTTATGTGAACTAATTTGAAATTACAATTTATGCTCTAAAGACAACGTATACACTCAATTCGTTGTCTTCCTCCCCTTTATGAAGTTGGCACAACCAATGACATTAATATAAACTGTTCCAAACACATCCATTGCCTATTCCAGTGCATTCACTCAAATGCAGTCCAAACAACAGTTTCCATATAAATGAATTAGCTTTCACAATAAATATTCTTATGACAGCGTATGCAACTCGATTAATTGTCTTCCCCTTCTTTACAGAGTTAGCACAACTAATGATATCACTATACCCTGTTGCATACAATACCCATTGTTTAACAACCATTCATTCATTCATAAACAAGATCCACAAACCGTTTTAGCACAAATGGAAACTGAAATTAATTAAACATTCATTCACACCATAGTATGCAAACTTAAGAACAAACACCACAATGTATTTAGCCAAGCATAGCTTGGACTAGCATACTAACAATGATTGACATAGATGAAAACATTTAAACTACCAATAGTGTGTAAATACAAGGAATTGGATGCCAAATGCTTGATTCATGCTTCGTCTTGTTGTTTTCTCCTATTGTTTGCCCTTCAGAAACTGCTCCTCTGTGTGTGTCACATCAAAATTGTGAACCCCTTAAAAATGGTAACCGTTTTCCTCAAAAGCACCGCTCTCACAGCAACTAACGCACCAGCGTTGATCCTGGCATCCAGAATGCTGGTCAGGATGCTGCACCAAGCCTTTGGGACGCTCAGCTTCTGTAATGGCCTCCTTTGGACGCTCCTTCGGCGTTTGGGACGCTGCCTTGGACGACCTGCATG
Organism: Centrapalus pauciflorus; assembly: GCA_020465985.1. NCBI lineage: Eukaryota > Viridiplantae > Streptophyta > Magnoliopsida > Asterales > Asteraceae > Centrapalus > Centrapalus pauciflorus. The sequence goes on from JAANYP010006790.1 coordinate 100,298, forward strand.
ATTTCACTACTCCAGCTACCAATTTGCTTACTTTTCTTGCCAAACAACTGCAACATATAAATTACATTAGCAGTACCAATTTCTTACATTTAACACACTAAAACATAACAAAAACACATAAAAAATAGAAGTGATTCATATCACTGATCAAACCTCCGCAACTTACACCTTGATCGTCCCGAACAAGGCATCAAAACAGAGACAAAGGAAGTAAACACCTGAATTTTCTATCCTTGAAAGTGTGCACTCCTGATATGGTAAAAACAGTGAGAAGATAGAAACTCAAGTGCTAGCATCTTCAATCTATGACCTTTTTTCCTTCATGATAAATCTTTAGACATTGATTTTTAGCTCAAGGTTATGAGTGGATTCATTTTAAGCTCAATTGCACACTTTTGGATCACTGCACTTTTCTGCTCTTTTCTTTCATTTTTACTAACACTTGTAGTCATGACTTTCTAGTAAGTCCATGTAACGAGAGTTGGGTCAATCTATTCCAAACCAGACGGTCTTAGGTGATTAGGCATGACGGTACCCCACGTACTTAGTTTCCCGAACTTACTAGGCCACATGTTAGCTTATTCAATTCTTTTCTCTTTCTTTTTTTTTTTCCAGTGCTACACACTCTTTACTCTCCCCCTTATTTCCATCAATTTGAAAGATTCATTGGATAGAATTTGACCAAGATTTCACATGCTAAACACTCAGTTTCTATCCACATTCACCTGTTATCAACTCAAAGTGTACTCCCTTTTAAAGCTACAAAACCCACTGTGCTTACCCCCTCTTGCACCTTTATTTTAAAACTTGCACAAGATAATCCAAAGGTAAGCAGTTAAGGATGATCAGGACACCACCACTATAGTACAAATATGCAGAAATATAACAAAACACCTAAAAAAATACTTAAAAACTGGAAATGCAATAACTTAAACAAAAAGAAATGAAACGAAAGTACCAAGCAGTAGAGCATCCCTCTCAGCTCCTCTCTACGATGGTGGCCAAAGATACCACTGAAGTATGCTGCAAAACCTTGATGGTCCCGAATTTGAGGTGTGGACTGAGGTTGATGAAACGGTGCTAATGCAGGATGAACCACCGGATTGCCCATGCCCCTTGCAATAGTTTCAAAGTTTGGAGCCTGATACCTCTCAAAGGGTGTGTAAGGCAGGTCTGCTCTGTGGTGTAACATCCGGCACTAAACCAGGTTAGCAACAATGACCTAATCTGTATTTAATAGCCAATTATAACCTAACCAGTGGTCATTAGAAATTAATCAAGTGATTAACAAGGTTTATTAGAAAATTCAACTCAATTAGAATCAAATTCATCGGTGCGATGAATCGGGAAATCATTTAATCCGATCGATTTACGATATGAGGGATTAATTCAACTAAGTACATAATTAAATTATGATTAGTGACACTAATCATACACTAATACAATTACTTAACATTAATTATGCAAGACTAAAACAATTCATTAAAACAATGCATTCAAAAGTATTTATGAAATTGCAAGAAAAGGGAAATACAAGAATACATTTCTAAATACTTTTATACAAAAAAAATGAAAATACATGTATAATACATGTATATGGCTGGTTATAGGCATGTGTTTTTAGGGGTTGACTTCTATTTTTTTAATATTACTTTAAACATAATCATTTTGCTAAAAGGTGCACACAACCTCAATCTCTTTTTCATCATTTCATCCACTTTTTCTCTTCTATAAATAGAGAGGCATTTCATTCATTTTCACCACACCAAAAACTCTTCTTTCGCTCTCTAAAAACCGGATCCACACCCACACACATCACAAACCGTTTCATTCAAGTGTTCTTGGTGAAATTCAAGTGTTCTTGGTGCATATCTTGCAAAGATTTCAACTTCTACTCGAAATCATACTCTAAACACTTCAAAGTAAGTAAATACTAACTTATTTCATCTTACATTTATGTTTATATAAGTCTTGCATAATATATATAATCACCAACAACAACAAGTTTCAAAAAAACTCAAGTTTATAAATTTCTAGTTTTTGTTTTTAAGTTGTTTCTTTAAATGTGTTTATGAATATATGAACACATCATAAAATTGTTAATATTATGAAAGCAAGTGATAGTTTTATAACTTTTATAACTTTCATACAAGTAGTCTTTGAATAAACAACAAGAATCATAAGTTATTTCAAGTTTATAAACTGCGGATTTTCGGCAGAAAATTTATATCGACTTTGAAAAATCATAACTAATTCATAACTTAACGAAATGAGTTGATTTTTGTCGCAATAGTTAGATCTATGTCATAACTATAGATCTGGAAGTTTTCATAATTTATTTTGGAGTTTAAGACCTCTAGAAATTATTTGGGAAACCGAAAGTTTGACAGCTCAAAAATGGCCAACATAGGGTTTTTAACGAGCTTTTTCACCAACCTAAGCATCTCGAAAAATGGCCGTTCATCCTTTGTATATAGTAGTTTAATGTCCTAGAAAACCAAAGCCTAACACATGTTGGAGCTTGGTTAAAAACAACCTCAAAGTAGGCCAAAAAACCTCCGGAAAAGCTGGAAAATTATATATATATATAAACTTGACGTTTTAAGTGGGTTTTGTTTATAAACTTGTAATGTTGGGTGATTTAAGACATAAAAATCTATAAATATACATGTTATCATATATTAGAGATATTAAGTCCTTATTATCATTTAGGACTCGGTTAAACACATCCGGTTTCATCACCCATCAAACAACGCAAACTTGCATTTTTGCTCGTATTTTGCCATCACAAGCTCGGTGAGTCTTCATAACCCCTATTTTCACTACCTATTGGGGTGGAAATACATGCACTGTTTTCATATGGACATCAAAACTGTTTGTTTCTTATATGTATTAAATGTTTGGATCCATCAGCCCTCAAATCATGAACCGTTAATTGCATTTATTTGCAAGCGCGAATATATTGTGGATAGATCTATTAGGAGTCATGTCCCCCATTCGGGTTAGTTCGGGTCGGATAACAGCGAGTGCATATATATTCAACACACGGTATTACGTATGAGAATACTGCACAGGGAAAACTCATTTTAATTAAGCTTCGGTTGCATGATGGTTTACGTAATACATACACGGAATTTATGATTTTATAAATTCAAGTCATCTGATAATGTCCATACAACTGGTCTTTTCGCGTAAACCTATGAGCTCACCAACAATTTGTTGACGTATTTTAGCATGTATTTTCAGGTGTTTGAGACATGCACATTGATCGGAAGTATTCCAAGGCTTCCGTTCATTTTGGAGTCACATCGTTTTCAAACTCGGAGATTCATTTGCATTTTTACTGATAAACTAAATTGTGTATCCACATCTTGGTATTTTAAGAACTACCTACGCTGTATTTTGGTTATGTAAAACAATATTTATATTTGAAGTTAAATCCATGTATTTTTGAAAAACGTCTATATAGTGGTCGTTCGTTATGATTATGGTTACGCTTCTGCGACGTCACGCTTCGTTGCCAACCGGGGTACAGGGTGTGACAGATTGGTATCAGAACCATAGTTATAGTGAACTAGGTTGCATTAGTACCTAGACTATAACTGTTACAAAACTAAGCTTTCTTCAAGAACTGTGAACACATATATGGACCCTGATGACAATAACATGTCGAACAATATGGTTATTATCCTCTTTGACTCAGAGGATGAATTCTCACCCATGGAACATAGAAGCCAAGGTGACACCGAGGTATACTTTTGATCGGGAACCCACCCAGACTAAATCAATGACGATGCAATGGACCCATCAAAACACAAGGAGGACAACCGTGACCCTGCAGCATAAATTGCTCCACCATCACCACCACTGAAGCCATCCCAATGGACCATTAAGGAAGTTCACCCCTAGGAAAAGGGTGTGACTAGCACAACGGGAGTCTATCCCGGTACCTACTCATCAGCCAAGCCCGCAACTGTAACGATAGGCGAACGTAAGACAGTGGGGATGGATGCCTCACACTCTCCAAGAGTGGAGAAACGAGGAAGGGATCCAAAATCAGTTTGAAGTCGGAACACCATCTTCCTCTCAAGTGCCGACACTTACCCAGAAACCTATGTAACAAACGATGCCCCTGTTAGTGGCAAGGGCCGCCAGAAACGACCTCCAATTTCAACAAAATCCACCAAGAGGTCGGTAAGATCTTTGCAAGGATTAAGCAGGAGGCAATACAAACCCTCAATATACCTTGGGACAACCAGAATACCCAAGCGATTCAACAAGATGGAATAGACAAATTGTGACAGCGCCTAGCAGAGCGCAAAGCCCGTAATGTAGAACTAACCCAACGACTTAACGCTCTGGAGTACGAGGAAACCCCAGAGGCATCTCATACTTAGTGCCCTTCTACCATTTTATAGTATTTATCTAGGCTATACTATCTGATATATCTTAGGGTAAATAAGGCTTAAGAATTTATCCAAAAATTCTGACCATATCATATACAAAGATTAAGTATCAAGAACTTTTATGAGGAATTAAGTTTTAACTACAACTCTGCGTAGGAAAAGATAAAGTTTGACTATCTGCCTAAGAAATTTCAAACCCGTAGACTTATCCTCTTACCCCATTAGATACCACTTATGCATTTCTACTATTTGATACTGGTGCTGATAGGAGCTTTATATCCACTCAGTTCACTAAGCAGATAATTCCATTAAGTGCTAGTTATGCTATTGAGGTTGATGAAAGTGAGACGCTAAAGACAAATAATATAAGTCGAGGATGCTCCTTAGAATTAGTAGGCCGACTCTTTGAAACAGACTTGATACGCATCAAACTGGGAAGTGTTTACGTGGTCATAGGCATGGATTGGCTACCGAAAATCGTGTGGAAATAGTATGCAACAAGAACACAGTTCATATACCTTTAGCCAATAAGAAGGTCCTTACTGTCCAAGGCAAAGCAAGAAATACCAAAGTAAGCATCATCTCTAGCATTAGGACCCTAAAGTGTTGATAGAGAGGGAGCCAAAGGGAAACCAGCTCGAAAATATTCTTATTATTTACGGTTACCCCAAAGTTTTTCCAGAACACTTACCTGAACTCCCAACATCGAGGCAAGTCAAATTCAAAAATCGGCCTACTATCAGGTGCGGTACCAGTGGCTCGACACCATGCCGATTAGCCTCATCAGTAGTGTAAGAATCGTCCAACCAACTGTAGGAGCTCTTAGATAAAACGTTTATCAAACCGAGTTCCTCGCTTTGGAGGAGCTCCAATTATGTTCATAAAGGAGAAGGATGGAACTTTCGGGATGTGCATCAATTACCGAGAGTTAAATAACCTAAAAGAACCAATACCCACTTCCAAGGATCGATGACTTGTTTGACAAACTCCAAGCATTAAGCTTCTATCCGAAGATCGACCTAAGGTCTGGTTATCATCAGGTTAGAGTTCGCAGGAAAGGTATTCCAAAGACAGCTTTCAGATTCCGTTTCGGTCATCGTAAGTTCCTATTAATGACGTTTGGATTAACCAGTGCCCCCGACAGTACTCATGGACCTCATCGGGTGTGCTAACCTTATCTAGGGAAATTCGTGATTGTATTCATGGATGACTTTTAATCTACTCACAAAACAAGGAGGACGACGAGCAAACACTTAAGACTAATTCTAGAGTTGTTGAGGAAGGAACAACTATAAGCCAAGCTTTCTAAGTTTGACTAAGATAGGTGAAATTTCTCGATCACGTGATCAATTGTAACAGGATCCAAGTCGACCCCGCAAAGATCGAGGCTATCAAGAATTGGTCAACTCTTAGAACCCCTATAGAGATACGACAGTCCTTATGACTTTCCACTTATTATAGGCAATTATCAAAAATTTCTCAAAGATCACCGAAGCTCTAACAGAACTGACCCGAAAAGACATTAAGTATGATTGGGGCGAGGATCAGGAGACATCATATAAGTTATTAAAGCACAAACTGCGTAGTGCGCTTACTTTATCCAAGAGAAGCAAGAAATTTGTAGATTAATGTGACGCTTCACACAATGGGTTGATATAGAAAGATAGGGTCATAGCTTATGCTTTATGAAAACTTAAGGTTCACTAGGTGATTTACACAACGCATGATCTAGATCTTGAAGCAGTAGTCTTTATCATTGGAGACATTAGTTGTACGGTACGAAGTGTATTGTATTCACAGACCATAAGATCCTCCAACACATCTTGAACCAGAAAGAGTCGAATACGAAGCAGTACCGTTGGATGGAACTAATAAGTAATTGCAACCGTGAAAATTTGTTATCACCTGAGGAAAACTAATGAGCTAAGCCGTTAAGAGTACAATAAGGGCTAATAAAAATCGATATTTCATGAATAGAATCTGATTACTCTGTTTGGTGGAATAAGAAAGCTGGCTATGGATGAAGGACACAAATTAAGATATGTCGTTCACCCCGGATCCGATAAAATATATCATGACCTTAAGGAGCTATACGGGTGGCCTATCATGAAGAATGACATTGCCACGTCTGTCAGAAAATTCGTAACATGCTCCAAAGTTAAGATAAAACATCAGAAACCATTTGGGTAATAGTCGACCACCTAACAAAATCCGCGTGTTCCTACCAATCAAGAAGAACATCAGGATGAATAAGCTAGTCCAAACGTACCTCAAGGAAGTCGTCTCCGGACACGGAGTGCCTATTATAATCATTTCAGAAATGGATAGCAGATCTACATCTAAGTTTTTGGCAATTATTACAGTAAGCTTTGGATACAAACTTAGACATGAAGTACCACATATCACCCTCAGACCGATGGTCAGAATAATAGAACGATCGAAACCCTAGAACACACATTAAGAGCCTATGTAATGGATACTCAATTTCCTTTGTGGAATTATCGTACTACAATAGCTATCACTCAAGTATTGAAGCTGCTCCGTTTGAGGCCCTCTACGGGAAAAAGTGTCGATCACCGATTTATCAGGAAAAGTGGGAAATGGCCAAATCACTAGCGTTAAGATCATTCACGAAACTACCGAAAAGATAGTACAGATGCAGAACTGATTAAAAGTTGCCCGCAATTGGCAGAAAGTTATGCAGATGTAGGGAGAAAATCCCTTAAGATCTAATTAGGAGAACGAGTACCAATGAAAGTCTCGCCATGGAAGGGTGTGATACGATTAGGAAAATAAGGAAAAACTAAACCCTCGATACATTGGCAATGCAAAGTCTTAAAGGGAATTGGACTCGTAGCTTATCGTTTAAAGTTACCACCAGAGCTTAGCAACATGCACAATACCTTCCATGTATCGAATAAGAAGAAGTGTTTGTTAGAGGAGACACTTGTTACCCCCTTGGAAGAGATCCAATTAACTGATAAACTTCGCTTCATCAAAGAGCCGGTTGAAATCATGGACCGTAAGGTCAAAGGATTGAAGCACAGTTGTATACCCATCCTCAAGGTTAGATGGAATTCTAGACATGAACCAGAATTCACTAGAGCATGCAAAGGCCAGTTTAAGCAAAGATACTCTCATCTACACTTAAGTAACAATACCCCGGAGGAAACAAGATAAAATTTCGGGACGAAATTCCCTTAACAGGGGGAGACTGTAACATCCGACACTAAACCAGGTTAGCAACAATGACCTAATCTGTATTTAATAGCCAATTATAACCTAACCAGTGGTTATTAGAAATTAATCAAGTGATTAACATGGTTTATTAGAAAATTCAACTCAATTAGAATCAAATTCATCGGTGCGATGAATCGGGAAATCAATTAATCCGATCGATTTACGATATGAGGGATTAATTCAACTAAGTACATAATTAAATTATGATTACTGAAACTAATCATACACTAATACAATTACTTAACATTAATTATGCAAGACTAAAACAATTCATTAAAACAATGCATCCAAAAGTATTTATGAAATTACAAGAAAAGGGAAATACAAGAATACATTTCTAAATACTTTTATACAAAAAAAAATGAAAATACATGTATAATACATGTATATGGCTTAATATAGGCATGTGTTTTTAGGGCTTGACTTCTATTTTTTTAATATTACTTTAAACATAATCATTTTGCTAAAAGGTGCACACAACCTCCATCTCTTTTTCATCATTTCATCACTTTTTCTCTTCTATAAATAGAGATGCATTTCATTCATTTTCACCACACCAAAAACTCTTATTTCCCTCTCTAAAAACCGGATCCACACCCACACACATCACAAACCTTTTCATTCAAGTGTTCTTGGTGAAATTCAAGTGTTCTTGGTGCATATCTTGCAAAGATTTCAACTTCTACTCAAAATCATACTCTAAACACTTCAAAGTAAGTAAATACTAACTTATTTCATCTTACATTTATGTTTATATAAGTCTTGCATAATATATATAATCACCAACAACAACAAGTTTCATAAAAACTCAAGTTTATAAATATCTAGTTTTTGTTTTTAAGTTGTTTCTTTAAATGTGTTTATGAATATATGAACACATCATAAAAGTGTTAATATTATGAAAACAAGTGATATATATGTGTTTTATAACTTTTATAACTTTCATACAAGTAGTCTTTGAATAAACAACAAGAATCATAAGTTATTTCAAGTTTATAAACTGCGCATTTTCGGCAGAAAAATTATATCGATTTGAAAAATCATAACTAATTCATAACTTAACAAAATGAGTTGATTCTTGTCTCAAAAGTTAGATCTATGTCTTAACTATAGATCTGGAAGTTTTCATAATTTATTTTGGAGTTTAAGACCTCCAGAAATTATTTGGGAAACCGAAAGTTTGACAGCTAAAAAATGGCCAACATAGGGTTTTTAACGAGCTTTTTCACCAACCTAAACATCTCAAAAAATGGCCGTTATTGATTCTAAAAATCCTTTGTATATAGTAGTTTAATGTCCTAGAAAACCAAAGCCTAACACATGTTGGAGCTTGGTCAAAAACAGCCTCAAAGTAGGCCGAAAAACCTCCGAAAAAGCTGGAAAATTATATATATATATATATATATATATATATATATATATATATATATATATATATATATATATATATATATATATATATATATATATATAAACTTGACGTTTTAAGTGGGTTTTGTTTATAAACTTGTAATGTTGGGTGATTTAAGACATAAAAATCTATAAATATACATATTATCATATATTAGAGATATTAAGTCCTTATTATGATTTAGGACTCGGTTAAAGACATCCGGTTTCATCACCCATCAAACAACGCAAACTTGCATTTTTGCGCGTATTTTGCAATCACAAGCTCGGTGAGTCTTGATAGCCCCTATTTTCACTATCTATTGGGGTGGAAATACATGCACTGTTTTCATATGGACATCAAAACTGTTTGTTTCTTATATGTATTACATGTTTGGATCCATCAGCCCTCAAATCATGAACCGTTAATTGCATTTATTTGCAAGCGCGTTATTGTGGATAGATCTATTGGGAGTCATGTCCCCCATTCGGGTTAGTTCGGGTCGGCTAACAGCGAGTGTATATATATTCAACACATGGTATTACGTATGGGAATACTGCACAGGGCAAACTCATTTTAATTAAGCTTCGGTTGCATGATGGTTTATGTAATACATACACAGAATTTATGATTTTATAAATTCAACTCATCTGATAATGTCCATACAACTGGTCTTTTCGCGTAAACCTATGAGCTCACCAACAATTTGACGTATTTTAGCATGTATTTTCAGGTGTTTGAGACATGCACATTTATCGGAAGTATTCCAAGGCTTCCGTTCATTTTGGAGTCGCATCGTTTTCAAACTCGGAGATTCATTTGCATTTTTCCTGATAAACTAAATTGTGTATCTACATCTTGGTATTTTAAGAACTACTTACGCTGTATTTTGGTTATGTAAAACAATATTTATATTTGAAGGTAAATCAATGTATTTTTGAAAAACGTCCATATAGTGGTCGTTCGTTATGATTATGGTTACGCTTCCGCGACGTCACGCTTCGTTGCCAACCAGGGTACGGGGTGTGACATGTAGTCTGCATAGTGCCTCCTCTCATCAGCATATTCGCACTGCTGGTTGTATAGATATGCATCAAGGAAGGTGTCAGCTCTCACACCCAGGTAAATATCATCCAGTTGCCTTCTTTGTGCCCCTACCTCTGACTGCAGCCAGTTAATTTGCCTCTGCTGTTCTTCCATCAGCCTATCCTGCCTCTACCACCTCTCTCTCTGCTCATTCCTCATACCAGTCACCTCTGTGCTTAAGTTAGATAGCATTTGCACAATGTTTCTTAGATCTCCTGCTTCACCTCTTCTGACAGCTCTACTCTGCTGTCTTTCTGTTCTCTCCTCTTCAGGGTATGGTGTCACTACCCCCTTCTTCTTTTCAGTGTCGTAGATCTCATATCCCTCGTCCACTTCTCTCAATATAATGTCCTTCATTGAGCTCACATTAATCCACAAACTGCTTTCCTTAATGATCTTAGCTGGGGTAGTCTCAGCCACAGCTCCTCTCACTTGCAAAAACTTAGATAACAGCCATATGTGAGGAATCACACGTCTCCCCCGTGTGTTGTACATGTTCCACAAATCATCCGTTATAACCCAGGCAAAGGACAACGGCTCCTCTCCTGTCAATAGGGCATGGATGATGCTCACATCCTTCAGCCTCACCTTGCTAAGATCTCCAGACCTTGGCAGAATATTGGTGATCAAAATCTTGTGGGGTACTTTTGCCATCGGCTACAAATCACTTCTTCTGAAGTCCTTGTACCTTGATATCTGCTCCCGTTGAAGATCAAAAGCTGCCATCATCTTCTTTTGCCAGACCTCTGAATAAATCATTCCTGTCCCAGCCAGGTAGCCTTCAGTCCTATACACATATGCTTGCCTTTCTCCATCCCTCATGCAACCAGTGTCTACTTCAAAAACTTCTCTCACATCCGCAGACGTCATTTTGATTTCCCGAGTGCCTACTCTACCGATCAACGTGAAGTTGCAATCATTAGTGCCTCTTCCTAATCTCAAGTTTGACATCCATTCCGCGAAAACAAATGGGTATAACTCCTCTCCTCCCATATCTAACAAGTTCTCCCATCCTAGAGCCTTGAACAATTCTACCACATCGTAGTTGCCAAATTCGTCCCTATCCAATTTCTTCTCATAGATGTACTTTGTATCCTCCCCCCATTTCTCCATGAATAGCTCAGCTCTGATCCTTTCATCATGTTCAAATAGAGACTTGGTTGGATCCCATACAACAGGGGGACGAATAACTTGTGTTGCTGGTGATGTCTTCTACCTTTTGGCTATGCTTTTCACTCTTTACAACGATGATCCAGACATGGTGCACCTGTGATACAACAACAACCACAAGAAACCATAGTGGTGAAACTATTAGTCATCAACACATAAATTCCCACAAGTACATCTTGCAGTCCACAATAAGGATAGAAGTATCCTCTATTTCCTGTCATACATCCATGTGTGAAACATATGCCAAAAATCAAAAAATTTGGACACCCCCTCCCCAACTTAGAGGGAAGTGATGTCCTCATCACAAAATAAACAATGCCATCAACACATAGAGACATGAATTAAAGCAACCACATCATTATATAACAAAAGCACCAGAGTTGTTCACAGAAAGGGGGTTAAGAGAAGAGAAGAGAGATTGTTAGGAGTTAATTACATAGAATTGTTTCATCGCCACATGCGGCGGAAATACCGAAATAGTACCACGGAAGAAACAAATTGTTTTATCACACACCTCATCAAACTAAATAAGTGTCCTCGTCCCTCATTGGAGCCTTCTCCCGCATGCTCTGCTCCACTTGCTCCACCATCTTGTGCACCTGCACCTCAGCATCATCCTTTGAAGTTTCACCAACCTGCACAGCTTCCGCCATCTCAAACAACCTGTCAACCTTCTTGCCTATCTCCTATAGAGTGGGCAACACCCGCTGCTGCATCTGATTGTGGAGTTTGCAAACAATGTTGGTGAGGTCCAGTAAAGTTTTCCTCACCCCTTCCAAATCAGAAGCGGTTACAGCGGACGAAGACTCACCCACAACATGCTCTGGTGAGAGCACTGGAGATCTTGGCCTGTCTAGAGTGGTTTCATACCCACTCATTAAATCTCCGATAATAGACTTATCCCCAGCGCGTATAAACTTGGTGCGGCTGAACAGCTGTTTGGTAAAATGCTTCTCACGATCAAGAATAATGGAATAGCGAGGATTTGGTGGAAGGGTACCCATTAGCTCTAGTAATTCAGAAATCATTCGTGGATGGACAAGCTCCGAACGGTTAGAAGAGAGCACAGAATTCCAGATGTTGCCGAACACAAGGTGGCTTAACGAGATGCATGGGGAGCCAGTTAATAGAGCATTGACAACAACAATATCCTTTACCTTTACACTTGTTGTGTCAGCGTTTCTTGGGAGGACATTATAGTGGACGAGCTTCCAGAGTACCTTGGCTAATGGATGGAGATCCTTGCGAGCATGTGCTGTATATGACTTTGCCTGAGTTGGAGTGAGTTGAAAAATGGTTGTCAGATAACTCTGCCAAATATCAGGTGAGACCAGGGGGGATTTTCATTAAACTTTCCTCATCCCACACCTCATACTCCAGTGTTGTTCCGTCAGTGGCAGTGGAGTTATCGAAACCTAAGATCATCTGCAACCTCTCAGCAGATAGTTCAATGTCATGCCCTCCTACCGAAGCATGTAGAGTCATAGGTGCTAATGGATCACTCCTCTTACGCTTGACCGAATAACAGAACTCTTTGAGAGCATCCGGATACACTACGTCTTTAGTCCATTCCAAGGCTGCTAACCACCCCAATCTACCAAACGAGTCGAACACTCCATAATCCTTGAACTCATCCTTCAACACACTTTTCTCGAACATAAATTTGAAGTCGGAGTCGACCTCAAAGACCTCTACTTCCTGTTCCAAGTCTCTTTCCGGTGAGGGTGTTGGTGAAATCGTTTGACGGCTCCTCTTTCTTGCACTGGATGTTGCGGCTTGCTTTTTCTTCTTAGCGGAAGCACTAGTCATGACTAAAGAAAAAGGTAGGAGTAGTGTCAGATGTGATGCACAAAGTGATGGATTGCGTAAACACCTCATGAAGTGAACACCTAACGTGTGTTATATGGAAATGCAATGCAAACCCAGTACAAAACTATGCACATAGCTCTCTAAGAAACGATAACTGTTGTGGGTTTTGCAAACCAACTCCTCAAGATCACTCTCAACAATGCTTTCACGATATGCTTTGCGCATCTATTCACTCACACGAATGATAACCCCTCCCCAACTTAGTTATGAAGAGAAGGGTCACTCCTTTAGTTCTTGAGCCCTACTATACATAACAACCACACAACTTTTAGGCTAAGATAACCATAATACATGACTTGCACCTTCACGCAACTACCTCTATTAGCACAAACACACGGTTATTGCACCCCCATTTCCACATTCTACCCATCACAAACATTCACAAGAAAAGCCCTAGTTCCGAAAATAGGAACCCTATCTTCCCCAAACTCCAAATGTGCATGAAATACATGAATGTATGAAGAATGCAACTCTACACACACATGATCAACACACTCCATGCCAAGAATCAAACAAGCATACTATAAGCCCTAATCAGTTCACGAGGAACACAAGAAACACTACAAATGCAAGAGTGAAACTCGAGACGGTTACCTGATCGACGAGAGATGGAAATGCGCAAGAAATGGTGACAACAAAGGTGGAAACCGCTTGGCGTTCGCAAGACGCTTGAGAGCGTTTTTGAGAGGAAGGGAGACGGTGTAAGGTCTTGCAACTACAGATCTATCTAGACGCGACACCGTCAACGAGTGCGGAATACTCGTTAACGGCTTGACGGAAACAACTCTCACACGGAACACGGAGACTATCACAACGCTGTACGGACGACGACAAACGAACCTACGAGATGATTCTCTCCGAAACAACACTCACAATACTGATAAACTTGAGATCGCCCTTTTGCTTAATCTCACACGAATTCTGCAAAAGTCTACTAATGATTCGAGTTAATCCCTAATTATAGAGGCTCATTCGAGTTTGTCATGGGCCAAACTCGAATCAGGCCCAAGGCCCATTCGAGTTTATCCCCTTGACATTCTCGAATCTGCCCTATAGATCATATTCGAATCTGCTATAAATTCGAATGCCATTTACTAGTGAATTCGAATTTATTCTAAATTCGACTTTCACATATTAAACCTATATTTGAACTTATGTTTTTAACTTATGCTTGAATTTATCTTTGAACTTCTTGTAATACATTACATCAAGTTCAAACATACAATCAATAACTATCAAACATATATAAACACATATATCAAACACTCGTTAATATTCAATACTTTGTAATATTACTTGAACCAAAATGCTAGATCGCTTAGACTGCTATCGTCACACAGGGTGTACCAACAGACTCCCCCTTGACGATAGCTTCTAACTAACTATTTACATCTTGATTAAGTACTAGACCCATATATACTACTACCTGCATATAACCCTGCATCTATACAAACTTTTACTACCTTTTGGTACTTCCTAGCGTCAGATCTCCAACCTTCATGAAAGAAGATAGGCTGATCATTCAGCTTCTGTAGGTCGTCCTTCGATAGATTGATCAAATGCAGTGGATCATATACCTTAAAAATGACCTTCTCGTCTTGATCCTCCATGATTGCTTCAGCAGTTTCATTATCAATGTACCACCACTTCATGTTGCTCAAAACATCCTGTGGCATCTCTTTCATTGGCACCCTTCTTAAGCATTTAACAGGTTTGTAAACCATTTTCGCCTAAGGTCTACCTGTATGAGGATCTATTCTTGATGCGTCTTCCACTCTCTTCCCAGTTCTTGGCTTGAGCCTTTCAAATTTTCCTGACCGACCCTCTTTCTTAATAATTCTAGCAATTACTTCAGCATAAGGGTCGTCACCAATATTTATCAGCTCTTTCCATGCGAATTCTTTCACTTCAACCTTCGGCAAAGTATTGAACACTTTAAGCTTTCGCCTTAGGTATTGTAGACCATCTCTCCTCTTCAATATGAACAACTGCAGTTCTCGGTCAAAGAACCAGCTTATAATGCCTCCAGTGAGATTTTCTGCACCGGGTGTTCTCATCTTCTTCTTCATTTTTGGCTCAGTTCTCTTTTCTTCCTTACGGAACCACAGATTTAACAATTCAGCTCTGCTTGGCTCTCTTTCAGCCTCCTCCAGTTCTGAATCATTTACTGAAGCCAATTTGACGTCATCAATATCTATTACATGTTGATCATTTTGCTCATATTGTTCTGTGACAGGCTGTGATTGAATGATTACTTCATTTACATTGTCATCTTCATCTATCACAACCTCCTCATCAGATTTCCAATCAGCAACTTCTTCCGGTACAAGCTCTCCTTCTTCCAGATCCTCTATATCATCTTCAAAATCAAATTCAAGTTCTAGAGGATCTTCATCAATGTCCATCAATGCTTCGATCATCTCACGTACTTCACTTTCTGAGACCTTTGAGGAACTAGCCTCACCTCCTGCAGCTCCCGACTGACCTGGCTCCCCCTGAACTTCAGCATGCTGAGCAGCAGAAAAATCTACTGGCTCATTATCTCTTTGCGCGCTGGGATCATTGCCGTCATCATCACCATCCCTAGGCAGCTCTTCCTGATCCCGGCAACTTGTCTCCCCCTGAGCCTTTAGATTTTGCAATAATTGCTCAATAAGGGATCGCATTGATCGAATCTCGGCTGCCTGATCGGAAACAAAGGTTTTGAGCTCTAAATTTTCTTCTTCGATCTTGCCCACAACTTTCTTTAACTCAGCATTCTCGATGTCAATATGTGCATTATGCTTCTGTATTTCGCCGAGAGCCTTTGTTAAACCAAAGATTTGGACTTGTTGGAAGTCGACTTCGCTTTTCAGCTCAGAAAACCGTTGATTTTCCGTGAAAGTGGATGAAGTGGATGGTATGGATTGTATGGGGGTTGGAATAATTGGCGATGGAATGTATGGTTCAACGGGTGGTGGTGGTGGTGGAATGGTTGTTTGAGCGGGTGGAGGTTGAGGTATTTCTGGCTGGGAAGCAGAGGCCGAAGAAGCTCCCTGCATGAACCTATGGCGTTTGGCCCTTTGCCGATGTACCAAAGGTGCTACCTCTTCTTCTTCATAATCTGAGTCCTCGGACTCCTCTGAAGCTCTTTTCCTCCTAACTTCTTCCTCAGTCACCACTAAACGTGAGCCATATGTTCCCATTTGGATGGACGGATCTTCTGTTACAGCATCTGGAGCCTCAACCTCAGTCTCTTCGGTTTCTTCAGAATCAGATGTTGAGACGGCTTCGCCTTCTGGCTCTGGTTGATAGTCCTCTATTTGTTTGAACACATCAACTTCTCCTTCTGGAGGCTCCAATATATTCCCAACTAATTCAGCTGTGATTTCCTCATTTGCATTCGGACCTGCTGCCCAGATCTCTTCCAACGTTTGAAATATCGTATTAGATTCAGACGGTGCACTCGAAGGTCCAGCCTCTTCTGGCTCTTGAGGTTGGCTTGTAGAAGGCCTATCTGCCTGAATTTGTCTTACGGATGGCCTTTGTCTTCTCCTCTGTGGTTGAGGCCTTGGTTGTTGTTGTCTCTGTTGCTGTGGTTGCTGTTGCTGTTGAACTTGCACCTCCCTTGCCCAGTTGGCATCTTCAGGAGCTTCAAAATTTGGATCGATTACAGCACCAAACAATGGTCCCTCCACTGGGATATCCAACCTTCCTCGATGAGAAGAGCAGTCGGCAAATATTCTCTTGTCGATGACCGCAACGCTCTGAATATCATTAAGCTGTGGCAGATTTGGCAAGAAGTGCCTGATTACCATCATCACAAAGCGAGGGTAAAACAGAAATCTTTCCCGTTCCGGAGCTGTTATCTGATGAGCAAACTCTGAGAAGAACATCTCTGAAAAACTGAATCTTTGATTGTAAACTAAGGCAATCATCCTTGATTGGATCTTTGACACAATATAATCAAAACCAGCTTTCTTCGCAGCAAAACAGACCATGAACACATGCGCTAGATATCCCCATTGGCCAATAAGCCCACTTTTCATATATGATGACTTAGTAACATCCAGACTATAACCCATTCTTACAAAGGCGGCCTGCCTGATTGATAGTTGGAAGTCACTAGGCCCATCCTCCTGCTCTTGAGTGCCTAATTGAAGCACTTGACGTAGAATGTCCGCTGAAAATACCAAAGGATTACCAGCAATCCTTGTCCTCAAACCTGTCGGAGTGACAGTACAATCTACTTGCAGATGGTCATAGAACTGACGCACATAAGGAATGACGATCTGGATATTGTGAGATAGCGCATACGAGATTCTGGACCCTACCAAGAAATCCACCATCTGGCGGAAGGCTTGCGCCTCAGGAATAGCATGGTCAGGAGAAATGACCATGTTATGCTTTGGAACAAAAATTCTGTCCGCCATTTCTGCACAATATAGCAATTAAAATATTAGAATTATTAAAAAGAAATAAACTTGTTTAAATTCAAATTTGTTTTATTTTAAACTTGTATAAGAACAAAATCCAACACTTATGAATTTCTACAAGTTTAATTAAAATTTTAATTAAATAATTCAAATATAATATCAAACTCGAACAACAGATTCGAATGAACATCTATTCGAGTTTAATGACCCATTCGAGTTTAATGACCTATTCGAGTTTAATGACAAACTCGAAACTGGCCAAGAACAAACTCGAAGGAGTCAGCCACTATCATCACAAAAATCCAAGATTTTAACCATGTTAGACTTAGAAAATCACATCTATTAGTCCTACTAGGTTCTAATCAATGATATTTGTAGTTAATTTGACTTTTCACCGGTTCAAAGTTTATAATTTTAAAAAACAAACTTTCTACCAATAAAACTTCAAAATCCAATGATTTTGGCCTAAATGGAGTATAAAACTACCTAAATCTTGTACAATACACTCGGTTGTACCTAGATCTACTGGTAGTATCGAACCCAAACGAACAGAAACTCGACAAATAGTAGGTGTATTGAAAACGGCAAACTCGAGAACAGATTCAAAATCGCTCAGACAAACTCGAAGGTATAGATTCAAAAGTAGGTGATTTATGACCATCACTGTTGACCTATTTATACCAACAACATTCGAATTTGTTGCCCTTCTCGAGTTTACTGACAGATTCGATGCCTTGCCACATTCGAGTTTGGCTTATACTCGAATTCAATCTGACACTCTGAAAAATTCGAAAATATTTGAAATAAATTCAACTTTTTCAACTTTTTCAACCATTTCGAGTAACGGAATAAACTATGCCAAATCTTTTACCCTAAGCACAAGATTTTCACGCAATGTTTATTTTATTCAACTAGGAATGCACCCTCAGTAATTTTTGACCTTTTTCCTAAGTAAAAATAAAATAAAATAAAATAAAATAAAATAAAATAAAATAAAATTAAAATAAAAATAAAGATAAAATAAAATTAAAATAAAATTAAAATTTTGAACAAAAATTTAACTTAGACTAAACTACATAATTACTTAAGATTACTACCTATACTAAACACTAAACAAAATATTTTTGACGAGCATAATCAAAGAAAGGTTCAATCAGATAGTGGTGTCAGATACGCACTTTCAGTATTTAAAACTTTCACACTTAGGAAATTTTGATCCCTTTGATTGTTTGGCGTGACATACATTTCTAGCCGATTGTTGGTATATTCCCCTTTAAACATGCTACATTTCGGAATATCCATTGGCATTTTTATTTATCATGAAATTATTTTACGTGACTCAGACATAGACATACTTTTATGATCAAGGCATACAGACAATGTATCTAACTATTTGGTATTTGCAAACTTTCTTTAAAAGACAAACATCGGACACAGGTCTGTATTTACATACAACAAAGTGTCTTAGCTTGACTTAAGGTTTATTTTTTTTTTAAAGCTAGCAAGACAGCGGTGACAGGTCTGTACCGACGTACAACAAAGCGACTTATCTTGCTAACCCGAATCAAAACAGAGGCAACAGGTCTGTACTTACGTACAACAGAGTTACGTGTTTTTGACTCTCAATTCTGTATGATTTTTCTATGTGTAAGGTCTACCACTACTAGATCTATCTAGACGCGGATCCGTGAACGAGTGTGGAATCCTCGTTAACGGTTAGACGGACAACTCTCAACTACGAAACACGGAGACTATTAGACGCTGAACGAACGACACACGAACGATCCTACGAACTAATTCTCTCCGAAACGGACCTAAAGCTGATGATAAACTCGAGATCGCCTTAAGCTTAATTCCTCACGAATTCTGCTAAAAGTCTACTAATGACTCGAGTCTATCCCTAATTATAGACCCTGATTCGAGTCTGATGTGGGCCAAACTCGAATCTGGCCCAAGGCCCATTCGAGTCTGTCCACAAAGACATTCTCGAATCTAGCCTTCATTCGAATCTAAGGCTACATTCGAATCTATCACAGATTCGAATGCCAACCCTTAACTGATTCGAATCTAACTCATTTGCTCAAAAACCTAAGTGTTGAAACTTATGTTTTTACTTATGCTTGAGTGAATCTTTGATCTTTATGTTTGAACTTCTTGTAATATGTTACATCAAGTTCAAACACACAATCAATAACAGACAAACATATATAAACATATATATCAAAACACTCGTTTAACCAAAATGTTGAATATTACTTAAACCACAATGTTAGATCGATTAGACTGCTATCGTCACACAGGATGTACCAACAGACTCCCCCTTGACGATAGCTTCTAATTGTTTACATCAAATTTAAGTACTAGAACTATATATACTACTGCCTGCATATAATCCAGTATCTATACAAACTTTAACTACCTTCTGGAACTTCCTGGCTTCAGATCTCCATGGTTCAGTAAAGAAGATAGGCTGATCATGAAGCTTCTTCAGGTCGTCCTTTGATAGGTTTATCAAATGCAGTGGATCATATACCTTCAAAATGACCTGCTCGTCTTGATCCTCTATGATGGCTTCAGCAGTGTCAATCTCGAGGTACCACCATTTCATGTTGCTCAAAATATTCTGTGGCATCGATTTCATTGGCAACTTTTTCAGACATTTGACTGGCTTATAAATCATTCTGGCCCAAGGTCTTCCAGTGTGAGGATCTATCCTTGATCCATCCTCGACCCTTTTGCCTGATCTCGGCTTAAGCCTCTTAAACTTTCCTGAACGACCCTCTTTTCTTATTATTTTCGCCATGACTTCAGCATACGGGTCTTCGCCTATATTAATCAGTTCCTTCCAAGCTAGCTCCTTAACCTCAATCTTGGGCAGAGAGTTGAACGCTCTCAGTGTTCGCCTCAAATATTGAAGGCCATCTCTTCTTTTCAAGATAAATAGCTGTAGTTCTTTGTCAAAGAACCAGCTTATAATCCCTCCAGCAAAATTTCCAGCACTTGGATTTCTCATCTTCTTCTTCATCTTCAGCTGATCTTTCTTTTCTTCCTTCTTGAACCAAAGATTTATCAGTTCAGCTCTAGATGGCTCTTTTTTAGCCTCTTCAAGTTCTTTGTCTTCAACTGAGGCTACCTTGATGTAATCAATATCAATCACATTATGATTTTGGCCCTCATACAGTTCAGTGACCGGTTGTGAATTGATTATCACTTCATTGACATGATCGTCTTCATCATCTAACACTTCATCGTCTGATTTCCAGTCAACGACGTCCTCTGGAATGAATTCACCTTCTTCCAACTCTTCGACGTCATCTTCAAAATCGAATTCCATTAGCTCTTCTTCAATATCTTTCAGCGCGTCTATCATGTCGCTATCTAAAGCCCTTGAAGAACCGGCTTCTCCTCCTGATCCTCCTACTTCTCCTTCTGGACTAGGCTCCCCCTCAGATTGAGCAGTCTGAGCAGCAGAAAGATCTACTGGCTCATTCTGTCTTTTTGGGCTGGAATCATTGCCTTGATTTTCCGTATCATCATCATCTCTTGATTTCTCAGTTTCTTGATCCCGGCAGGATGTCTCCCCCTGAGCCTGAAGATTTTTCATTAACTGCTCAATAAGGGAGCGCATCGATCTTAACTCGGCTGCCTGATCGCAGACGAACGTCTTTAGCTCAACATTCTCGTCTTGGATTTTTCCTACAGTCTTCTTCAATTCAGCATTTTCTTTATCTAGATTCGCATTATGTGCCTGAATTTCTCCCATTGCCTGTGTTAGGCTTAGGAGTTGAACATGTTGAAAGTCCACTCGAGCTTTGAGCTGCATAAACCGCTGATTGTCAGAATAGGCGGTTGAGGTAGGCGGAATGGACTGAACTGGAACAGGGATGAATGGTGGTGGAATATATGGCTCATGTTGTTGAGGTGGTGGTGATGGTGGAGCGGTGACTTGTGGTTCTGGATTTTGAGTTTGAGACTGTTGGGCTTCAGATGCTGATGTTGACCCTTGCATGAATCTGTGACGCTTGGCCCTTTGCCTAGTCACCAAGGGAGCAACTTCCTCCTCTTCGAAATCTGAATCGTCAGATTCCCTAGCCTCTCTTCTCCTGGATCCTTCTTCATTCACTATCAACCTCGATCCATAGGTTCCGATTTGAATATTGGGATCTGTAGCCACTGATTCACTTTCAACTTCCATCTCCTCCATATCTTCCGACTCTGATTCAGATGATGTCAAACCTTTATCAGCCCTCTCTGGCTCATACTCTTCTACATCTCTAAATACGTCTTCTTCTCCTTCAGGTGGACTGAGTAGTTCACCTACCAGGGCGGCAGCCACATCTTCGTTCGCATTAGGCCCTGCCTCCCATATTTCATTAAGCATCTGGCATAGCTGTTCAGTTGCTCTCGGAATATTTGAGGGCCCGGCTTCTTGAACATTTGATGGGCCGGCTTCTTGAGCTTCCGGTTGTTGGCTTGTGGAAGGCCTTGATGCCTGAATTTGACTTGCTGCAGGTCTTTGACGGCGTCTTTGAGCGCGCGGCTGCTGTTGTTGTTGACGTTGTTGTGGTTGTTGTTGCGGTTGAAACTCAACGACCCCTTCCCAGTTGGCATCTTCCGGGGCTTGAAACTCCCTATCCACAATTGCTCCGAATAGTGGACGCGCAACAGGAACAGCTAATCTTCCTCGGTGTGAGGAACAATCAGCGAAGATCCTTTTGTCCATGATGTTAACGCTCAGAAAATCATTCGACAGCGGCAAGTTTGGCAAGAAGTGCGTTATCAACATCATAATGAACCTTGGGTACAACAAGAACCTTTCCCTTTCTGGAGCCGTAATCTGATGGCGAACTCCGAGAAAAACATTTGTGAAAAGCTGAATTTCCGATTGTATACCAATGCAATAACCCCAGATTGGATCTTTGACACTATGTAATCAAATCCAGCTTTCTTCGGCGCAAAACAGACCATGAATACATGCACCAAGAATCTCCATTGCCCAATCAGGCCACTCTTCATGTACGACGACTTTGCAACATCTAAACTGTATCCCATCCTCAGAAAAGCAGTCTGCCTAATACTTAACGGAAAGTCAATAGGCCCATCCTCTTGTTCCTGAGATCCCAACTGCAGAACCTGACGCAACATGTCTGCAGAAAAGACTAACGGCTGTCCAGCGATTCTAGTTCTTAGAACTGTCGGGGTGACAGTGCAATCAACTTGCAAATGCTCGTAAAACTGTCGTACATATGGAAGAACTATTTGGATGTTATGGTACAGAGCAAATCCAATCCTAGATTCAGCTAGGAAATCCAATATTTGGCGATAACCCTGCGCCTCAGGGATATTATTGTCGGGATTAAGGACCATATTATGCTTCGGCACAAATATCCTATCTGCCATGTCTGCACAATAAACAAAACCATTAGATTCATTGAAAATCAATAAACTTGTTTAAATTTAAATCTGTTTTATTTTGAACTTGTTTAAGTACAAAATCCAACACAATTAAATTTTCTACAAGTTTAATAATACTGAAATTTAAATAGTGCAAATAACAAATAGATTCGAAAGTAATAAATTCGAATTGTTCATATTCGAGTGTAATGGACAGATCGAATGTAACAGATTCGAATAGGTCTTTGTTCGATTCTAATGACAGATTCGAAGGTGTTGGTCTTCTCGAATCTAATGATAGATCCGAGAAATCCATGAACAGATTCGAAAGCTATGAACAGATTCGAATAGCCGACGGCCATTATTTCAAGCAAAACCCAAGATTTTAACCATTTTGAACTTAGCAAATCACATACATTAGTTCAACTAGGTTCTAATCATTGATTTATTCCTTTAATTTGACTATTTATTGGTCCAACCGTTGAAATTTTGAAAAAACACAACTTAGACCCCTAAATCTTCAAAAATTCGTTGGTTTTGGCTTAAAAGATGTATAAAACTACTCAAATCTTGTACAATCCGGTTGATTATACCTAGAAGTATCTGTAGAATCGAAACACCAAGTAAGAGACTCGACAAAATATCATTTAGGAGAGTTACGATAGATTCGAGATTAGATTCGAAATCGCCTTTAGACTCGAGTGTATAGATTCGAAAACAGTAAGTCTTAAATGACATCACTGTTGACCTATATATACCACCAACCTTCGATTATAAGCATAGACTCGAATCTACTGACAGATTCGAAGTCTTACCTCTTCGAGTCTGTCTTAGATTCGAAACCACCAACACTTAGAAAAATTTCGAAAATTTTGAAATAACTTCAACTTTTCCAACCTTTTTCTACGGTATCGTGTAACCAGATAAACTATGCCAACTCTTTTACCCTAAGCAACAGATATTTCACGCAATGTTTATTTTATCCAACTTTGAATGCACCCTCAGTAATTTTTGACCTTTTACCTAAGTAAAAATTAAACTAAAATAAAATAAAATAAAATAAAATAAACTAAGGTAAAATAAAATAAAATAAAAATAAAAATAAAATTTTGACCAAAAAATTTATTCTAGACTTAAGCTATACTTAACAAATTTAAAAGCTAAGTTAAATACTAAACAAAATATTTTTGATGAGTATAGTCTAAAGAAAGGTTCAATCAGATAGCGATGTCAGATACTTACTTTCAGTACTTAAACTTTCACACTTAGGAATTTTTTATTCCTTTGATTATTTGTCGTGACACACCTATTTAGCCGATTGTTGGTATTTTACTCAGTTAAACATTCTACATTTCGGAATATCCCTTGGCATTTTTATTTATCAGGAAATTATCTTACGTGACTCAGACATAGACATACTTTTATGATCGAGGCATACAGACAAAGATTCTAACTTGTTGGTATTTGCAAACTCTATTTAAAAGACAAACATCGGACACAGGTCTGTATTTTTTTACAACAAAGTGTCTTAGTTCGACTTAAGGTTTATTTTAAAGTTAGCAGACAGCGGTGACAGGTCTGTACTGACGTACAACAAAGCGACATATCTGCTAACCCGAATCTAAACAGAGACAACAGGTCTGTACTTACGTACAACAGAGTTGCATGTTTTCGACTCTCAGTTTTATATGATATTTCTATTCTTTCCATTTTCAGATGTATTTGATGTTGCCATACATCCCCAGAAAGCTTGCATACCTCATTTAGACTCAAAGTTTGTATGTCTTGTACATAAAAATTAAGACCGATTGGTCGTACATCTAAGTTAGTTACACGCTTGACTTTTTCTAGAATATTTTATTAGCCTTAAGATTCCCTATATGTATTATGCCTACCAACATATCAAACTAAAATAAAGTATAACACTTAGAATTAGTTGCATTATGTGTGAAAGCCTAAACACTTAGAGTCTGTAACGACGGTGCTAATTTTCGTCACTTTGAACCTATGTATCTAAGACTTAACTCTTTTTCTGATATTCTCTTTTTTGTATTTTTGTAATTTTCTCTCTTTTTTTTTTCTTTTGTTTTTCATAAGAAAAAGCAGTAAAATAAGCTAACCTACTAACTTACTAAAAATAGAAACTTACTAAAATTAGAAACTTACTAAGAATAGAAACTTTTCTAAATTAGCAGACTACTGTAAAGAAAGAGATACTACGACTCTAAAAGAAAATAAACTTACTACTACTAAGGCCAAATTACTCTGGGTTGCGCATTCCATTCAGTTGAATTAAATACTCAAACCTTGACTTATCAAACGCTTTGGTAAATAAATCTGCATTATTATCTTCTGTTGCCACTTTTACCAGTTTGATTAAGTTCTTTTCAGCACAATCACGAATAAAATGATGCTAATGTCTATGTGCTTTGTTTTGTTGTGTTTGACTGGATTATTAGTTATAGCAATTGTAGATTGATTGTCTATCCTAATTGGAGTTTGAGTATAAGCCAAACCGTAATCCCGCAATTGTTGTTGTATCCACAGAACCTGTGAGCAGCAACTACCAGCAGCAACATACTCGGCCTCGCACGTTGACACGGCTACCGACGTTTGTTTCTTGCATTGCCAGGACACCAGTCTCCCTCCTAGGAACTGACAACCTCCAGTCGTTGATTTGCGCGTCAAGCTGCATCCTCCGTAGTCAGAATCAGTGAATGCCTCCAACTCTAGATCTCCCTCCGCGTGATACCAAAGTCCCAGCTTCGGTTTCGACTTGAGGTATCGTAGAATCCGCTTCACAGCTTTCATATGCATCTCCTTCGGATTCGCTTGAAACCTAGCACAAATACACACAGCAAACATTATGTCAGGTCTTGAAGCAGTTAAATACATAAGTGAACCAATCATGGCCCGATATAAAGTCGGATCCACATCGGTATCACTTTCAGTACCCGGCCCGAGATTGTGATTCACTTGAATCGGCGTGCTGAAGTGGGCAGTCAACTTAGTTCCCTCCATCCCAAACCATTCTAATATGTCATAGACATACTTAGTTTGATGGATAAACATCCCTTCCTTCTTTTGGTCAACTTGTAACCCTAAAAAGAAATTTAACTCCCCCATGGCACTCATCTCGAACTTAGACTTCATCACCTTCTCGAAATCTTTGCACATCTGTTCGTCTGATGATCCAAAGATGATATCATCGACGTACACTTGTACCAAGATAAAGTGATGGCCCTTCCTCTTAACAAACAAGGTACTATCTATCCTACCCCTTTCAAAACCGTTCTCTAACAGATGGTTGGATAGAGTCTCATACCACGCCCTAGGTGCCTAATGCAATCCATACAGAGCCTTATCTAAGCGATATACTCTATCAGGATATTTTGGATCTGTTAATCCGGGCGGTTGTTCTACATACACCAACTCCTTCACTTTCCCATATAGGAAAGCACTCTTAACATCTAACTGATATACCTTAAAGCCCTTGAAGGAGGCAAACGCTAGAAACAACCTAATGGCTTCCAGCCTTGCTACTGGTGCAAAAACCTCGTTGTAATCGATTCCCTCCTCTTGGTTGAAACCCTTTACAACTAATCTAACCTTGTTGCGCGTGACTATACCCCATTCGTCTCTTTTGCACTTAAAAACCCATTTGGTTCCTATTGCTATTTCTCCTCGAGGTAACGGGACTAACTCCCACACTTCTAGTTTCCTAAATTGCGAAAGTTCTTCCTGCATTGCTTCAACCCAAGAGTTGTCCTTAAGTGCCATTTGCACATTTTTAGGCTCTACTTGCGATATGAAACACGAATATAGACATGTGTGATATGCCTCGGAGTCGTTTATCATCGACAACAACACAGTGTTATTATTTACACTACTCCGAGTCCTCACACCCTCGTAAGGACCTCCTATGATGCTTTCTATTGGATGGTTCTTGTTAATCCTAGAGGTCTCTATATCATCAACTCTTAGATTATCTCCTAAGTTGGATCCTATTTCACCTAATGGGGGAACAGGCTCAGCTTCTACATTTTCCTCCTCACGGACGTTTTCCTTAGAGTTGGAAGTCGATGCTTGAGTCTGATTCTCAGTGGTAGGTGTCTCTTGATCAGCAACTTCTGGAGACCCATCTACAGTCGCAGTAGGCTCGGATGTAGATTCGAACGTGGTCCTCGGAAAGATTTGGCCATCGTCGTTCAAATGCAACGTCGTCATGTCCTTTTTGATTGTACCTGCATCATCATCCAAAGGAATGTTAAATGACTCAAATAACTTATCATAGTCAAATATCCATTCCGGACCAGTTTGGGGTTCATGTGTATAACTTGTAACTTCAATGTTATACACAATCTCCACAGTACCATTTGTTTTGTTAAACACCCGTTTGTTTGGTGAGTTTGGCACGTAACCTAGGAAGTATCCTTCGTCAGCCTTTTCACCAAACCTTGGTTGATGTTTTGTTCTTAAAATAGTGCATGGTACTCCAAACGGTTCGAATCCAGTTAAGTTAGGTGGCCGTTTATTCAAAATTTCATAGCATGTTTTGTTCAATGATTTGACTGTAAGGACTCGGTTTAAAATATGGCAAGCGGTATTCACTGCCTCCCCCCAAAACATGGTAGGAAGCTTTGAATCCGAAAGCATAGTCCTTGCAGCTTCAATCAAAGTTCTATTTTTACGTTCGGCCACCCCATTCTGTTGAGGTTCATATGGTGCACTGAATTGATGCACTATGCCCTTTGATAGGCAATATACACCAATTACAGAGTTTTTAAATTCAGTTCCATTATCACTACGAATATGTTTAACCCTTGTTCCGTATGAGTTCTCCACTTGGTCTAAGAACCCGATGAGCTTTGAAGCCGTCTCGTCCTTCGTACCTAAAAAGAAAACCCAAGAAAATCGTGAGTAATCGTCAGTGATAACTAAGCAAAACCAACTACCTCCTATACTCCTTTTGTTGATAGGGCCGAAAAGGTCCATATGCAACAAATCGAATGTTGAGGCGATTGAATTCTGTTTCTTGGACTTGTGTGACTTTTTATGCTGTTTGCCCTTCATGCACGGTAGACACTTGTCCTCGAATTGAAAGCTCTTCATTGGCACACCCTGCACCAGTCCATTCTTCGTTATGTAATTCATCTTCCTTAGGTGCAGGTGAGCCATGCGTCTGTGCCACAGTACGGACTCCGTCTCTGAAGCTTTGGATAATAGACTGATTGGGCCCATCGAACTCTCCGGCTTGTTCATATCCAGCATGTACAAGTCGTTCTTCCTTGGCGCCCGCATCAGTACCCATTCTTCAGGAATTTTGAATCCCGGCTTTAGCACTAACGCCTCAGTGTCAGTAAATAACACCGAGTTCTTCCTATCACAGATTTGAGATACACTAATGAGATTGTGAACCAGTTTATCAACGTGATAGACTTGGTCCAACGTGATTGTCCCATTAGTGACCGCTCCGGTACCCGTGATATTTCCACCTTTGTTACCCGCGAATGATACGAATCCCCTATTACCTCCCTTGAATTCTGTGAGTAGACTTCTTTCCCCCGTCATGTGCCTGGAGCAACCACTGTCGACGAACCACTTGTTGTTTGGACCTGTAGTTATCTCCTGCACATGAAAGAAAAGAGGTTAGTTATCACGGGGAACCCAAGCCATGACTGACTTGGTAATACCATTCTCGTCCACATACGTGAACTCTTTCAAGTACCCATCTCGCCTTTCAGGTGAATTCTGTTGTGGTGCCGAGTGATTTAAGTTCACTCTTTGCCTTGGAGTAGGCATTTGTTGTGGAGCTCTTGAATAATTCCTATTATATGCCATTTCTGTCTGTGATCCCTGAGCTCTTACCGGTGCGTACTGTCTAACTGGAGTATGAGACCTAACTGGAGTATGTGACCTGCTAGGTGTTGTGCTCCTATAGACTTGTTGAGGTGCTGACCTAGATTGATTATTGACACGATTCGGTGAATTTGTCCTAATCACTTCCTTTGGTCCAACCTTAACCGGTGTGTTTTTCACAACTTGTTTGGGTGCGGCCTGCACAGTTTTCTCGGTAGGTTGAGAACTACTGCTGCTTGCCACACTGGTTGAGGGCTTAACAGGTGTTGGGTTCACTGTCTTAGGGGTAACATCGGTTTTCCTAAGTGGACAGTGAGAAGCAACATGCCCCTTCTCGTGACATCTGAAGCAGGACATCTTATCTATGGACTTTTTGTGTGTTCCCTTAGATCTAGGTGTCTCACTAGTGTCTAATTCCTTTGGTACATCTATGGTGTCTGGCTCATCGACCTGATCAGCCCAAGAAATTTTCTGTTTTCCGGCAGGTGTTTCACTGGCGGAAGACACAAATTTCACTTTCTTGACCTTGATGGTTGAGTCAGCCACCTTAGGTGCATTTTCTACTATAGGCTCAGGTGATTGTGCAGGTAGTTCCTCTAAGTCTACTGATTTGTCAGTGTTCTCCTGAGGCTGAGGCACATAGTTAGCATTGAAAGGTGGAGGAATTTCGTGAAAACCTAGACCTACGGGCTTCTTAGACTGTCTTTGGGCATCTAAGACTTTCTCTAGATTTAGGCTCGAATTCCTAAACTTCTCCAACTTGCTATTTGCCTCTGCTACCTTAACCTTTGTCTCTGCTAGCTCTATATCCTTGTCCTTAAGACTTTTTGTCAAGGCCTCTACGTGCTCATACATTAGCTCTATCCTAACACACTGCTCACTGAGTTTGTCTTTTAGAACTACACGTCTTGAGCATCAGCCTTAAGCTTTTCTTTTAGATCTTGCTTGATATCATTTAGGCTAGCATTTTCAATTTTTAAGTTTTCATTCTGAGCAGTTATGGTCTTATGTGAGTCTAAGACTAGATTTAACCTATCGTTAGAACTAACACATAAAGCACATAATTCACGAAATAGAGAATAAGACAGACTAACCTTTGAGTTGTCAGATTCCACGTTGGCCATCTGAGCAGCAAACTCCAGCACTGTCTGATCATTCGCTCTACCCACATCGGACTGCTGTCCCGTGTGTTCTGCTCGTCTCCATCACATCCAGTTTCTGTTACTTCAGCCATGAAGGCTCTAGCATTCGACTCAGGATGTGAGCTCCAATCATACGTACCATCTAGCTGTCGATCTGAAGTGACGTTCGATAGTAAACCAGCTAGATTGGCTTGTCCAGATGAGGAACTCGGAAGGTATCGTTGTTGGGACTGATTTTTGAACTGTCCCTGATGCTGACTCTGCCCCTGGTATGTCTCTACCTTTGGTCTCTGGCACTCCCTGGCGAAGTGTCCTAGTCCTTGACAGTTATAGCATTTCACCTTGGACTTATCAAACCATATCCCCTTGTTATTCATTTGCAGATTCCTTCCAGTTCTCTTTATGAATCTCTTAACCCTCTGGGTTACCATGGCCAGTTGCCATTTAAGATCCATCTCCTCAAGATCATCAGGGTCGACCTGATCGTAGTCTTCGTCCCAAAGAGCCGGATCGTTAATCTTGCCTTGAACACAATTTCCGTACGCGGCCACAAAAGAAGCAAGCAGATTCAGATGTTCTTCCGCTGACTTTGCGCTCATAGGCATCTTTGAATAGCTCTGAGATGTCGATGCCTGTTGTACTTGAGGTTGTGGTTCTTCTGATCTTCCTAACCCTAAGAACGCGCGATTCAGAGTGTCATCAGACTCTGCTGGTGACGATGTCTCTCCAGTGAAAAAGGCTGTAGCAGTCTTCGGTTCTGCTGCCGCAGAAGATTTTGTTGTTTTTCCAAAATACATTGCTGGATTCTGGACTTGTTCGTAATCAGTCTCAGTCTTCAGGAGCTCGAAGTGATATTCCCTCAACGTTCCCACTATATCATCCAGAGATTGAGTGTAGTACTTGTCTTCATTCAGCTTGATCATTGCCACGTACATAGCCCATTTGGCTGGTTGGGCATCAAGAAGCTTGTTGTTCTTGTCAGTATCGGTAAACTCAATCCTGTGGCTCTCAAGTTCTGTTAATAGATGATAGAACCGGGTGATGATGTCATCCAGTTGTTCATCCTTTAACGCCTTGAAGATGGCAAACTGTTGTTTTAACAGCTCTGTACGCTTTCTCCTAACTCTAGGATTTCCCTCACACCGTTTTTCTAGCGACTCCCAAAGTTCTTTTGATGTCCTCTGAGTCCTAAATGTGTGTAGAATATCCTGCGGTAACGCCATTCGGATTAGAGAGAAAGCTTTGTTTTCGGCTTCAAATAGTTTCTTGTCATCCTCCTTCATCATTTGGTATGACAAGACCTTTTGACGGCCTTCAACTTCAGACACCGGTGGAATATACCCTTAATCGATGCACACCCACATGCGCATGTCGTTGAAATGTACGAAGTCAGTAAATCGGTCGTTCCACCAGTAATAGTCCTCGACCTTCATCAGCTTAGGCGGTGCGTTTGCCTTTCCGACCTCGTGGTCCATTTCTAAGAATTTCTGAAGATTTGACATCGTTTCGAAAGTAATTGAAGTTGAACTTAATTAATTTAATTCGAAACTGATTTAGAATAATTCTTTCGAATCTAGGTAGATTCGAAACTAATTAAAGTTAAATCTTTTGGGATTAAATTCGATTAAGTGTTAAGATTCAATTAGATTCGAAATTATGGCAGATTCGAGAAAGTCCTTAGAGTTGATGGTCCTTAGATTCGAAGACAGCAAACTCGAGGTAACAGCAGATTCGAAACCACTATTCGAAACTAAGCTAGACTCGAAATAAACTCGAAACTAAATAGACACGAGATCCTATTCGAATGAAGCAACAGACTCGACACAGATTCGAAACCTACTGAAACAGACTCGAAATGGAGCAGATTTAGATTAGACTCGAGACTAAAGTGAAACCCTAATTGCCCCTATTAGATTCGAGCGCCGTAAACTCGAAAAACAGTGAATACTTTGATTTTTAAACGATTTTCAGATTAAACCGGTATTTTTCTAACGAAAAATAATGGTTTCGATCAAAAACGAGAAAAACTACAAAGTATTTGCTGAATATTAATTTGCTAAGCTCAAAAACTCGATTTTGAGAGAAAAACCGTCCAACTAGCGTCAAGAAACCTAGAATGTATTTGATGAACACGAAGAACACCAAGAACACTCCGTAGGCTCTGATACCACTTGTAAGGTCTACCACTACTAGATCTATCTAGACGCGGATCCGTGAACGAGTGCGGAATCCTCGTTAACGGTTAGACGGACAACTCTCAACTACGACACACGGAGACTATTAGACGCTGAACGAACGACACACGAACGATCCTACGAACTAATTCTCTCCGAAACGGACCTAAAGCTGATGATAAACTCGAGATCGCCTTAAGCTTAATTCCTCACGAATTCTGCTAAAAGTCTACTAATGACTCGAGTCTATCCCTAATTATAGACCCTGATTCGAGTCTGATGTGGGCCAAACTCGAATCTGGCCCAAGGCCCATTCGAGTCTGTCCACAAAGACATTCTCGAATCTAGAATTCATTCGAATCTAAGGCTACATTCGAATCTATCACAGATTCGAATGCCAACCCTTAACTGATTCGAATCTAACTCATTTGCTCAAAAACCTAAGTGTTGAAACTTATGTTTTTACTTATGCTTGAGTGAATCTTTGATCTTTATGTTTGAACTTCTTGTAATATGTTACATCAA
The DNA here is from genome assembly GCA_020465985.1 of Centrapalus pauciflorus. Lineage (NCBI taxonomy): Eukaryota > Viridiplantae > Streptophyta > Magnoliopsida > Asterales > Asteraceae > Centrapalus > Centrapalus pauciflorus. The sequence goes on from JAANYP010006790.1 coordinate 132,968, forward strand.
GTTCAAACAGACAATCAATAACAGACAAACATATATAAACATATATATCAAAACACTCGTTTAACCAAAATGTTGAATATTACTTAAACCACAATGTTAGATCGATTAGACTGCTATCGTCACACAGGATGTACCAACACTATGCTTTCCATTTTAAGATGTATTTGATGTTGCTATACATCCCCAGAAAGTTTGCATACCTCATTTATAATCAAAGTTTGTATGTCTCGTACATAAAAATTAAGACCGATTGGTCATACATCTAAGTTAGTGACACGTTTGACTTTTTCTTGAATATTTTATTAGCCTTGAGACTCCCTATATGTATTATGCCTACCAACACATCAAACTAAAATAATGTACAACACTTAGAATTTAAGGTGCATTATGTGTGAAAGCCTAAACACTTAGAGTTTGTAACGACTGTGCTAATATTCGTCACTTTGAACCTATGCATCTAAGACTTAACTCTTTTTCTGATATTCTCTTTTTTTTTGAATTTTTTATGGTTTTCTCTCTTTTTTCTTTTGTTTTTCATAAGCAATAGCAAGAAAATAATATAAACTACTAACTTACTAAAAATAGAAACTATCCTAATTTGCTAAACTTACTATAAAAAGAAAGAAAGACTACTGCTATAAAAGGAAATAAAAATTCTACTAGGGTCAATTTACTCTGGGTTGCGCATTCTATTTAGTTGAATCAAATATTCAAACAGTGACTTATCAAAGGCTTTGGTAAATAAATCAGCATTATTATCGTCCGTTGCCACTTTTACCAACTTGATTAAGTTCTCTTCAGCACAATCACGTATAAAATGATGTCTTATGTCTATGTGCTTTGTTTTACTGTGTTTAACTGGATTATTAGTTATTGCGATTGTAGACTGGTTATCTATCCTAATAGGAGTTTGAGTGTAAGCCAAACCATAATCCCGCATTTGTTGTTGTATCCACAGAACCTGTGAGCAGCAACTACCAGCAGCAACATACTCGGCCTCGCACGTTGACACGGCTACCGACGTCTGTTTCTTGCATTGCCAGGAAACGAGTCTCCCTCCAAGGAATTTACAACCTCCAGTTGTTGACTTGCGCGTCAAGCTGCATCCTCCGTAGTCTGAATTCGTGAACGCCTCCAACTCTAGATCTCCCTCCGCGTGATACCAAAGTCCCTGCTTCGGTTTTGACATGAGGTATCGTAGAATCCGCTTCACAGCTTTCATGTGCATCTCTTTCGGATTAGTTTGAAACCTAGCACAAATACACACAGCAAACATAATGTCAGGTCTTGAAGCAGTTAAATACATAAGTGATCCAATAATGGCCCGATATAACGTCGGATCCACATCGGTATCACTTTCAGTACCCGGTCCGAGATTGTGATTCACTTGAATCGGCGTGTTGAAATGAGCTGTCAGTTTCGTCCCTTCCATCCCGAAGCGCTCTAATATGTCGTAGACATACTTCGTTTGATGGATAAACATTCCTTCCTTCTTCTAGTCAACTTGCAACCCCAAAAAGAAATTCAACTCATCCATTGCACGCATCTCGAATTTTGACTTCATCACCTTCTCAAAATCCTTGCACATTTGCTCGTCTGATGATCCAAAGATGATATCATCGACGTACACTTGTACCAAGATGAAGTGTTCTCCTTTTCGCTTAACGAACAGCGTACTATCTATCCTACCTCTTTCAAACCCATTCTCGAACAGATGGTTGGACAGAGTCTCGTACCATGCCCTTGGTGCTGGATGCAATCCATACAGAGCCTTATCTAATCGATATACTCTGTCTGGATATTTCGGATCTGTAAACCCGGGCGGCTGTTCTACATACACCAGTTCCTTCACTTTCCCATAGAGGAAAGCACTCTTAACGTCTAGCTGATATACCTTAAAGCCCTTGAAGGAAGCAAAAGCCAGAAACAACCGAATTGCTTCCAACCTTGCTACTGGCGCAAACACCTCATTATAATCGATTCCGTCCTCTTGGTTGAAACCCTTTACAACTAACCTAGCTTTGTTGCGAGTGACTATACCTCGATCGTCTCTTTTGCACTTAAAAACCCATTTGGTTCCTATTGCTATTTCCCCTCGAGGTAATGGAACTAACTCCCAGACTTCTAGTTTCCTAAATTGGGAGAGTTCCTCCTGCATCGCTTCAACCCAGGAGTTATCCTTTAGTGCCATTTGCACATTTTTCGGCTCTACTTGCAAGATGAAACAAGAATAGAGGCAGGTATGAAAGGCCTTGGAGTCATTTATCATCGACAACAACACAGTGTTGTTATTTAAACTACTCCTAGTCCTCACACCCTCATTAGGATTTCCTATGATGCTTTCTATAGGATGGTTCTTGTTGATCCTAGATGTCTCTATCTCGTCAACTCTCAGATTATCTCCTAAATTAGATCCTATTTCACCTAGTGGGGGAACAACCTCAGATTCCACATTTTCCTCCTCGTGGACAGTTTCCTCAGAGTTAGAATTTGTTGTCTGAGTTTGATTCTCAGTTGAAGGTGCTTCTGGATCAGTGACTTCAGGAGATCCATCTTCAGTTGAAGTAGGCTCGGATGTGGATTGAAATGTGGTCCTCGGAAAGGTATGACCTTCGTCATTCAGATTCAACGTCGCCATGTCCTTTTCAATGGTACCCTTGTTCCATAGGAATTCTCCACTTGGTCTAAGAACCCGATGAGCTTGGATGCCGTCTCGTCCTTTGTACCTAGAAAGAAAACCCAAGAAAATCGTGAGTAATCGTCAGTGATAACTAAACAATACCAACTACCACCTATACTCCTTTTGTTGATTGGTCCGTAGAGGTCTATATGCAGCAAATCGAAAGTGGTAGTGATGGAGTTCTGAGTCTTGGATTTGTGTGCCTTCTTATGTTGTTTTCCCTTCTTGCATGGTAGACACTTATCCTCGAACTGAAAACTCTTCATAGGCACACCTTGCACTAACCCATATTTTGTAATATAATTCATCTTTCTCAGGTGCAAGTGTGCCATGCGTCTATGCCATAAAACCGATTCAGTCTCCGAAGCTTTAGATAATAGACAGATTGGACCCATCGAAGTTTCCGGCTTGTTCATATCGAGCATGTACAAGTCATTCTTCCTTGGTGCCCGCATCAATATCCACTCTTCAGGAATCTTGAACCCCGGTTTTAGCACCAACGCTTCAGTATCAGTGAACAACACTGAATTTTTCTTATCACAGATTTGAGGTACACTAATGAGATTGTGAACCAGTTTATCAACGTGATAAACTTGATCCAACTTGATCGTCCCATTAGTGACCACTCCAGTTGCCGTGATGCTTCCTCCCTTGTTTCCCGCGAATGATGCAAATCCCCGATTCCCACCCTTGAAGTCTGTGAGCAGACTTCTTTCCCCTGTCATGTGCCTGGAGCATCCACTATCGACGAACCATTTGTTGTTTAGACCTGTGGTTATCTCCTGCACATGAAAGAAAGTAGGTTAGTTATCACGGGGAACCCAAGCCATAACTGACTTGGTTATACCATTCTCGTCCACATACTTAAACTCTTTCAAATACCCATCTCGCCTTTCAGGTGACTTGGGTCGTTGAACTGGAGTTTGTTGTGGTGCCGAGTGATTTAAGTTCACTCTTTGCCTTTGAGTAGGCATTTTTTTGTGGAGCTCTTGAATAATTACGATTATATTTCATTTCAGATTGAGATCCCTGAGCTCTACCCGATGTGTGATGTCTAGCAGGAGTGTGTGACCTAACCGGAGTGTATGCTCTGCTAGGTGTTGTGCTCCTATATTGTTGTTGAGGTCCAGACCTAGATTGATTAACGACTCGATTTGGTGAATTAGTCCTAATCACCTCTTTTGGTCCACCTTTCACCGGTATTTGTTTCACAGCCGATTTTGGTGTAGCTTGCACAGTTTTCTCGGTACTTTAAGAACTACCAGTGCTCGCAACACTTGTAGAAGGCTTAACTTGTTCTAGCTTCCCTGTCTTAGGTGTATTGTCTACTTTCCTATGCGGACAGTTAGAAGCAACGTGCCCCCTTTCATGACATCTAAAGCAAGACATCTTGTCAATGGACTTCTTGTGTGTGCCCTTAGACTTAGGTGTCTCACTAGTGTCTGGTTCTTTTGTGCATCTATAGAGATTGGTTCATCATCCTGATTATTAAAATCAATTTTATGTTTTCCTGCAGGTGTTTCAATAGAGGAGGACACAAATTTGACTTTCTTAATCTTGACATTTGTATCAGTCACCTTAGGTGTATTTTCCTTTACAGGTTCAGACACTGGTTCAGGTAATTCCTCTAAGTCTGTTGATTTCTCAGTTTTCTCCTGAGGTTGAGGCACATAGTTGTCATTAAATGGTGGAGGAATCTCATGAAATCCTAGACCTACAAGCTTTTTAGATTGGCGTTGAGCATCTAAAACTTTCCCTAGGTTCAGACTTGAGTTCCTAAACTTTTCTAGTTTACTATTGGCCTCAGCTACCTTCACCTTAGATTCAGCTAGCTCTACTTCGTTGATCTTAAGATCTTTGGTCAAAGCCTCTACATGCTCATACATCAGTTCTAATCTAACACACTGTTCACTCAGCTTGTCTTTTAGAACTATGACATCTTGTGCATCAGCCTTAAGCTTATCCCTAAGATCTTGCTTAATATCAATCAGGCTACCATTATCTGATTTTAATGATTCATTTTGAGCAGATATATTTTTATGTGATTCTAGTACTAGATTCAACCTGTCGTTAAAAGTAGCACATAAAACACATAATTCATGGAAAAGAGAGAAATTCAGACTTACCTTTGTATGATCTGATTCGACGTTGGCCATCTAAGCGGCAAACTCCAAAATCGTCTGATCATTCGACTTCTCCACCCACATCGGACTGCTTTCTTATTGACTGCTGTCCCTTGTGTTCTGCTCTTCTCCTTCACATCCACTCTCGGTTACTTCAGCCATAAAGGCTCTAGCGTTAGATTCTGGATGTGTGCTCCAGTCGTAAGTACCGTCCAACTGTCTGTCTGATGTGACGTTAGATAACAGACCAACTATGTTTGCTTGACTGGATGATGAACTCGGAAGATATCTCTGTTGTGATTGGTTCTGATACTGTCCCTGAGTCTGATTCTGCCCTTGGTAATTTTCTACCTTCGGTCTCTGACACTCTCTAGCAAAGTGTAGTAAGCCTGGACAGTTGTAGCATTTGACCTTGGACTTATCAAAGCCAATCCCTTTGTTATTCATACTCAGATTTCTTCCTGTGCGCTTGATGAATCGCTTAACCCGTTGGGTTACCATTTCCAGTTGCCATTTGAGATCCATCTCCTCAAGGTCATCAGGGTCTACCTGATCGTAATCTTCATCCCAGAGTGCAGGATCGTTGATTTTTCCCTGAACGCAGTTTCCATATGCGGCGACAAACGAAGCCAATAAATTCAAGTGTTCTTCGGCCGATATAGCGCTCATGGGTATCTTAGAGTAGCCCTGAGATGTTGATGTCAGTGTAGCCTGTTGTTGCTGTTCTTCCGGTCTACCAAACCCTAAGAAAGCTCTACTTGGTACATCTTCCGGCTCAGCTGGTGACGCCGTTTCTCCCGTGAAAAAGGCTGTAGCTGTCTTCATATCAGCTGCCACTGAGGGTTTCGATTTTCCAAAATACATTGCTGGATTTTGGACTTGTTCATAATCCGTTTCAGCCTTCAGTAACTCGAAATGATACGCCCTAAGCGTTCCCACTACATCCTCCAGAGATTGAGTATAGTATTTATCTTCATCAAGCTTAATCATGGCCACGTACATCGCCCATTTGGCCGGTAAAGCATCAAGAAGCTTATTGTTCTTTTCTGTGTCGCTATACTCAATGTCATGACTTTCTAGCTCTGTCAGCAGATGATAAAAGCGTGTGATGGTGTCGTCCAGCTTTTCATCCTTCAAAGCCTTGAAGATCGCAAATTGCTGTTTAAGCAACTCCATACGCTTCCTCCGAACCCTCGGATTACCCTCACACCTCTTTTCCAAACACTCACAAAGCTCTTTCGATGTCTTTTGATTTCGGAAAGTGTGCAGTATGTCTTGAGGTAACGCCATTCGTATAATAGCGTATGCGCGGTTCTCAGCTTCAAACAGCTTTTTGTCATCGTCCTTCATTTTAGAATACGTGACAACCTTTTGGCGTCCTTCTATCTCAGCAGTCGGTAGAATGTATCCCTCATCGATACAGATCCACATACGCATGTCATTGAATCGCACAAAGTCGGCAAACCGATCTTTTCACCAGTAATAGTCTTCAAGTTTCATCAGCTTAGGCGGAGTATTTGATTTCCCGACCTCATGATCCATTTGCAGAAACCTTTGCAGATTTGTCATTGTTTCAAAGGTAATTGAATTTTAACTTAATTAATTTAATTCGAAATTAATTTAAAATAATTCTTTCGAATTTAGGTAAATTCGAATATAATTAAGTTTAAAGCTATTTGGGATTAAATTCGATTTAAGTTCTTAAATTCAATTAAATTCGAAATGGGTGACAAATTCGAAAGTCTCCAAACTCGAAGGTCCAAGCAAACTCGAACCACAGTCAAATTCGAAATTCTGTCAAACTCGAACCCCCTATTCGACTTTAGTCGAAACTCGAAGCAAACTCGAAAACTCTAAACTCGAAAGCACTCTTTAGCAAACTCGAAAGGAGCGTAAATTTGGTTACACTCGAAAATAAGCAAAACCCTAATGACTCCTAACAGATTCGAGCGCCGCAAATTCGAGAAACGACTAATACCTCGATTTTTTAACGTTTTGCAGATTAAATCAATATTTTGACAAAGAAAAATATTGATTTCGATTAAAAACGTAAAAACAACAAAGTATTTCCCGGATTTCAATTTGATAAGCTCGAAAAATCAAAAAACTTGTGAGATTAACCGCCCAAAAGCGTCAAGAAACCTAGGATGTATCTTTATGAACACGAAGAACACGAAGAACACCCCTTAGGCTCTGATACCACTTGTAAGGTCTTGCAACTACAGATCTATCTAGACGTGACACCGTCAACGAGTGCGGAATCCTCGTTAACGGCTTGACGGAAACAACTCTCACACGGAACACGGAGACTATCACAACGCTGTATGGACGACGACGAACGCACCTACGAGATGATTCTCTCCGAAACAAGACTCACAATACTGATAAACTTGAGATCGCCTTTTTGCTTAATCTCACACGAATTCTGCAAAAGTCTACTAATGATTCGAGTTAATCCCTAATTATAGAGGCTCATTCGAGTTTGTCATGGGCCAAAGCCAAACTCGAATCAGGCCCAAGGCCCATTCGAGTTTGTCCCCTTGACATTCTCGAATCTGCCCTATAGATCATATTCGAATCTGCCCTAAATTCGAATACCATTTACTAGTGAATTCGAATTTATTCTAAATTCGACTTTCACATATTAAACCTATATTTGAACTTATGTTTTTAACTTATGCTTGAATTTATCTTTGAACTTTATGTTTGAACTTCTTGTAATACATTACATCAAGTTCAAACATACAATCAATAATTATCAAACATAGATAAACACATATATCAAACACTCGTTAATACTCAATACTTTGTAATATTACTTGAACCAAAATGCTAGATCACTTAGACTGCTATCGTCACACAGGGTGTACCAACAGACGGTAGGTGTGAATTAATGACGCGGAATAGAGGTTTATATGAGGGAGAAACAAAGCAACGTCCTACACAGCATCTTAAACGCCGAAGCGGCGTCGGTGCGGCTGATTTGAGCGTCCCAGGGACGCTATCCTTGTGTTTTGTAATTTCCCTCAGCGTCGAGGACGCTCACTAGGATGTCGTGCACTTATGCCCGTTTTGGAACTGCACCCGAGCGTCTACCCTAGCGTCGCAGACGTTGCTGTAGCGTCGAACCTACGCTCACACTCTGTTTTGAAGTTAATTCCAGCGTCCTAAATGCTCACTAGGACGCTGCTATTCTAATTTCACTTAACACTTGCGCCAAAAACTCTCTAACTCCCACTTGCTCAATAACGGACACTCGCGCTCATTTCTAAATTGAAAATGCGCACTAAACTAACTTAACACACCATTAACCAAAAACAAAAACGACCTTATTCGTAGGGAACACGGCTACACTTAACACGTATAGCGAGCCTTTAAACCACCCAATTACTTGGATGGACAGTTTAGTCTCGTGAGGGTTTACAGTGAATATTCCCACAAAATTCGTTACCTGCTTACTTACAGAGATGAATAGGTTGGCTCCTCAAGAGCCACTACTTCAATTAAGGTTGCTTGATCACCCTCAGCTTTGATAGGACCTTCAACATACATCTTATGCCTATGACCATTCACCGTAAAGGAATGTCCATGCTTAAGGTCTTTGATTTCCACTGCTCCATTCTCATATGCATGAATAACTTCATAAGGTCCCATCCACTTACTCCTTAGCTTACCTGGAAACAAATTTAATACGTCAGTTGAAAAGCCAAACCTTGTTACCAGCTGCAAAATTCTTCTTCCTTAAGCACTTGTCATGAAAATGCTTAGTCTTCTCCTTGTAGATCCTTGCACATTCATATGCTTCCATTCTGATTTCCTCTAGCTCTGCCAGCTGAAACTTCCTCATTTTACCTGCATCAGCAATGTCAAAATTAGCATTTCGAATAGCCCAAGTAGCTTTATGCTCTAATTATACAGGTAAATGACAAGGTTTCCCGTAGACCAATCTATATGGTGACATGCCAATGGGAGTCCTATATGCAGTCCTGTAAGCCCATAATGCATCATATAAACTCAAGGACCAATCCTTACGACTAGGCTTTACAGTTTTCTCCAAAATCCTCTTGACCTCCCTATTAGACACCTCAACTTGACCACTTGTCTGTGGGTGGTAAGGAGTGGCAACACGGTGAGTGACCCCATAATGTTTCAACAAGGTGTGGAACTGAAAATTTTTAAAATGGGTTCCTCCATAGCTAATAATAGCTCTGGGAATCCCATGGCGTGAGAAAATATTCTTTTTCACAAATCTAGACCCAACTTTGTTGTCATTATACTTTGTTGCCTCAGCCTCAACCCACTTAGATACATAGTCTACGACCACTAAAATATACTCAAAACCGAAATAGACAGGGAAGGGGCCCATAAAATCTATTCCCCAAACGTCAAAAATCTCTACTTCTAACATGGGAACCATAGGCATTTGATCTCTCCTGTAAATCCCCCCAACCTGTTGACATCTAAGGCAAGATTTGACATACTCGTAAGCATCCTTGAACAAGGATGGATAAAAAAAACCACAATCTAGCACCTTGTGAGCTGTTTTCTTAGCACTAAAATGCCTCCCACATGCTAAAGTATGATAGTGAGTAAGGATATCAAGTTGGTCAGTCTCCGGGACACATCTCCTAATGAGTTGATCAGCACCAATCTTGAATAAATCAGGGTTGTCGCAGACATAGTACTTGGCTTGGGCATAGAAAATCTTCCTCTGCTGGGATGTCCAGTAACTTGGCGTCTTACCTGTCACAAAATAATTAACTAAGTTAGCAAACCAAGGTTTTAGACACAAACAAGAGTTGCTCATCAGGAAAGGATTCTTTGATCACTTCAATCGCATTTGGAACCAATGTGGGTAGCCTAGACAGATGGTCAGCCACCACATTCTTTGAACCTTTCTTATCTCTTATCTCCAAATCAAACTCTTGCAACAGCAGAATCCACCTTATCAGTCTGGGCTTAGCATCCTTCTTATTCAATAGGTACTTTAATGTGCTATGATCTGAGTAAATTATCACTTTAGCTCCCCAAACATAAGCACGAAACTTATCTAATGCATACACTACTCGCAGCAACTCCTTCTCTGTAGTAGTATAGTTTTGTTGAGCTTCCGAAAACGTCTTGCTGGCATAGTAGATTACAACTGGTTTCTTATCTACTCTCTGGCCCAATACTGCTCCTACCGCAAAGTCACTTGCGTCATACATAATCTGAAACGGCTTAGTCCAATCAGGTGACTGCAAAATAGGATCATCAGTAAGCTTGGCCTATAACAACTCAAATGCCTTCAGACATGCCTCATCAAATACAAACTCAGCATCTTTCACTAACAAGTTGCACAGTGGCTTGGAGATGGTGCTGAAATCTTTGATAAATCTTCTGTAAAACCCAGCATGCCCCAAAAATGATCTAACTCCCTTCACACTGGTTGGTGGTGGTAAAGATGATAGAAGCTGTGTAAGGTCTTGCACTACATAGATATATCTAGACGCGACACCGTCAACGAGTGCGGAATCCTCGTTAATGGCTTGACGGGTATCACTCTCACACGGAACACGGAGACTATCACAACGCTGTACGGTCGACGACGAACGCACCTACGAGATGATTCTCTCTGAAATAACACTAACAGTACTGATAAACTCGAGATCGCCCTTTTGCTTAATCTCACACGAATTCTGCAAAAGTCTCTTAATGATTCGAGTTAATCCCTAATTATAGAGGCTCATTCGAGTTTGTCATGGGCCAAACTCGAATCAGGCCCAAGGCCCATTCGAGTTTGTCCCCTTGACAATCTCGAATCTACCTTATAGGATACATTCGAATTTACTACAAATTCAAAATTCATCAAATGACAAATTCGAATTTATTCTAAATTCGAATTTCACATATTAAACTTATATTTGAACTTATGTTTTAACTTATGTTTGAATTTATCTTTGAACTTTATGTTTGAACTTCTTGTAATACATTACATCAAGTTCAAACATACAATCAATAACTATCAAACATATATAAACACATATATCAAACACTCGTTAATACTCAATACTTTGTAATGTTACTTGAACCAAAATGCTAGTACACTTAGACTGCTATCGTCACACAGGGTGTACCAACAGACTCCCCCTTGACGATAGCTTCTAACTAACTATTTACATTTTAATTAAGTACTAGAACTATATATACTACTACCAGCATATAAACCTGCATCTACACATACTTTCACTACCTTTTGGTACTTCCTAGCATCAGATCTCCAACCTTCATGAAAGAAGATAGACTGATCATTCAGCTTCTGTAGGTCGTCCTTTGATAGATTTATCAAATGCAGTGGATCAAATACTTTCAAAATGACCTTCTCGTCTTGATCCTCCATGATTGCTTCAGCAGTTTCATTACCAATGTACCACCACTTCATGTTGCTCAAAACATCCTGTGGCATCATCTTCATTGGCACTCTCTTCAAACATCTTACAGGCTTGTATACCATTCTAGCCCATGTTCTACCTGTATGAGGATCTATTCTTGATGTGTCCTCTACTCTCTTCCCAGTTCTTGGCTTGAGCCTTTCAAATTTCCCTGACCGACCCTGTTTCCTAATAATTCTCGCAATTACTTCAGCATAAGGGTCGTCACCAATATTTATCAGCTCTTTCCATGCCAATTCTTTCACTTCAACCTTCGGCAAAGTATTGAAAACTTTAAGCGTTCGCCTTAGGTATTGTAGGCCATCTCTCCTTTTTAATATGAATAACTGCAGTTCTCGGTCAAAGAACCAGCTTATAATGCCTCCAGAGAGATTTTCTACACCGGGAACCCTCATCTTCTTCTTCATTTTCGGCTTTTCCTTCTTTTGTTCCTTCTTGAACCATAGATTCAGTAAATCGGCCCTGGAAGGCTCTTTTTCTACTCTTTCAAATTCAGAATCTTCGATCGAGGCTATCTTGATCTCGTATATATCGATCACATTGTGATTATTGCGCACATACAACTCCGTGATAGGTTGTGAATTTATGATCACCTCGTTGACATTATCGTCCTCGTCTTCTATCACTTCATCGTCAGATTGCCAATCAACAATATCCTCAGGCACAAACTCCCCTTCTTCTAAATCTTCCATTTCGTCCTCGAAATCAAAACCAAAGTCTAGAGGGTCTTCATCGATATCCATTAATGCTTCAATCATTTCATGTATCTCAGACTCTGTGACTTTTGAGGAACTTGCTTCACCCCCTGTAGCTCCCGACTGACTCGGCTCCCCCTGAACCTCAGCATGCTGAGCAGCAGAAAAATCTAGTGGCTCATTATCTTTTTGTGCACTGGGATCATTGCCGTCATCATCTCCACCCCTTGGCAGCTCCTCCTGATCCCGACAACTCGTCTCCCCCTGAGCCTTTAGATTTTTCAATAATTTCTCAATAAGGGATCGCATTGATCGAATCTCGGCAGCTTGATCGGAAACAAAGGTCTTCAGCTCTAGATTTTCTTCCTCCATTTTTCCAACTGATCTCTTCAACTCAGCATTCTCGTTGTCTATATTTGCATTATGAGCTTGAATTTCACCGAGAGCCTTAGTCAGACCAAAGATTTGGACTTGTTGGAAGTCGACCTTGCTTTTTAGCTCAGAAAACCGTTGATTGTCTGTGAAAGTGGATGATGTGGATGGTATGGATTGTATGGGAGTTGGAATGATTGGTGAGGGGATGTATGGTTGAACAGGTGGTGGTGGTGGTGGAATGGTTGTTTGAACGGGTGGAGGTTGAGGTATTTCTGGCTGGGAAGTAGAGGCCGAGGAAGCTCCCTGCATGAACCTATGCCGTCTGGCTCCTTGTCGATGTACCAAAGGTACTACCTCCTCTTCTTGATAATCTGAGTCATCTGACTCCCCTGAAGCTCTTTTTCTTCTAACCTCTTCCTCAGTCACAACAAAACGTGATCCATATGTCCCTATTTGAATGGACGGATCTGCAGTTACAGTATCTGGGGCCTCCACCTCAATCTCCTCAGTTTCTTCGGAATCAGAAGTTGAGACAGCTTCGCCTTCTGGCGCTGGTTGATAGTCATCTATTTGTTTAAAAACAACAACTTCTCCTTCTGGAGGCTCCAATAGATCTCCAACTAGTTCAGCCGTGATTTCCTCATTAGCATTCGGACCTGCTGCCCTAATCTCTTCCAACGTTTGTAATGTCGGATCAGATACAGATGGTGCACTTGAAGGTCCAGCCTCCTTCGGCTCTTGAGCTTGGCTTGTAGAAGGCCTATCTGCCTGAGTTTGTCTCGTGGATGGCCTTTGTCTTCTCCTCTGTTGTTGAGGGCGTGGTTGTTGTTGTCGCTGTTGCTGTGGTTGCTGTTGCTGTTGCTGTTGAACCTGCACATCCCCTGCCCAGTTGGCATCTTCAGGGACTACAAAATTAGGATCGATTACAGCACCAAACAATGGTCCCTCCACTGGAATAGCTAACCTTCCTTGATGAGAGGAGCAATCAGCAAATATTCTTTTGTCGATGACCGCAACACTCTGAATTTCATTGAGCTGTGGCAGATTTGGCAAGAAGTGCCTGATTAGCATCATCACGAAGCGTGGATATAACAAAAATCTTTCTCTTTCTGGAGCTGTTATTTGATGAACGAACTCAGAAAAGAACATTTCCGAAAAGCTGAATTTTTGATTGTAGACTAACACAATCATCCCCGACTGGATCTTTGACACAATATAATCAAAACCGGCCTTCTTTGCCGCAAAATATACCATGAAGACATGCGCTAAATATCTCCATTGTCCAATAAGCCCACTTTTCATATAAGACGACTTCATGACATCCAGACTATACCCCATTCTGACAAAAGCGGCCTGCCTGATTGACAACGGGAAGTCAATTGGCCCATCCTCCTGCTCTTGAGTGCCTAGCTGTAGCACTTGGCGTAGCATGTCAGCAGAAAACACCAAAGGACGACCAGCAATCCTTGTCCTCAAGACTGTTGGAGTAACAGTACAATCCACTTGCAGGTGATCATAAAACTGACGCACGTAAGGGATAACAATTTGAATATTGTGAGATAGCGCGTACGAAATCCTGGATCCCACCAAAAAATCCACCATCTGGCGGAAGGCTTGCGCCTCTGGAATAGCATGGTCAGGAGAAATGACCATGTTATGCTTTGGAACAAAGATTCTGTCAGCCATGTCTGCACAATATAGCAAATAAAATATTAGAATTATTAAAAAGCAATAAACTTGTGTAAACTCAAATTTGTTTTATTTTGAACTTGTATAAGGACAAAATCCAACACTTAAGAATTTCTACAAGTTTAATTAAAATTTTAATTAAATAATTCAAATATAATGTCAAATTCGAACAACAGATTCGAATGAACACTCATTCGTTCGAGTTTAGTGGGTCATTCGAGTTTATTGACAAACTCGAGACCCCGATCAAACTCGAGGCCATGAACAAACTCGAAACTGTCGGTCACTTTCATCACAAAAATCCAAGATTTTAACCATGTTAGACGTAGAAAATCACATCTATTAGTCCTACTAGGTTCTAATCAATGATATTTGCAATCAATTTGACTTTTCACCGGTTCAAGTTTGTAATTTTGAAAAACAAACTTTCTACCAATAAAACTTCAAAATCTGATAAATTTGGCTTAAATGAAGTATAAAACCACCTAACTCTTGTATAAATCACTTGATTATACCTAGATTTAAGAGTAGAATCGAACCCAAACCAACAGAAACTCGACAAATAGTAAGAATCTCGAAAACGGTAAACTCGAGGAACAGATTCGAAATCGCTCAGATAAACTCGAAGGATCAATATCGAAGGTAGGTGATTTATGACCATCACTGTTGACCTAGTTATACCAACAACCTTCGAGTTTGTTGCCATTCTCGAATTTATTGACAAACTTGAGGCCCTGCCACATTCTGTTGGTATACCCTGTGTGACGATAGCAGTCTAAGTGATCCAACATTGTGGTTTAGCAAGTATTAGATATATATGTTTATATATGGTTGTTAATTATTATTGTTTGTGTGTTTGAACTTAATGTAACATATTACAAGAAGTTCAAACATAAAAGATCAAAGATAAAATCAATCATAATGTAAAAACATAAGTTTCAATACTTAGTTAATTATGTGAAAAGGTAAATTCGAAATGTTTAAGGACTAGGATTCGAATCTGGTTAGATTCGAATGAGTCACTTGGACAGATTCGAATGTGACCACTTAGGCAGATTCGAGAATGTCAGATGGAACAAACTCGAATGGGCTTTGGGCCGGATTCGAGTTTAGCACATGACAGACTCGAATTAGCCTCTATAATTAGGGATAGACTCGAAATATTATGAGACCTTTTGCAGAATTCGAGAGTGATTAAGAATTAAGCAATTTCGAGTTTATCATCAGTGTTAGTGTCGTTTCGGAGAGAATCAGTTCGTAGGTGCGTTCGTGTGACGTTCGTGCAGCTTCTTATAGTCTCCGTGTTATCTTCAAATTTTGCATGCTCATAAGATTTCAAGTGATACTCATATGGATGGTGAAGCTAGAAAGTATGAGAATGTAGTTCGAGTGTGTATTGAAAAAGGTTTGTATGCTGGAAGCAGTTTGAATAAATAATGAACAAAGTTCTTAATCAAATGTGTGAATTATTAGAAGCTATCGTCAAGGGGGAGTCTGTTGGTACACCCTGTGTGACGATAGCAGTCTAAGTGATCCAACATTGTGGTTTAGCAAGTGTTAGATATATATATTTATATATGGTTGATAATTATTATTGTTTGTGTGTTTGAACTTAATGTAACGTATTACAAGAAGTTCAAACATAAGATCAAAGATAAAATCAATCATAAGGTAAAAACATAAGTTTCAATACTTAGTTAATTATGTGAAAGGTAAATTCGAAATGTCTAAGGACTAGGATTCGAATCTGGTTAGATTCGAATGAGTCACTTGGACAGATTCGAATGTGACCACTTAGGCAGATTCGAGAATGTCAGATGGGACAAACTCGAATGGGCTTTGGGCCGGATTCGAGTTTAGCCCATGACAGACTCGAATTAGCCTCTATAATTAGGGATAGACTCGAAATATTATGAGACTTTTTGCAGAATTCGAGAGTGATTAAGCATTAAGCGATTTCGAGTTTATCATCAGTGTTAGTGTCGTTTTGGAGAGAATCAGTTCGTAGGTGCGTTCGTGTGTCGTTCGTGCAGCTTCTGATAGTCTCCGTGTTCCTGGTGAGTGTTGTTACCGTCTACCCGTTAACGAGGATTCCGCACTCGTTGACGGTTCCGCGTCTAGATAGATCTCGTAGTGGTAGACCTTACAAGTGGTATCAGAGCCTAAGGGGTGTTCTTGGTGTTCTTCGTGTTCATCAAGATATATCCTAGGTTTCTTGACGCTTTTGGACGGTTTTTCTGTCAAATTCGTGTTTTTCGAGCTTAGCAAATTGTCATCCGGGAAATACTTTGTTATTTTTCACGTTTTTGATCGAAATCAATATTTTTCTTTGTAAAAATATTGATTTAATCTACAAAACGTAAAGAAATCGAAGTGTTAGCCGTTTTTCGAGTTTGCGGCGCTCGAATCTATTAGGAGTAATTAGGGTTTTACTTAGTTTCGAGTCTAACCAAATCCGCTCCTCTCGAGTTTGATAAACACTGTTTCGAGTCTAATTCGAGTTTGTGCTACATTCGATAGGGGTCTCGAGTCTGCTTACATTCGAGTTTGCTTCGAGTTTAGTCTAGTTTCGAATAGGTCTTCGAATCTACTGAAGTGTTCGAGTGTGCCTTGACCTTCGAGTTTGGGGGATTTTCGAATCTGTCATTAGTTTCGAATTTAATTGACTTACAAAACTTAATCGAATTTAATCCCAAATAAATTGGAATTTAATTATATTCGAATCAAACTAGATTCGAAAGAATTAACTCAAATTAGTTTCAAATTAAATTAATTATGTTCAACTCAATTACTTTCGAAAATATGTCAAATCTTCAAAAATTCCTGGAAATGGACCACGAGGTCGGGAAGGCAAACACTCCACCTAAACTGATGAAACTCGAGGATTATTATTGGTGGAAAGATTGGTTTACCGATTTTGTGTGTTTCAATGACATGCGCATGTGGGTATGTATTGACGAAGGATACATTCCACCAATTTCTGAAGTTGAAGGCCGTCAGAGAGTCTTATCATACCAAATGATGAAGGAGGATGATAAGAAACTGTATGAAGCCGAGAACAAAGCGTTTTCGATAATTCGAATGGCGTTGCCTCAGGATATACTACACACATTTAGGACTCAAAAGACATCTAACGAACTTTGGGAGTCACTAGAGAAGAGGTGTGAGGGTAATCCAAGGGTTCGACGAAAGCGTATGGAGCTGTTGAAACAACAGTTTGCATTTTTCAAGGCGTTGAAGGATGAACAGCTGGATGACACAATCACCCGCTTCTATCATCTATTTGACGGAGCTTGAAAGTCACGGGATTGAGTATAATGACACTGAGAAGAACAACAAGCTTCTTGATGCCTTACCAGCCAAATGGGCTATGTATGTGGCAATGATCAAGCTTAATGAAGACAAGTATTATACCCAATCTTTGGAGGATATTGTGGGAACGTTGCGAACTTATCATTTCGAGCTACTGAAGGCCGAAACGGATTACGAACAAGTCCAGAATCCAGCAATGTATTTTGGAAAATCAACAAAACCTTCAGCCGCAGCTGATCTGAAGACTGCTACAGCGTTTTTCACCGGAGAAACGTCATCACCAGCAGACACTGATGACTCATTGAATCGAGCGTTCTTAGGGTTGGGAAGATCAGAAGAACAGCAACCTCAAGCAGCACAGGCAACGACATCTCAGAGCTATTCTAAGATGCCCATGAGCGCTAAATCAGCGGAAGAACATTTGAACTTACTTGCTTCATTTGTGGCCGCATACGGCAACTGCGTTCAGGGGAAAATTAACGATCCTGCTCTCTGGGATGAAGACTATGATCAAGTCGACCCTGACGATCTTGAGGAGATGGATCTTAAATGGCAACTGGCCATGGTAACCCAACGGGTTAAAAGATTCATCAAACGAACTGGAAGGAATCTGACGATGAACAATAAGGGAATTGGATTTGATAAGTCCAAGGTCAAGTGCTACAACTGTCAGGGTCTGGGACACTTCGCCAGAGAATGTCAGAGACTGAAGGTAGATACGTACCAAGGGCAGAGTCAGCATCAGGGACAGTTTCAGAATCAATCCCAACAACGATACCTTCCGAGTTCATCTGCCGGTCAAGCCAATCTAGCTGGTCTTCTATCAAATGTCACTTCAGACAGATAGCTAGATGGTACTTACGACTGGAGCTCACATCCAAAATCAAATGCTCGGGCTTTTATGGCTGAAGTCACGGAGAATGGGTGTGAAGGGGAAGAGCAGACCACAAGGGACAGCAGTCCGATGTGGGTGGAGAAGACGAATGATCAGACGATTCTGGAGTTTGCCGCTAAAATGGCCAACGTGGAATCTGATAACACAAAGGATTTCATGAAATTCCTCCACCTTTTAATGCAAACTACGTGCCTCAACCTCAGGAGAAAACTGACAAATCAGTAGACTTAGAGGACATACCTGCACCTATATCTGAGGCTGTACTAGAAAATACACCTAAGGTGGCTGACACAACCGTCAAGGTTAAGAAAGTCAAATTTGTGTCTTCCTCCAGTGAAACACCTGCAGGAAAACATAGAATTGATTTTAATGATCAGGACGATGAGCCAGTCGCAATAGATGTACAAAAGGACCAAGACACTAGTGAGACACCTAAGTCTAAGGGCACACACAAGAAGTCCATTAATAAGATGTCCTGCTTTAGATGTCATGAAAAGGGGCATGTTGCTTATCACTGTCCGCTTAGGAAAGCCGAAGTTACACCTAAGACAGTGAACCCAACACCTGTTAAGCCCTCAACAAATGTGGCGAGCACTAGTAGTTCTCAGAATACCAAGAAAACTGTGCAGGCCGCACCAAAACGAGTTGTGAAACAAACACCGGTAAAGGTTGGACCAAAGGAAGTGGTTAGGACAAATTCACTGAATCGTGTCACTAATCAATCTAGGTCAGCACCTCAACAAGTCTATAGGAGCACAACACCTAGCAGGGCACACACTCCAGTTAGGTCTCATACTCCTGTTAGACATTACGCACCGGTTAGAGCTCAGGGATCACAATCTGAAATGCAATATAATCGGAATTATTTTAGAGCTCCACAACAAATGCCTACTCAAAGGCAGAGAGTGAATTTACATCACTCAGCACCACAACAAACTCCTGTTCAACGACCCAAGTCACCTGAAAGGCGAGATGGGTATTTGAAAGAGTTTAAGTATGTGGACGAGAATGGTATAACCAAGTCAGTTATGGCTTGGGTTCCCCGTGATAACTAACCTATTTTCTTTCATGTGCAGGAGATTACCACAGGTCCAAACAACAAATGGTTCGTCGACAGTGGATGCTCCAGGCACATGACAGGGGAAAGAAGTCTCCTTACAGACTTCAAGGGTGGGAATCGGGGATTTGTATCATTCGCGGGAAATAAAGGAGGAAACATCACGGGTACCGGAGTGGTCACTAATGGGACGATCAAGTTGGACCAAGTTTATCACGTTGATAAACTGGTTCACAATCTCATTACTGTATCTCAAATCTGTGACAAGAAGAATTCAGTGTTGTTCACTAACACTGAAGCGTTAGTGCTAAAACCGGGATTCAAGATTCCTGAAGAATGGGTATTGATGCGGGCACCAAGGAAGAATGACTTGTACATGCTTGATATGAACAAGCCGGAGACTTCGATAAGGCCAATTTGTTTGTTATCCAAAGCTTCGGAGACGGAATCGGTGTTGTGGCACAGACGCATGGCTCACTTGCACCTAAGAAAAATGAACTACATAACGAAAAATGGTTTGGTGCAAGGTGTGCCTATGAAGAGCTTTCAGTTCGAGGACAAGTGTCTACCATGCAAGAAGGGCAAACAACATAAGAAGACACACAAGTCCAAGACGCAAAACTCCATAACCTCTACATTCGATTTGTTGCACATGGATCTTTTCGGACCAATCAACAAAAGGAGTATAGGAGGTAGTTGGTATTGTTTAGTTATCACTGACGACTACTCACGATTTTCTTGGGTTTTCTTTTTAGGTACAAAGGACGAGACGGCTTCCAAGCTCATCGGGTTCTTAGACCAAGTGGAGAATTCCTACGGAACAAGGGTTAAAAGGATACGTCGTGATAATGGAACTGAGTTTAAAAACACTGTAATTGGTGTATATTGCCTCTCAAAGGGCATAGTGCATCAATTTAGTGCACCATATGAGCCTTCACAAAATGGGGTGGCCGAACGTAAAAACAGGACACTAATTGAGGCAGCTAGGACTATGTTGTTGGATTCAAAGCTTCCTACCATGTTTTGGGGGGAGGCAGTGAATACCGCATGTCACATTTTAAACCGGGTCCTAACTGTCAAATCTTAGAACAAAACCTGTTATGAAATTTTGAATAAGCGGCCACCTAATTTAACTGGCGTCGAACCGTTTGGGGTACCATGCACTTTATTGTGTACAAAACATCAACCGAAGTTTGGTGAAAAGGCTGACGAAGGATACTTCCTAGGTTATGTGCCGAACTCACCAAACAAACGGGTTTTTAATAAAACAAATGGTACAGTCGAAATTGTGTATAACATTGAAGTCACAAGTTATACACATGAACCCCAAACAGGTCCGGAATGGATATTTGACTATGATAAATTGTTTGAGTCATTTAACATTCCTTTGGATGAAAATGCAGGTACAATCAAAAAGGACATGGCGACGTTACATCTGAATGACGAAGGTCATACCTATCCGAGGACTACATTTCAATCCACATCCGAGCCTACTGCGACTGTAGATGGATCTCCAGAAGTTGCTGATCCAGAAGCACCTACCACTGAGAATCAGACTCAAGCATCAAGTTCCAACTCTGAGGAAAATGTCCATGAGGAGGAAATTGTAGAAACTGAGGCTGTTCCACCATTAGGTGAAATAGGATCTAACTTAGGAGATAATCTGAGAGTTGACGAGATAGAGACCTCTAGGATTAACAAGAACCATCCTATTGAACGCATCATAGGAAATCCTAACGAGGGTGTGAAGACTAGGAGTAGTGTGAATAACAACACTGTGTTGTTGTCGATTATAAACGACTCTGAGGCATATCATACCTGTCTCTATTCGTGTTTCATATCGCAAGTAGAGCCTAAGAATGTGCAAATGGCACTTAAGGATAACTCCTGGATTGAAGCGATGCAGGAAGAACTTTCGCAGTTTAGGAAACTAGAAGTGTGGGAGTTAGTTACATTACCTCGAGGGGAAGTTGCCATAGGAACCAAATGGGGTTTTAAGTGCAAAAGAGACGATCGGGGTATAGTCACGCGCAACAAGGCTAGGTTAGTTGTAAAGGGTTTCAACCAAGAGGAGGGAATCGATTACAATGAGGTGTTTGCACCAGTAGCAAGGCTGGAAGCCATTAGGTTGTTTCTAGCTTTTGCCTCCTTCAAGGGCTTTAAGGTATATAAATTAGATGTTAAGAGTGCTTTCCTATATGGGAAAGTGAAGGAGTTGGTGTATGTAGAACAACCGCCCGGATTTACAGATCCAAAATATCCTGATAGAGTATATCGCTTAGATAAGGCTCTATATGGATTGCATCAGGCACCAAGGGCGTGGTATGAGACTCTATCCAACCATTTATTAGAAAACGGGTTTGAAAGGGGTAGGATAGATAGTACTCTGTTTGTTAAGAGGAAGGGAGAACATTTCATCTTGGTACAAGTGTACGTCGATGATATCATTTTTGGTTCATCAGACGAACAGATGTGCAAAGATTTCGAGAAGGTGATGAAGTCGAAATTCGAGATGAGTGCAATGGGAGAGTTAACTTTCTTTTTGTGGTTACAAGTTGACCAGAAGAAGGAAGGGATGTTTATCCATCAGACGAAGTATGTCTATGACATATTGGAACGCTTCGGGATGGAAGGAACAAAATTGACTGCCCATTTTAGCACGCCGAATCAAGTGAATCACAATCTCGGACCGGGTACTGAAAGTGATGCCGATGTGGATCCGACATTATATCGAGCCATGATTGGATCACTTATGTATTTAACTGCTTCAAGACCTGACATCATGTTTGCTGTGTGTATTTGTGCTAGGTTTCAAGCTAATCCGAAGGAGATGCACATGAAAGCTGTGAAGCGGATTCTACGATACCTCAAGTTGAAACCGAAGCTGGGACTTTGGTATCACGCGGAGGGAGATCTAGAGTTGGAGGCATTCACGGATTCTGACTACGGAGGATGCAGCTTGACGCGCAAATCAACAACTGGAGGTTGTCAGTTCCTAGGAGGGAGATTGGTATCCTGGCAATGCAAGAAACAAACGTCGGTAGCCGTGTCAACGTGCGAGGCCGAGTATGTTGCTGCTCACAGGTTCTGTGGATACAACAACAATTGCGGGATTACGGTTTGGCTTACACTCAAACTCCCATTAGGATAGACAATCAATCTACAATTGCTATAACTAACAATCCAGTTAAACACAGTAAAACAAAGCACATAGACATAACGCATCATTTTATTCGTGATTGTGCTGAAAAGAACTTAATCAAGTTGGTAAAAGTGGCAACAGATGATAATAATGCTGATTTATTTACCAAAGTATTTGATAAGTCACTGTTTGAATATTTAATTCAACTAAATGGAATGCACAACCCAGAGTAATTTGGCCTTAGTAGTAGTTTATTTCCTTTTATTACTGTAGTATTTCTTTCTTGTTATAGTAAGTCTGCTAATTTAGGATAGTTTCTGTTTTTGGTAAGTTTCTATTTTTAGTAAGTTAGTAGGTTATCTAATTTTATTGCTATTTCTTATGAAAAACAAAAGAAAAAAGAGTAAAAATCATAAAAATACAAAAAAAGAGAATATCAGAAAAGGAGTTAAGTCTTAGATTCATAGGTTCAAAGTGACGAAAATTAGCACAGTCGTTACAAACTCTAAGTGTTTAGGCTTTCACACATAATGCAACTAAAATTCTAAGTGTTATACTTTATTTTAGTTTGATGTGTTGGTAGGCATAATACATATAGGGAGTCTCAAGGCAAAAAAAATATTCAAGAAAAAGTCAAACGTGTCACTAACTTAGATGTACGACCAATCGGTCTTAATTTTTATGTACAAGACATACAAACTTTGAGTCTAAATGAGGTATGCAAACTTTCTGGGGATGTATGGCAACATCAAATACATTTTAAAATGGAAAAAATAGACAAGTCATACAAAATTGAGAGTCGAAAACATGTAACTCTGTTGTACGTAAGTACAGACCTGTTGCCTCTGTTTAGATTCGCGTTAGCTAGATACGTCGCTTTGTTGTACGTCGGTACAGACCTGTCACCGCTGTCTTGCTAGCTTTAAGAATAAACTTTAAGTCAAACTAAGACACTTTGTTGTATGAAAATACAGACCTGTGTCTGATGTTTGTCTTTTAAAGAAAGTTTGCAAATACCAACAAGTTAGAATCTTTGTCTGTATGCCTTGATCATAAAAGTATGTCTATGTCTGAGTCACGTAAGATAATTTCAGGATAAATAAAAATGCCAAGGGATATTCCGAAATGTAGCATGTTTAAAGAGGTAAATACCAACAATCGGCAAAATAGGTATTTCACGACAAACAATCAAAGGAATCAAAAAATTCCTAAGTGTGAAAGTTTAAGTACTGAAAGTGTGTCTCTGACATCGCTATCTGATTGAACCTTTCTTTGACTATACTCATCAAAATTATTTTGTTTACCGTTTAGCTTAGGTTGTAAATTTTAATAAGTATAGCTTAAGTCTAAGTTAAATTTTTTGGTCAAAATTTTAAAATCTTATTTTTACTTAGTTTTTATTTTATTTTATTTTATTTTTTACTTAGTAAAAAGGTCAAAAATTTACTGAGGGTGCATTCGTAGTTGGATAAAATAAACACTGCATGAAAAATCTTGTGCTTAGGGTAAAAGATTTGGCATAGTTTATCTTGTTATACAATAAAGTTGAAAAAGTTGAAAAACTTGAATTTATTTCAAAACTTTTGAAATTTTCTAAGGGTTTTGGGTAATTCGAGTTTAGTTTAAACTCGAAACTGGGTAGTATCGAATCTGTCAGTAGATTCGAATGTGGCCATAGACTCGAAGGTAGGTGGTATAAATAGGTTAACAGTAACGTCATTAACTCATTACTGTTTTCGAATCTACTTTCTCGAATCTATTGGCGATTTCGAATCTACCTTCTCGAGTCTACCGTTTTCCACATAAACGACAATTTGTCGAGTTTCTTGCTTGGTGTTTCGATTATACTGTTACATCTAGGTATAATCAACTGGGTTGTACAAGATTTGAGTAGTTTTATACACCATTTAAGTCAAAATCATCAATTTTGTAAGGTTTGATGGTCGAAATCGGATTTTTCAAAATTACAAAGTTTGAACCGTTAAAAAGTCAAATTAAAGACAAATATCAGTGATTAGAACCTATTTGGACTAATGTATGTGATTTTCTAAGTTCAAAGTGGTTAAAATCACGGGTTTTGTTGGAGAGTTGGCCGACGACAGTTCGAATCTGTTCGTGAAAATTCTCGAGTTTGTCAGTAAACTCGAGAAGACCATTACATTCGAATCTGTCATCGAACTCGAAATAGGGTGTCTTCGAATCTGTCTATTCAAATCTGTCATTTTATTTGAATTATTCAATTTAAATTTAATTAAACTTGTATAAATTGTTTTGTCTTGGATTTTGTACTTAATTAAGTTCAAAATAAAACAAATTTCAATTTTGGCAAGTTTATTGATTTTTAATAATTCTAATAGTTTATCTATTGTGCAGATATGGCTGTTCGAGTATTTGTGCCGAAGCACAATATGGTAATTCCCCTTGACCATCATATCCCTGAGGCGCAGGGCTTTCGTCAAATGATGGATTTCCTTGTAGAATCTAGGATTGCTTTTGCATTGTCTCACAATATTCAGATTGTTATTCCCTATGTTCGCCAATTCTATGATCATCTTCAGGTGGATTGCTCTGTCACCCCGACAGTGCTGAGAACCAGGATAGCAGGACAACCATTGGTGTTTTCTGCCGATATGCTGCGTCAAGTTTTGCAGCTAGGATCTCAGGAAGAGGAGTCTGGGCCTATTGACTTTCCCCTAAGTATTAGGCAAGCGGCTTTTCAAAGGATGGGTTACAGTTTAGATGTTACGAAGACATCCTACATGAAGAGCGGGCTTATTGGTCAATGGAGATTTTTGGCTCATGTGTTTATGGTTTCTTTTGCAGCCAAGAAAGCCGGTTTTGATTATATCGTCTCGAAGATCCAATCTGGGATGATCGCTTTAGTGTATAATCGGCCATTCAGCTTTTCTCAAATGTTTTTCTCAGAATTCGTCCATCAAATCTCGGCTCCAGAGCAGCAACAATTTCTGCTGTATCCTCGTTTCATAATGATGCTCATCAGGCATTTCTTGCCGAATTTGCCGCAGCAAAATAAATTCAAAGCGTAGCAGTAATGGATAAGAGGATTTTTGCTGATTGTTCCTCGCACAGAGGGAAGTTAGCGGTTCCGGTCGAGCGACCGTTGTTTGGGGCAGTAATTGATAGGAACTTTGAAGCACCGAATAATGCCAACTGGGCAGGAGAAGTGGAAGTTCAAGCCAGACAGCCACCGCAACAACAACGACAACAACCACGTGCACAGCCACAAAGGAGACGTCAAAGACCATTTGCGAGTCAAAATCAGGCAGCTAGGCCTTCGACAAGATAACAGCCAGAGGTACAGGAAGCAGGGCCTTCAAGTACCGTACCAGAATCTGAGCAGATAGCCCAAACTTTGGAAGAAATCTGGGCGTCTGGGCCTCATGCAAATGAGGAAATAATTGCAGAGTTGGTTGATCGATTACTACAGCCTCCGGAAGGAGCAGAAGATGTTTTTAGGCAAGTTGAGGATATGAACCAGAGCAAACTGGTAATGACTTGTCATCATCTGCAACTGAGTCAGAAGAAATGGAGGAAATAGAAGTTGAAGCTCCAGAGTCAGTATCTACAGTACCTCATGTTCAAATAGGAACTTATGGATCACGGTTAGTAGTTAATGAACAAGCTTCAAGGAGGCGAGCATCAAGAGAGTCTGATGACTCCGATTTTGAAGAAGAAGAGGTTGCACCATTAGGGACAAGGCAACGGGCCAAACGTCATAGATTTACGCAAGGATCCTCTTCAGCTTCAGCAGAACAACCTCAAATTTCTCAACCTCAGGAACCTCAAACCACCATTCCACCATCACCACCTCATGATGAACCATACATCCCATCGCCGATCATTCCAACTCCAATTCAATCCATCCCATCAACTTCATCCACATACGCCGACAATCAAAGATTTCTGCAGCTTAAAGCTCGAGTTGACTTCCAAAATATCCAAATCTTAGGCATAACAAAGGCAATCGATGAGATTCAGACTCATAATGCAAATCTTGACAAGGAGAATGCCGATTTGAAGAAGATTGTGGAAAAAGTTCAGGAAGAGAACGTAGAGTTAAAGACTTTTGTCGCTGATCAGGCAGCCTAAGATCGATGCGCTCCCTAGTTGAGCAATTAATGAAAAATTTACAGGCTCAGGGGGAGACATCGTGCCATGATCAAGAAGTGGGCAGGTAGGATGATGATAATGAAGATAACCAAGGCAATGATCCCAGCTCTCAAAAACAGAATGAGCCAGTAGATTTTTCTGCTGCTCAGGCTGCTCAATCTCAGGGGGAGCCAAGTCAGTTGGGAGGTGAAGTAGGAGAGGCCATTTCGTCTAAACCTACGGATTTTGAGATAAGTGAGATGATTGATGCTCTCATGGATCTCGATGACGACCCAATTGACTTGGGATTTGACTTTGAAGAGGACATGGATGAACTAGAAGAGGGAGAATTTGTCCCTGAAGAAATTGTTGATTGGAGATCAGATGATGAGGTGTGTGCTGACGAAGATGATGAAGCTGATGAAATCATCGTTCAGCAAAATCCTATCACTGATACATATGTGATAGAAGGAAACGATGTTGTTAACATAGAAGTGGTGAATGCTGCTTTAAATGTTGAGTCATCAGTAGAGGAACCTGTCAGAGAGTTAACGAATGAAGAGAAAAGAAAGTTGTGGTTCAGGGCTGAGCAGAAGGAATTAGAGCTGAAAGAGAAGATGAGGGTGCCGGGGACTGGAAAACTGTTAGGAAGCATATTAAGCTGGTTCTTTGATCGAGAACTGCAGCTATTCATAATCAAAAGAAAAGATGGGCTCCAGTACCTGAGGCGAACTCTGAAAGTATTCAATTCACTGCCAAAGATTGAGATCAAGGCGTTAGCATGGAAAGAACTGATCAATATCGGCAATGACCCCTGCGCAGATATAATTGCCAGAATCATAAGGAAAGAGGGAAGATCAAGGAAGTTTGAACGCCTAAATCCTAGGATAGGAAAAAGAGTAGAGGATCCTTCTCGAATTGATCCTCTAACTGGGCGTCCTTGGATGAAAATTAAATACAAACCCGTAAGATGTCTAAGAAAGGTGCCGCTCAAGCCTATGCCACAGAATGTCATGAAAAATCTGAATTGGTGGTATGTTGAGAGTGAAACTGGCGAAGCGGTGATGGAAGATTTTGAAGAAAAGGTGATTCTTAGAATCTATGATCCTCTTCACCTGGTAAACCTTTCTCGAGATGATCTTCAAATTTTGCATGCTCATAAGATTTGAAGTGATACTCATATGGATGGTGAAGATAGAAAGTACGAGAATCTTGTTCGAGTGTGTATTGAAAAAGGTTTGTATGCTGGAAGCAGTTTGAATAAATAATGAACAAAGTTCTTAATCAAATGTGTGAATTATTAGAAGCTATCGTCAAGGGGGAGTCTGTTGGTACACCCTGTGTGACGATAGCAGTCTAAGTGATCCAACATTGTGGTTTAGCAAGTATTAGATATATATGTTTATATATGGTTGTTAATTATTATTGTTTGTGTGTTTGAACTTAATGTAACATATTACAAGAAGTTCAAACATAAAAGATCAAAGATAAAATCAATAATAATGTAAAAACATAAGTTTCAATACTTAGTTAATTATGTGAAAAGGTAAATTCGAAATGTTTAAGGACTAGGATTTGAATCTGGTTAGATTCGAATGAGTCACTTGGACAGATTCAAATGTGACCACTTAGGCAGATTCGAGAATGTCAGATGGGACAAACTCGAATGGGCTTTGGGCCGGATTCGAGTTTAGCCCATGACAGACTCGAATTAGCCTCTATAATTAGGGATAGACTCGAAATATTATGAGACTTTTTGCAGAATTCGAGAGTGATTAAGCATTAAGCAATTTCGAGTTTATCATCAGTGTTAGTGTCGTTTCGGAGAGAATCAGTTCGTAGGTGCGTTCGTGTGTCGTTCGTGCAGCTTCTGATAGTCTCCGTGTTCCTGGTAAGTGTTGTTACCGTCTACCCATTAACGAGGATTCCGCACTCGTTGACGGTTCCGCGTCTAGATAGATCTCGTAGTGGTAGACGTTCCCCCACCAATCATCCCAACTCCCATCCAATCAATTCCATCCACTTGGTCAACCTTCACAGATAATCAAAGGTTTTCTGAGCTTCGGAGCAAGGTTGACTTCCAACAAGTCCAAATCTTTCAGTTGACGAAAGCTATTGAGGAGATACAGAAGCATAACGCCAATGTGGACAACGAGAATGCTGAGTTAAAGAAAGTTGTTGGAAAGATTGAGGAAGAGAATCTGGAGCTAAAAACTTTTGTTGCAGATCAAGCTGCTGAGATTCGATCGATGCGATCCGTAATTGAGCAATTACTGAAAAATCTAAAGGCTCAGGGGGAGACGAGCTGTAGGGATCCGGAGGAACAGCAAAGGGGAGATGATGAAGGCGATGATCCCAATGCACCAAAAGAGAATGAGCCAGTAGATTTTCCTGCTGCTCTATATGCTGAAGTTTAGGGGGAGCCTAGTCAGGCTGGTGTTGAAGGAGGAGAAGGAGGTGAGGCTGGTTCTTCAAAGACTCATGAAAGCGATATGATAAATGCCTTGAGAGATATTGAGGAAGAAATAATGGATTTTGACTTTGAGAATGAAATGGAGGAGTTGGAGGAAGGGGAATTCGTACCAGAGGAAATTGTTGATTGGAGATCTGACGATGATGTGATAGAAGACGAGGACGATAACGTCAACGAAGTGATTATTAATTCACAACCTATCACGGAGTTATATGTGCGAGATAATCACAATGTGATTGATATAGATGAGATCAAGATAGCCTCGGTCGAAGACTCTGAACTTGAAGAAGCAGAAAAGGAGCCTTCCAGGGCTGATTTAATGAATCTGTGGTTCAAGAAGGAAGAAAAGAAAGAAAAGCCGAAGATGAAGAAGAAGATGAGAGTTCCGGGGGCAGAAAGTCTCTCAGGAGGTATTATCAGCTGGTTCTCTGACAAAGAACTACAACTTTTCATTTTGAAGAGGAGAGATGGACTCCAGTACCTGAAGCGTACCCTTAAAGTTTTTAATACATTGCCGAAGGTAGAAGTAAAGGAGTTAGCATGGAAAGAACTTATCAGTATCGGTGAGGACCCATATGCTGAGGTTATAGCCAAGATAATAAGAAAAGAGGGCTGTTCTGGAAAGTTTGAAAGACTTAAGCCGAGATCAGGAAAGAGAATAGAGGATGAATCAAGGATAGATCCTCATACGGGAAGGCCTTAGGCCAGAATGGTTTATAAACCCGTCAGGTGTTTGAAAAGGGTGCATATGAAATCGATGCTACAGAATGTTTTGAGTAATATGAAATGGTGGTATGTCGATAATGATACAGCCGAAGCAATCATGGAGGATACACAGGACAAAGTTATTTTGAGAGTGTATGATCCACTGCATTTAATAAACCTATCGAAGGACGATCTGAAGAAGCTACATGGTCAGCATATCTTCTTTCATGAAGGATGGAGATCTGAAGCCAGAAAGTTCCAGAAGATAGTTAGAGTATGTATAGATGCAGGTACATATGCAGGAAGTAGTATATATGGTCCAGTTACTTAATCAAAATGTAAATAGTTAGAAGCTATCGTCAAGGGGGAGTCTGTTGGTACACCCTGTGTGACGATAGCAGTCTAAGTAGTATTAGCATTTTGTGTAAGTCATGCTTCAAGGTTTTGAATATTAACCAGTATTTGATATATGTGATTTTATGTGTTTGATATTTATTGTTTGTATGTTTGAACTTGGTGTAACGTATTACAAGAAGTTCAAACATAAAGTTCAAAGATTTATTCAAACATAAGTTAAAACATATAATCAAATAGAAGTTGACATGTGAAATTCGAATTTAGCATAAATTCGAATTTAACATGGAAGGTAAATTCGAATTTGTCATGAGGACAAATTCGAATGGGCCTTGGGCCTGGTTCGAGTTTGTCCCATGACAAACTCGAATGGGTCTCTATAATTAGGGATTAACTCGAATGATTAGGAGACTTTTTGCAGAATTCGAGAGTGATTAAGCATTAAGCGATTTCGAGTTTATCGTCAGTGTTAGTGTCGTTTCGGAGAGAATCAGTTCGTAGGTGCGTTCGTGTGTCGTTCGTGCAGCTTCTGATAGTCTCCGTGTTCCTGGTGAGTGTTGTTACCGTCTACCCATTAACGAGGATTCCGCACTCGTTGACGGTTCCGCGTCTAGATAGATCTCGTAGTGGTAGACCTTACAAGTGGTATCAGAGCCTAAGGGGTGTTCTTGGTGTTCTTCGTGTTCATCAAGATATATCCTAGGTTTCTTGACGCTTTTGGACGGTTTTTCTGTCAAATTCGTGTTTTTCGAGCTTAGCAAATTGTCATCCGGGAAATACTTTGTTATTTTTCACGTTTTTGATCGAAATCAATATTTTTCTTTGTAAAAATATTGATTTAATCTGCAAAACGTAAAGAAATCGAAGTGTTAGCCGTTTTTCGAGTTTGCGGCGCTCGAATCTATTAGGAGTAATTAGGGTTTTACTTAGTTTCGAGTCTAACCAAATCCGCTCCTCTCGAGTTTGATAAACACTGTTTCGAGTCTAATTCGAGTTTGTGCTACATTCGATAGGGGTCTCGAGTCTGCTTACATTCGAGTTTGCTTCGAGTTTAGTCTAGTTTCGAATAGGTCTTCGAATCTACTGAAGTGTTCGAGTGTGCCTTGACCTTCGAGTTTGGGGGATTTTCGAATCTGTCATTAGTTTCGAATTTAATTGACTTACAAAACTTAATTGAATTTAATCCCAAATAAATTGGAATTTAATTATATTCGAATCAACCTAGATTCGAAAGAATTAACTCAAATTAGTTTCAAATTAAATTAATTAAGTTCAACTCAATTACTTTCGAAAATATGTCAAATCTTCAAAAATTCCTGGAAATGGACCACGAGGTCGGGAAGGCAAACACTCCACTTAAACTGATGAAACTCGAGGATTATTATTGGTGGAAAGATCGATTTACCGATTTTGTGCGTTTCAATGACATGCGCATGTTGGTATGTATTGACGAAGGATACATTCCACCAATTTCTGAAGTTGAAGGCCGTCAGAGAGTCTTATCATACCAAATGATGAAGGAGGATGATAAGAAACTGTATGAAGCCGAGAACAAAGCGTTTTCGATAATTCAGAAGAACAGCAACATCAAGCAGCATAGGCAACGACATCTCAGAGCTATTCTAAGATGCCCATGAGCGCTAAATCAGCGGAAGAACATTTGAACTTACTTGCTTCATTTGTGGCCGCATACGGGAACTGCGTTCAGGGGAAAATTAACGATCCTGCTCTCTGGGATGAAGTCTATGATCAAGTCGACCGTGACGATCTTGAGGAGATGGATCTTAAATGGCAACTGGCCATGGTAACCCAACGGGTTAAAAGATTCATCAAACGAACTGGAAGGAATCTGACGATGAACAATAAGGGAATTGGATTTGATAAGTCCATGGTCAAGTGCTACAACTGTCAGGGTCTGGGACACTTCGCCAGAGAATGTCAGAGACCGAAGGTAGATACGTACCAAGGGCAGAGTCAGCATCAAGGACAGTTTCAGAATCAGTCCCAACAACGATACCTTCCAAGTTCATCTGCCGGTCAAGCCAAGCTAGCTGGTCTACTATCAAATGTCACTTCAGACAGACAGCTAGATGGTACTTACGACTGGAGTTCACATCCAGAATCAAATGCTCGGGCTTTTATGGCTGAAGTCACGGAGAATGGGTGTGAAGGGGAAGAGCAGACCACAAGGGACAGCAGTCTAATGTGGGTGGAGAAGACGAATGATCAGACGGTTCTGGAGTTTGCCGCTAAAATGGCCAACGTGGAATCTGATAACACAAAGGTTAGTCTGACTTACTCTCTTTTTCATGAGTTATGTGTATTGTGTGTTACTTCTAATGATAGGTTAAATCTAGTCTTAGAATCACATAAAACCATAACTGCTCAAAATGAGTCTTTAGAAACTGAAAACGCTAGCCTAAACGACATTAAGCAAGATCTTAAGGAAAAACTTAAGGCTGATGCTCAAGACGTAATAGTTCTGAAAGACAAACTGAGTGAGCAGTGTGTTAGGTTAGAGCTTATGTATGAGCATGTAGAGGCCTTGACCAAAAATCTTAAGGACAAAGACATAGAGCTAGCTGAAACAAAGGTAAAGGTAGCAGAGGCCAATAGTAAGCTAGAGAAGTTTAGGAATTCAAGCCTGAACCAAGGGAAAGTTTTAGATGCTCAAAGACAATCTAAAAAGCCCGTAGGTCTAGGATTTCATGAAATTCCTCCACCTTTTAATGCAAACTACGTGCCTCAACCTCAGGAGAAAACTGACAAATCAGTAGACTTAGAGGACATACCTGCACCTATATCTGAGCCTGTAGTAGAAAATACACCTAAGGTGGCTGACACAACCGTCAAGGTTAAGAAAGTCAAATTTGTGTCTTCCTCCAGTGAAACACCTGCAGGAAAACATAAATTGATTTTAATGATCAGGACAATGAGCCAGTCGCAATAGATGTACAAAAGGACCAAGACACTAGTGAGACACCTAAGTCTAAGGGCACACACAAGAAGTCCATAGATAAGATGTCCTACTTCAGATGTCATGAAAAGGGGCATGTTGCTTCTCACTGTCCGCTTAGGAAAGCCGAAGTTACACCTAAGACAGTGAACCCAACACCTGTTAAGCCCTCAACAAATGTGGCGAGCACTAGTAGTTCTCAGAATACCAAGAAAACTGTGCAGGCCGCACCAAAACGAGTTGTGAAACAAACACCGGTAAAGGTTGGACCAAAAGAAGTGGTTAGGACAAATTCACCGAATCGTGTCACTAATCAATCTAGGTCAGCACCTCAACAAGTCTATAGGAGCACAACACCTAGCAGGGCACACACTCCAGTTAGGTCTCATACTCCTGTTAGACATTACGCACCGGTTAGAGCTCAGGGATCACAATCTGAAATGCAATATAATCGGAATTATTCTAGAGCTCCACAACAAATGCCTACTCAAAGGCAGAGAGTGAATTTACATCACTCGGCACAACAACAAACTCCTGTTCAACGACCCAAGTCACCTGAAAGGCGAGATGGGTATTTGAAAGAGTTGAAGTATGTGGACGAGAATGGTATAACCAAGTCAGTTATGGCTTGGGTTCCCCGTGATAACTAACCTATTTTCTTTCATGTGCAGGAGATTACCACAGGTCCAAACAAAATATGGTTCGTCGACAGTGGATGCTCCAGGCACATGACAGGGGAAAGAATTCTCCTTACAGACTTCAAGGATGGGAATCGAGGATTTGTATCATTCGCGGGAAATAAAGGAGGAAACATCACGGGTACCGGAGTGGTCACGAATGGGACGATCAAGTTGGACCAAGTTTACCACGTTGATAAACTGGTTCACAATCTCATTAGCGTATCTCAAATCTGTGACAAGAAGAATTCAGTGTTGTTCACTGACACTGAAGCGTTAGTGCTAAAACCGGGATTCAAGATTCCTGAAGAATGGGTATTGATGCGGGCACCAAGGAAGAATGACTTGTACATGCTTGATATGAACAAGCCGGGGACTTCGATTGGGCCAATCTGTTTGTTATCCAAAGCGTTGGAGACGGAATCTGTGTTGTGGCACAGACGCATGGCTCACTTGCACCTAAGAAAAATGAACTACATAACGAAAAATGGGTTGGTGCAAGGTGTGCCTATGAAGAGCTTTCAGTTCGAGGACAAGTGTCTACCATGCAAGAAGGGCAAACAACATAAGAAGACACACAAGTCCAAGACGCAGAACTCCATAACCTCTACATTCGATTTGTTGCACATGGATCTTTTCGGACCAATCAACAAAAGGAGTATAGGAGGTAGTTGGTATTGTTTAGTTATCACTGACGACTACTCATGATTTTCTTGGGTTTTCTTTCTAGGTACAAAGGACGAGACGACTTCCAAGCTCATCGGGTTCTTAGACCAAGTGGAGAATTCCTACGGAACAAGGGTTAAAAGGATACGTAGTGATAATGGAACTGAGTTTAAAAACACTGTAATTGGTGTATATTGCCTCTCAAAGGGCATAGTGCATCAATTTAGTGCACCATATGAGCCTTCACAAAATGGGGTGGCCGAACGTAAAAACAGGACACTGATTGAGGCAGCTAGGACTATGTTGTCGGATTCAAAGTTTCCTACCATGTTTTGGGGGGAGGCAGTGAATACCGCATGTCACATTTTAAACCGGGTCCTAACTGTCAAATCTTTGAACAAAACCTGTTATGAAAGTTTGAATAAATGGCCACCTAATTTAACTGGCTTCGAACCGTTTGGGGTACCATGCACTCTTTTGCGAACAAAACATCAACCTAAGTTTGGTGAAAAGGCTGACGAAGGATACTTCCTAGGTTATGTGCAGAACTCACCAAACAAACGGGTTTTTAATAAAACAGATGGTACAGTCGAAATTGTGTATAACATTGAAGTCACAAGTTATACACATGAACCCCAAACAGGTCCCGAATGGATATTTGACTATGATAAATTATTTGAGTCATTTAACATTCCTTTGGATGAAAATGCAGGTACAATCGAAAAGGACATGGCGACGTTACATCTGAATGACGAAGGTCATACCTTTCCGAGGACTACATTTCAATCCACATCCGAGCCTACTGCGACTGTAGATGGATCTCCAGAAGTTGCTGATCCAGAAGCACCTACCACTGAGAATCAGACTCAAGCATCAAGTTCCAACTCTGAGGAAAATGTCCATGAGGAGGAAAATGTAGAAACTGAGGCTGTTCCCCCATTAGGTGAATAGGATCTAACTTAGGAGATAATCTGAGAGTTGACGAGATAGAGACCTCTAGGATTAACAAGAACCATCCTATAGAAAGCATCATAGGAAATCCTAACGAGGGTGTGAAGACTAGGAGTAGTGTGAATAACAACACTGTGTTGTTGTCGATGATAAACGACTCTGAGGCATATCATACCTGTCTCTATTCGTGTTTCATATCGCAAGTAGAGCCTAAGAATGTGCAAATGGCACTTAAGGATAACTCCTGGGTTGAAGCGATGCAGGAAGAACTTTCGCAGTTTAAGAAACTAGAAGTGTGGGAGTTAGTTCCATTACCTCGAGGGGAAGTTGCCATAGGAACCAAATGGGTTTTTAAGTGCAAAAGAGACGATCGGGGTATAGTCACGCGCAACAAGCCTAGCTTAGTTGTAAAGGGTTTCAACCAAGAGGAGGGAATCGATTACAATGAGGTGTTTGCACCAGTAGCAAGGCTGGAAGCTATTAGGTTGTTTCTAGCTTTTGCCTCCTTCAAGGGCTTTAAGGTATATCAATTAGATGTTAAGAGTGCTTTCCTATATGGGAAAGTGAAGGAGTTGGTGTATCAGGCACCAAGGGTGTGGTATGAGACTATATCCAACCATTTATTAGAAAACGGTTGGAAAGGGGTAGGATAGATAGTACTCTGTTTGTTAAGAGGAAGGGAGAACATTTCATCTTGGTACAAGTGTACGTCGATGATATCATTTTTGGTTCATCAGACGAACAGATGTGCAAAGATTTCGAGAAGGTGATGAAGTCGAAATTCGAGATGAGTGCAATGGGAGAGTTAACTTTCTTTTTGGGGTTACAAGTTGACCAGAAGAAGGAAGGGATGTTTATCCATCAGACGAAGTATGTCTATGACATATTGGAACGCTTCGGGATGGAAGGAACAAAATTGACTGCCCATTTTAGCACGCCGATTCAAGTGAATCACAATCTCGGACCGGGTACTGAAAGTGATGCCGATGTGGATCCGACATTATATCGGGCCATGATTGGATCACTTATGTATTTAACTGCTTCAAAACCTGACATCATGTTTGCTGTGTGTATTTGTGCTAGGTTTCAAGCTAATCCGAAGGAGATGCACATGAAAGCTGTGAAGCGGATTCTACGATACCTCAAGTTGGAACCGAAGCTGGGACTTTGGTATCACGCGGAGGGAGATCTAGAGTTGGAGGCATTCACGGATTCTGACTACGGAGGATACAGCTTGACGCGCAAATCAACAACTGGAGGTTGTCAGTTCCTAGGAGGGAGATTGGTATCCTGGCAATGCAAGAAACAAACGTCGGTAGCCGTGTCAACGTGCGTGGCAGAGTATGTTGCTGCTGGAAGTTGCTGCTCACAGGTTCTGTGGATACAACAACAATTGCAGGATTACGGTTTGGCTTACACTCAAACTCCCATTAGGATAGACAATCAATCTACAATTGCTATAACTATAATCCAGTTAAACACAGTAAAACAAAGCACATAGACATAAGGCATCATTTTATTCGTGATTGTGCTGAAAAGAACTTAATCAAGTTGGTAAAAGTGGCAACAGATGATAATAATGCTGATTTATTTACCAAAGCATTTGATAAGTCACGGTTTGAATATTTAATTCAACTAAATGGAATGCGCAACCCAGAGTAATTTGGCCTTAGTAGTAGTTTATTTCCTTTTATAGCTGTAGTATTTCTTTCTTGTTATAGTAAGTCTGCTAATTTATGATAGTTTCTATTTTTGGTAAGTTTCTATTTTTAGTAAGTTAGTAGGTTATCTTATTTTATTGCTATTTCTTATGAAAAACAAAAGAAAAAAGAGAGAAAATCATAAAAATACAAAAAAAGAGAATATCAGAAAAGGAGTTAAGTCTTAGATTCATAGGTTCAAAGTGACGAAAATTAGCACAGTCGTTACAAACTCTAAGTGTTTAGGCTTTCACACATAATGCAACTAAAATTCTAAGTGTTATACTTTATTTTAGTTTGATATGTTGGTAGGAATAATACATATAGGGAGTCTCAAGGCAAATAAAATATTCAAGAAAAAGTCAAACGTGTCACTAACTTAGATGTACGACCAATCGGTCTTAATTTTTATGTACAAGACATACAAACTTTGAGTCTAAATGAGGTATGCAAACTTTCTGGGGATGTATGGCAACATCAAATACATCTTAAAATGGAAAGAATAGACAAATCATACAAAAATGAGAGTCGAAAACATGTAACTCTGTTGTACGTAAGTACAGACCTGTTGCCTCTGTTTAGATTCGAGTTAGCTAGATACGTCGCTTTGTTGTACGTCGGTACAGACCTGTCACCGCTGTCTTGCTAGCTTTAAGAATAAACTTCAAGTCAAACTAAGACACTTAGTTGTATGAAAATACAGACCTGTGTCCGATGTTTGTCTTTTAAAGAAAGTTTGCAAATACCAACAAGTTAGAATCTTTGTCTGTATGCCTTGATCATAAAAGTATGTCTATGTCTGAGTCACGTAAGATAATTTCAGGATAAATAAAAATGCCAAGGGATATTCCGAAATGTAGCATGTTTAAAAGAGGTAAATACCAACAATCGGCTAAATAGGTATTTCACGACAAACAATCAAAGGAATCAAAAAATTCCTAAGTGTGAAAGTTTAAGTACTGAAAGTGAGTCTCTGACATCGCTATCTGATTGAACCTTTCTTTGACTATACTCATCAAAATTGTTTTGTTTACCGTTTAGCTTAGGTTGTAATTTTTAATAAGTATAGGTTAAGTCTAAGTTAAATTTTTTGGTCAAAATTTTAAAATCTTATTTTTACTTAGTTTTTATTTTATTTTATTTTATTTTTTACATAGGTAAAAGGTCAAAAATTTACTGAGGGTGCATTCATAGTTGGATAAAATAAACACTGCGTGAAAAATCTTGTGCTTGGGGTAAAAGATTTGGCATAGTTTATCTTGTTATACAATAAAGTTGAAAAAGTTGAATTTATTTCAAAATTTTCGAAATTTTCTAAGGGTTTTGGGTAATTCGAGTTTAGTTTAAACTCGAAACTGGGTAGTATCGAATCTGTCAGTAGATTCGAATGTGGCCATAGACTCGAAGGTAGGTGGTATAAATAGGTTAACAGTAACGTCATTAACTCATTACTGTTTTCGAATCTACTTTCTCGAATCTATTGGCGATTTCGAATCTACCTGCTCGAGTCTACCGTTTTCCACATAAACAACAATTTGTCGAGTTTCTTGCTTGGTGTTTCGATTCTACTGTTACATCTAGGTATAATAAACTGGGTTGTACAAGATTTGAGTAGTTTTATACACCATTTAAGTCAAAATCACCAATTTTGTAAGGTTTGGTGGTCGAAATCGGATTTTTCAAAATTACAAAGTTTGAACCGTTAAAAAGTCAAATTAAAGACAAATATCAGTGATTAGAACCTATTTGGACTAATGTATGTGATTTTCTAAGTTCAAAATGGTTAAAATCACGGGTTTTGTTGGAGAGTTGGCCGACGACAGTTCGAATCTGTTCGTGAAAATTCTCGAGTTTGTCAGTAAACTCGAGAAGACCATTACATTCGAATCTGTCATCAAACTCGAAATAGGGTGTCTTCGAATCTGTCTATTCGAATCTGTCTTTTTATTTGAATTATTCAATTTAAATTTTATTAAACTTGTAGAAATTCTTTTGTGTTGGATTTTGTACTTAATTAAGTTCAAAATAAAACAAATTTGAATTTTGGCAAGTTTATAGATTTTTAATAATTCTAAGAGTTTATCTATTGTGCAGATATGGCTGTTCGAGTATTTGTGCCGAAGCACAATATGGTCATTCCCCCTGACCATCATATCCCTGAGGCGCAAGGCTTTCATCAAATGATGGATTTCCTTGTAGAATCTAGGATTGCTTTTGCATTGTCTCACAATATTCAGATTGTTATTCCCTATGTTCGCCAATTCTATGATCATCTTCAGGTGGATTGCTCTATCACCCCGACAGTGCTGAGAACCAGGATAGCAGGACAACCATTGGTGTTTTCTACCGATATGCTGCGTCAAGTTTTGCAGCTAGGATCTCAGGAAGAGGAGTCTGGGCCTATTGACTTTCCCCTAAGTATTAGGAAAGTGGCTTTTCGAAGGATGGGTTACAGTTTAGATGTTACGAAGACATCTTACATGAAGAGCGGGCTTATTGGTCAATGGAGATTTTTGGCTCATGTGTTTATGGTTTGTTTTGCAGCCAGGAAAGCCGGTTTTGATTATATCGTCTCGAAGATCCAGTTTGGGATGATCGCTTTAGTGTATAATCGGCCATTCAGCTTTTCTCAAATGTTTTTCTCAGAATTCGTCCATCAAATCTCGGCTACAGAGCAGCAACAATTTCTGCTGTATCCTCGTTTCATAATGATGCTCATCAGGCATTTCTTGCCGAATTTGCCGCAGCAAAATGAAATTCAAAGCGTAGCAGTAATGGGTAAGAGGATTTTTGCTGATTGTTCCTCGCACAGAGGAAAGTTATCGGTTCCGGTGGAGCGACCGTTGTTTGGGGCAGTAATTGATAGGAACTTTGAAGCACCGATATAATGCCAACTGGGCAGGAGAAGTGGAAGTTCAAGCCAGACAGCCACCGCAACAACAACGACAACAACCACGTGCACTGCCACAAAGGAGACGTCAATGACCATCTGCGAGTCAAGATCAGGCAGCTAGGCCTTCGACAAGTCAACAGCCAGAGGTACAGGAAGCAGGGCCTTCAAGTACCGTACCAGAATCTGAGCAGATAGCCCAAACTTTGGAAGAAATCTGGGCGTCTGGGCCTCATGCAAATGAGGAAATAACTGCAGAGTTGGTTGATCAGTTACTACAGCCTCCGGAAGGAGAAGAAGATGTTTTTAGGCAAGTTGAGGAATATGAACCAGAGCAAATTGGTAATGACTTGTCATCATCTGCAACTGAGTCAGAAGAAATGGAGGAAATAGAAGTTGAAGCTCAAGAGTCAGTATCTACAGAACCTCATGTTCAAATAGGAACTTATGGATCACGGTTAGTAGTTAATGAAAAAGCTTCAAGGAGGCGAGCATCAAGAGAGTCTGATGACTCCGATTTTGAAGAAGAAGAGGTTGCACCATTAGTGACAAGGCAACGGGCCAAACGTCATAGATTTATGCAAGGATCCTCTTCAGCTTCAGCAGAACAACCTCAAATTTCTCAACCTCAGGAACCTCAAACCACCATTCCACCATCACCACCTCATGATGAACCATACATCCCATCGCTGATCATTCCAACTCCAATTCAATCCATCCCATCAACTTCATCCACATACGCCGACAATCAAAGATTTCTGCAGCTTAAAGCTCGAGTTGACTTCCAAAATATCCAAATCTTAGGCATAACAAAGGCAATCGGTGAGATTCAGACTCATAATGCAAATCTTGACAAGGAGAATGCCGATTTGAAGAAGATTGTGGAAAAAGTTCAGGAAGAGAACGTAGAGTTAAAGACTTTTGTCGTTGATCAGGCAGCCGAGCTAAGATCGATGCGCTCCCTAGTTGAGCAATTAATGAAAATTTACAGGCTCAGGGGAAGACATCGTGCCATGATCAAGAAGTGGGCAGGAAGGATGATGATCATGAAGATAACCAAGGCAATGATCCCAGCTCTCAAAGACAGAATAAGCCAGTAGATTTTTCTGCTGCTCAATCTCAAGGGGAGCCAAGTCAGTTGGGAGGTGAAGTAGGAGAGGCAAGTTCGTCTAAACCTACGGATTTAGAGATAAGTGTGATGATTGATGCTCTCATGGATCTCGATGACGACCCAATGGACTTGGGATTTGACTTTGATGAGGACATGGATGAACTAGAAGAGGGAGAATTTGTCCCTGAAGAAATTGTTGATTGGAGATCAGATGATGAGGTGTGTGCTGACGAAGATGATGAAGCTGATGAAATCATCGTTCAGCAAAATCCTATCACTGATACATATGTGATAGAAGGAAACGATGTTGTTAACATAGAAGTGGTGAATGCTGCTTTAAATGTTGAGTCATCAGTAGAGGAACCTGTCAGAGAGTTAACGAATGAAGAGAAAAGAAAGTTGTGGTTCAGGGCTGAGCAGAAGGAATTAGAGCTGAAAGAGAAGATGAGGGTGCCGGGGACTGGAAAACTGTCAGGAAGCATATTAAGCTGGTTCTTTGATCGAGAACTGCAGCTATTCATAATCAAGAGAAAAGATGGGCTCCAGTACCTGAGGCGAACTCTGAAAGTATTCAATTCACTGCCAAAGATTGAGATCAAGGCGTTAGCATGGAAAGAACTGATCAATATCGACAATGACCCCTACGCAGATATAATTGCCAGAATCATAAGGAAAGATGGAAGATCAAGGAAGTTTGAACGCCTAAATCCTAGGATAGGAAAAAGAGTAGAGGATCCTTCTCGAATTGATCCTCTAACTGGGCGTCCTTGGATGAAAATTCAATACAAACCCGTAAGATGTCTAAGAAAGGTGCCGCTCAAGCCTATGCCACAGAATGTCATGAAAAATCTGAATTGGTGGTATGTTGAGAGTGAAACTGGAGAAGCGGTGATGGAAGATTTTGAAGAAAAGGTGATTCTTAGAATCTATGATCCTCTTCACCTGGTAAACCTTTCTCGAGATGATCTTCAAATTTTGCATGCTCATAAGATTTCAAGTGATACTCATATGGATGGTGAAGCTAGAAAGTATGAGAATGTAGTTCGAGTGTGTATTGAAAAAGGTTTGTATGCTGGAAGCAGTTTGAATAAATAATGAACAAAGTTCTTAATCAAATGTGTGAATTATTAGAAGCTATCGTCAAGGGTGAGTCTGTTGGTACACCCTGTGTGACGATAGCAGTCTAAGTGATCCAACATTGTGGTTTAGCAAGTATTAGATATATATGTTTATATATGGTTTTTAATTATTATTGTTTGTGTGTTTGAACTTAATGTAACATATTACAAGAAGTTCAAACATAAAAGATCAAAGATAAAATCAATCATAATGTAAAAACATAAGTTTCAATACTTAGTTAATTATGTGAAAAGGTAAATTCGAAATGTTTAAGGACTAGGATTCGAATCTGGTTAGATTCGAATGAGTCACTTGGACAGATTCGAATGTGACCACTTAGGCAGATTCGAGAATGTCAGATGGGACAAACTCGAATGGGCTTTGGGCCGGATTCGAGTTTAGCCCATGACAGACTCGAATTAGCCTCTATAATTAGGGATACACTCGAAATATTATGAGACTTTTTGCAGAATTCGAGAGTGATTAAGCATTAAGCGATTTCGAGCTAATCATCAGTGTTAGTGTCGTTTCGGAGAGAATCATTTCGTAGGTGCGTTCGTGTGTCGTTCGTGCAGCTTCTGATAGTCTCCGTGTTCCTGGTGAGTGTTGTTACCGTCTACCCGTTAACGAGGATTCCGCACTCGTTGACGGTTCCGCGTCTAGATAGATCTCGTAGTGGTAGACCTTACACATTCGAGTTTGGCTTAGACTCGAATTCAATCTGAAACTTTAGAAAATTTCGAAAATTTTTGAAATAAACTCAACTTTTTCAACCTTTTCAAGTAACGGAATAAACTATGCCAAATCTTTTACCCTAAGCACAAGATTTTCACGCAATGTTTATTTTATACAACTAGGAATGCACCCTCAGTAATTTTGACCTTTTTCCTAAGTAAAAATAAAATAAAATAAAATAAACTAGAAATAAAAATAAAATTAAAAATAAAAATAAAATTAAAATTAAAATTAAAATAAATTAAAGTTAAAATTTTGAACAAAAATTAAACTTAGACTAAACTACATTATTTAAAATTTTACAACCGATATTATAACACTTAGAATAATTTTGACGAGTATTGTCAAAGAAAGGTTAAATCAGATAGCGGTGTCAAATACGCACTTTCAGTATTTAAACTTTCACACTTAGGAATTTTTGATTCCTTTGATTGTTTGTCGTGACATACATTTCTAGCCGATTGTTGGTATTATTACCCCTTTAAACATGTTACATTTCGGAATATCCCTCGGCCTTTTTATTTATCATGAAATTATCTTACGTGACTCATTCATAGACATACTTTTATGATCAAGGCATACACACAATGATTATAACTTTTTGGTATTGCAAACTTTCTTTAAAAGGCAAACATCGGACACAGGTCTGTATTGACATACAACAAAGTGTCTTAGTTTGTCTTAAGGTTTATTTTTAAAGCTAGCAAGACAGCGGTGACAGGTCTGTACCGATGTACAACAAAGCGACTTATCTTGCTAACCCGAATCAAAACAGAGGCAACAGGTCTGTACTTACGTACAACAGAGTTACGTGTTTTTGACTCTCAATTCAGTATGGTTTTTTCTATGCTTTCCATTTTAAGATGTATTTGATGTTGCTATACATCCCCAGAAAGTTTGCATACCTCATTTATGATCAAAGTTTGTGTGTCTCGTACATAAAAATTAAGACCGATTGGTCATACATCTAAGTTAGTGACACGTTTGACTTTTTCTTGAATATTTTATTAGCCTTGAGACTCCCTATATGTACTATGCCTACCAACACATCAAACTAAAATAATGTATAACATTTAGAATTTTAGGTGCATTATGTGTGAAAGCCTAAACACTCAGAGTTTGTAACGACTGTGCTAATTTTCGTCACTTTGAACCTATGCATCTAAGACTTAACTCTTTTTCTGATATTCTCTTTTTTTTTGAATTTTTTTTATGGTTTTCTCTCCTTTTTTTTGTTTTTCATAAGTAATAGCAAGAAAAAAATATAACCTACTAACTTACTAAAAGTAGAAACTATCCTAATTTACTAAACTTACTATAAAAGGAAAGAAAGACTACTGCTATAAAAGGAAATAAAAATTCTACTAAGCTCATTTCACTCTGGGTTACGCATTCCATTTAGTTGAATCAAATACTCAAACCGTGACTTATCAAAAGCTTTGGTAAATAAGTCAGCATTAATATCGTCCGTTGCCACTTTTACCAACTTAATTAAATTCTTTTCAGCACAATCACGTATAAAGTGGTGTCTTATGTCTATGTGCTTCGTTTTACTGTGTTTAACTGGATTATTTGTTATAGCAATTGTAGATTGGTTATCTATCCTAATAGGAGTCTGAGTATAAGCCAAACCATAATCCCGCAATTGTTGTTGTATCCACAGAACCTGTGAACCGCAACTACCAGCAGCAACATACTCGGCCTCGCACGTTGACACGGCTACCGACGTCTGTTTCTTGCATTGCCAGGATACGAGTCTCCCTCCAAGGAATTGACAACCTCCAGTTGTTGACTTGCGCGTCAAGCTGCATCCTCCGTAGTCTGAATCCGTGAACGCCTCCAATTCCAGATCTCCCTCCGCGTGATACCAAAGACCCAGCTTCGGTTTCGACTTGAGGTATCGTAGAATCCGCTTCACAGCTTTCATGTGCATCTCTTTCGGATTAGCTTGAAACCTAGCACAAATACACACAGCAAACATAATGTCAGGTCTTGAAGCAGTTAAATACATAA
The DNA here is from genome assembly GCA_020465985.1 of Centrapalus pauciflorus. Classification (NCBI taxonomy): domain Eukaryota; kingdom Viridiplantae; phylum Streptophyta; class Magnoliopsida; order Asterales; family Asteraceae; genus Centrapalus; species Centrapalus pauciflorus. The sequence continues at coordinate 177,827 of JAANYP010006790.1, forward strand.
GTGATCCAATCATGGCCCGATATAACGTCGGATCCACATCGGTATCACTTTCAGTACCCGGTCCGAGATTGTGATTCACTTGAATCGGCGTGCTGAAATGAGCTGTCAGCTTTGTCCCTTCCATCCCGAAGCGCTCTAATATGTCGTAGACATACTTCGTCTGATGGATAAACATCCCCTCCTTCTTCTGCTCAAGTTGCAAACCCAAAAAGAAATTCAACTCACCTATTGCACTCATCTCGAATTTTGACTTCATCACCTTCTCAAAATCCTTGCACATTTACTCGTTTGATGATCCAAAGATGATATCATCGACGTACACTTGTACCAAGATAAAGTGTTCTCCTTTTTTCTTTACGAACAGCGTACTATCTATCCTACCTCTTTCAAACCCATTTTCTAATAGATGGTTGGACAGAGTCTCGTACCATGACTTTGGTGCTTGATGCAATCCATACAGAGCCTTATCTAATCGATATACTCTGTCTGGATATTTTGGATCTGTAAACCCGGGGGGCTGTTCTACATACACCAGTTCCTTCACTTTCCCATAGAGGAAAGCACTCTTAACGTCTACCTGATATACCTTAAAGCCCTTGAAGGAAGCAAAAGCCAGAAACAACTGAATTGCTTCCAACCTTGCTACTGGCGCAAACACCTCATTGTAATCGATTCCCTACTCTTGGTTGAAACCCTTTACAACTAACCTAGCTTTGATACGAGTGACTATACCCCGATCGTCTCTTTTGCACTTAAAAACCCATTTGGTTCCTATTGCTATTTCCCCTCGAGGTAATGGAACTAACTCCCACACTTCTAGTTTCCTGAATTGAGAGAGTTCTTCCTGCATCGCTTCAACCCAAGAGTTATCCTTTAGTGCCATTTGCACATTTTTCGGCTCTACTTGCGAGATGAAACAAGAATAGAGGCAGGTATGAAGGCCTCAGAGTCGTTTATCATCGACAACGACACAGTGTTGTTATTTAAACTACTCCTAGTCCTCACACCCTCATTCGGATTTCCAATGATGCTTTCAATAGGATGATTCTTGTTGATCCTAGATGTTTCTATTTCGTCAACTCTCAGATTATCTCCTAAGTTTGATCCTATTTCACCTAATGGGGGAACAACCTCAGATTCTACATTTCCTTCCTCGTGGACAGTTTCCTTAGAGTTAGAATTTGTTGTCTGAGTGTGATTCTCATTTTTAGGTGCTTCTGAATCAGTGACTTCTGGAGATCCATCTTCAGTTGAAGTAGGCTCGGATGTGGATTGAAATGTGGTCCTCGGAAAGGTATGACCTTCGTCATTCGGAATCAACGTCGCCATGTCCTTTTCGATGGTACCTGCATTTTCATCCATAGGAATGTTAAATGACTCAAACAATTTATCATAGTCAAATATCCATTCCGGACCTGTTTGGGGTTCATGTGTATAACTAGTGACTTCAATGTTATACACAATCTCTACTGTACCATTAGTTTTGTTAAAAACCCGTTTGTTTGGTGAGTTTCGCACATAACCTAGGAAATATCCTTCGTCAGCCTTTTCACCAAACTTAGGTTGATGTTTTGTTCGCAATAAAGTACATGGTACCCCAAAAGGTTCGAAGCCAGTAAAATTAGGTGGCCGTTTATTCAAAATTTCATAATAGGTTTTGTTCAAAGATTTGACTGTAAGGACCCGGTTTAAAATATGACATGCGGTATTCACTGCCTCCCCCCAAAACATGGTAAAAGCTTTGAATCCGAAAGCATGGTCCTTGCAGCCTCAATCAATGACCTGTTCTTTCGTTCGGCCACCCCATTTTGTTGTGGCTCATAGGGTGCACTAAATTGATGCACTATGCCCTTTGATAGGCAATATACACCAAAAACAGTGTTTTTAAACTCAGTTCCATTATCACTACGAAGCCTTTTAACCCTTGTTCCATAGGAATTCTCCACTTGGTCTAAGAACCCGATGAGCTTGGAAGCCGTCTCGTCCTTTGTACCTAGAAAGAAAACCCAAGAAAATCGTGAGTAATCGTCAGTGATAACTAAACAATACCAACTACCACCTATACTCCTTTTGTTGATTGGTCCGAAGAGGTCCATATGTAGCAAATCGAATGTGGTAGTGATCAAGTTCTGAGTCTTGGACTTGTGTGCCTTCTTATGTTGTTTGCCCTTTTTGCATGGTAGACACTTATCCTCGAACTGAAAACTCTTCATTGACACACCTTGCACTAACCCATGTTTTGTAATATAATTCATCTTTCTCAGGTGCAAGTGTGACATGCGTCTGTGCCACAAAGCCGATTCAGTCTCCGAAGCTTTAGATAACAGACAAATTGGACCCATTGAAGTTTCCGGCTTGTTCATATCGAGCATGTACAAGTCATTCTTCCTTGGAGCCCTCATCAATATCCACTCTTCTGGAATCTTGAAGCCCGGTTTTAGCACCAACACTTCAGTATCAGTGAACAGCACTAAATTCTTCTTATCACAGATTTGAGATACACTAATGAGATTGTGAACCAGTTTATCAACGTGATAAACTTGATCCAACTTGATCGTCCCATTAGTGACCACTCCAGTACCCGTGATGATTCCTCCCTTATTTCCCGCGAATGATACAAATCCCCGATTCCCACCCTTGAAGTCTGTAATCAGACTTCTTTCCCCTGTCATGTGCCTGGAGCATCCACTGTCGACGAACCATTTGTTGTTTAGACCTGTGGTTATCTCCTGCACATGAAAGAAAATGGGTTAGTTATCGGACTGATATCCCTGAGCTCTACCCGGTGTATGATGTCTTACAGGAGTGTGAGACCTAATCGGAGTGTAGGCTCTGCTATGTGTTGTGCTCCTATATTGTTGTTGTTGTTGTCCAGACCTAGATTGATTAATGACTCGATTCAGTGAATTAGTCCTAATCACTTCTTTTGGTCCACCTTTCACCGGTATTTGTTTCACAGCCGGTTTTGGTGTAGCTTGCACAGTTTTCTCGGTACTCTGAGAACTACTAGTGCTCGCAACACTTGTAGAAGGCTTAACTTGTTCTAGCTTCCCTGTCTTAGGTGTAATGTCTACTTTCCTATGCAGACAGTTAGAAGCAACGTGCCCCCTTTCGTGACATCTAAAGCAAGACATTTTGTCAATAAACTTCTTGTGTGTGCCCTTTGACTTAGTTGTCTCACTAATGTCTGGTTCTTTTTGTGCGTCTATAGTGCCTGGTTCATCATCCTGATCATTAAAATCTATTTTATGTTTTCCTACAGGAGTTTCACTAGAGGAAGACACAAATTTGACTTTCTTAATCTTGACATTTGTATCAGTCACCTTAGGTGTGTTTTCCTTTACAGGTTCAGGCACTGGTTCAGATATTTCCTCTAAGTCTACTGATTTCTCAGTTTTCTCCTTAGGTTGAGGCACATAGTTGTCATTAAATGGTGGAGGAATCTCATGAAATCCTAGACCTACAGGCTTTTTAGATTGTCGTTGAGCATCTAAAACTTTCCCTAGGTTAAGACTTGAGACTTTTCAACTTTACTATTTGCCTCAGCTACCTTCACCTTAGACTCGGCTAGCTCTATGTCTCTGGTTTTCAGCTCCTTGGTTAATGCTTCAACATGTTCATACATTAGTTCTAACCTAACACACTGTTCACTCAGTTTGTCCATTAGAACTATCACATCTTGTGCATCAGCCTTAAGCTTATCCCTAAGATCTTGCTTAATATCAATCAGGCTAGCATTATCTGATTTTAATGATTCATTTTGAGCAGATATATTTTTATGTGATTCTAGTACTAAATTTAACCTATCGTTAGAAGTAGCACATAAAACACACAATTCATGGAAAAGAGAGAAATTCAGACTTACCTTTGTATGATCTTATTCTACGTTGGCCATCTGAGCGGCAAACTCCAAAATCGTCTGATCATCCGACTTCTCCACCCACATCGGACTGCTTTCTTGTTGACTGCGGTCCCCTGTGTTCTGCTCTGCTCCTTCACATCCACTCTCAGTTACTTCAGCCATAAAGGCTCTAGCGTTAGATTCTGGATGTGTGCTCCAGTCGTAAGTACCGTCCAGCTATCTGTCTGATGTGACGTTAGATAACAGACCAGCTATGTTTGCTTGACTGGATGATGGACTCGGAAGATATCGTTGTTGTGATTGGTTCTGATACTGTCCATGATTCTGATTCTGCCCTTGGTAATTCTCTACCTTCGGTCTCTGACACTCTCTGGCGAAGTGTCCTAAGCCTTGACAGTTGTAGCATTTGACCTTGGACTTATCGAAGCCAATCCCTTTGTTACTCATATTCAGATTTCTTCCTATGCGTTTGATGAATCGCTTAACCCATTGAGTTACCATGGCCAGTTGCCATTTGAGATCCATCTCTTCAAGGTCATCGGGGTCTACCTGATCGTAATCCTCATCCCAGAGTGCAGGATCGTTGATTTTACCTTGAACGCAGTTTCCATATGCGGCCACAAATGAAGCCAACAAATTCAAATGGTCTTCGGCCGATTTAGTGCTCATCAGCATCTTAGAGTATCCCTGAGATGTGGATGCCGGTGTAGCCTGCTGTTGCTGTTCTTCTGATCTACCAAACCCTAAGAAAGCTCTATTCTGTGTGTCTTCAGTCTCTGCCGGTGACGACGTTTGTCCAGTGAAAAAGGCTGTAGCTGTCTTCATTTCAGCTGCCACTGAAGGTTTTGATTTTCCAAAATACATTGCTGGATTTTGGACTTTTTCATAATCCGTTTCTGCCTTCAGTAACTGAAAATGATACGCCCTCAGCGTTCCCACCACATCCTCCAGAGATTGAGTATAGTATTTATCCTCATCAAGTTTAATCATGGCCACGTACATCGCCCATTTGGCCGGTAAAGCATCCTGAAGCTTATTATTCTTTTCAGTGTCGCTATACTCAATATCATGACTTTCGAGCTCAGTCAGCAGATGATAGAAACGCGTGATGGTGTCGTCCAGCTTTTCATCCTTCAATGCCTTGAAGATCGCAAACTGCTGTTTAAGCATCTCCATACGCTTCCTCCTTACCCTCGGATTACCCTCACACCTCTTTTCCAATGACTCCCAGAGCTCTTTCGATGTCTTTTGATTTCGGAAAGTGTGCAGTATGTCTTGAGGTAACGTCATTCTTATGATAGCGTATGCGCGGTTTTCTGCTTCAAACAGCTTTTTGTCATCGTCCTTCATTTTAGAATACGTAACAACCTTTTGTCGTCCCTCTATCTTAGCTGTCGGTGGAATGTAGCCTCGTCGATACAGATCCACATACGCATGTCATTGAATCGCACAAAGTCAGCAAACCGATCCTTCCACCAGTAATAGTCTTCAAGTTTCATCAGTTTAGGCGGAGTATTTGCTTTTCCGACCTCGTGATCCATTTCAAGAAACCGTTGCAGATTTGTCATTGTTTCAAAGGTAATTGAATTTTAACTTAATTAATTTAATTCGAAATTAATTTAAGTTTTTTCGAATTTAGGTAAATTCGAATATAATTAAGTTTAAACCTATTTGGGATTAAATTCGAGTTAAGATCTTAAATCCAATTAAATTCGAAATGGGTGACAAATTCGAAAGTCTCCAAACTCGAATGTCCAAATAAACTCGAACAACAGTCAAAAGCGAAGCCCAGTTAAACTCGAATACCCTATTCGACTTTAGTACAAAGTCGAAGCCTAAAGCAAACTCGAAACCTCTAAACTCGAAATCACTTTTTAGGAAACTCGAAAGGAGCGTATTTTTGGTCAAACTCGAAAATGAGCAAAACCCTAATTACTCCTAACAGATTCGAGCGCCGCAAACTCGAGAAACGGCTAATACCTCAAGTTTTTGACGTTTTTCAGATTAAATCAATATTTTTACAAGTAAAAATATTGATTTCGATAAAAAACGTGAAAAACAACAGAGTATTTCCCGGATTCCAATTTGATAAGCTCGTAAAAACTAAAAATAAGTGAGATTAACCATCCAAAAGCGTCAAGAAACCTAGGATGTATCTTTATGAACACGAAGAACACGAAGAACACCCCTTAGGCTCTGATACCACTTGTAAGGTCTTGCACTACACAGATCTATCTAGACGCGACACCGTCAACGAGTGCGGAATCCTCGTTAACGGCTTGACGGATATCACTCTCACATGGAACACGGAGACTATCACAACGCTGTACGGTCGACGACGAACGCACCTACGAGATGCTTCTCTCCGAAATAACACTAACAGTACTGAGAAACTCGAGATCGCCCTTTTGCTTAATCTCACACGTATTCTGCAAAAGTCTCTTAATGATTCGAGTTAATCCCTAATTATAGAGGCTCATTCGAGTTTGTCATGGGCCAAACTCGAATCAGGCCCAAGGCCCATTCGAGTTTGTCCCTTTGACAATCTCGAATCTACCTTATAGGATACATTTGAATTTACTACAAATTCGAAATTCATCAAATGACAAATTCGAATTTATTCTAAATTCGAATTTCACATATTAAACTTATATTTGAACTTATGTTTTAACTTATGTTTGAATTTATCTTTGAACTTTATGTTTGAACTTCTTGTAATACATTACATCAAGTTCAAACATACAATCAATAACTATCAAACATATATAAACACATATATCAAACACTCGTTAATACTCAATACTTTGTAATGTTAGGTGAACCAAAATGCTAGTACACTTACACTGCTATCGTCACACAGGGTGTACCAACAAGCTGGATTTTGGCCTTATCCACTTCCATTCCTTTCTCAGAAACCATATGGCCTAATACAATTCCTTCCTTGACCATAAAGTGGCTCTTTTCCCAGGTCAGCACCAAATTTGTCTCAGTGCACCTCTTCAAAACTTGCTCCGAATGGTACACCTCTTCAAAACTTGCTCCAAAAAGCAATATAGCCCGGCCAACTATTCAACAATCTGATCTATGAAAGGCAAAGGGAAGTGGTCCTTTGATGTAGCTGCATTCTACTTTCTGTAGTCTATGCAGACCCTCCAGCCTGTTAGTGGTCTAGTTGCAATCTGACCGTCCTCAGTATTTATCACTGTTACTCCAGACATTTTAGGCACGGTCTGTGTAGGGCTGACCCAATGGCTGTCAGAAATGGGGTAGATAATACCCGCATCCAACCATTTCAGCACCTCTTCTTCACCACTTCTCTGAAAATTGGATTGAGCCTCCGTTGTGCATCCCTTGAGGGTTTGATGTCAGCCTCAGTTATGATTCTATGCATGCAAATTGTAGGACTTATCCCTTTAAGGTCAGAGATCGTTCAACCCATGCCTGCCTTATGCTTACCCAAAACCTCAATTAATGCACTTTCTTCCTCTTCTGTCAAATCCGAAGCTATTATCATCGGCAAGCTTTCCTGTGGCCCCAAAAATACATACTTAAGATGGGTAGGTAGGGCTTTAAGTTCCAACGTAGGAGCTTGCTCTAAAGAAGGTTTTATTGACTCCGGAAGATTCTCGGGTACCTTTTCAAACTTTAACGATCATGGAGGTTGCTTATTCTGCTTTGTTCCTCCAACCATCTCCTCTAAACTCATTAACCAACCCCATTCAACCTTCTCCTGCTCTCGACATGACAATACATAACCCAATTCATCCCTGCTAGTCATTATTGGTGCTTGTGATCCTGCTAACTCATCAATGTAATCAATCAAATAGCACTCTGAATCACAAGAAACGTTAGGGAAATCATTGAAAACATTTAACTTTAATTTTCTATTCCCGAAGGCTATGTCTAAGACACCCGTCCTGCAATTAATTTGGGCATTAATAGTAGCCAAAAATGGCCTACCCAAAATGATTGCGGGTTCATTATCCCGACTTGTTTGATCTTAATCTAGCACAAGAAAATCTATCGGGTAATAGAAATCTTCAACTTTTACAGTTACATTAGTTAACATACCCCTTCAATCTTAGTAGATCGATCAGCTAGCTGTAATACCACGGTAGTGGGTGTTAGGCTTCCTAATCCGTGCTGATCAAATAAGTTTACAGGGAGTATATTAACACTTGCTCCCAAATCTAACAATGCTTTCTTAATCCTAACATCACCAATAGTAACAGAGATAAGAGGTGAACCTGGATCTTTAAGCTTGGGTGGCAATGAATTTGAGACTACAACACTTACCTGCTCCTTGAGGTTGATTTGCTTCGGCAAAACCGTGTGGAATTTGCGCTTCTGAGTACACAAGTCCTTTAAAAAGTTAGCGTAAGTTGGAACTTGCTGCAACGCTTTCACCAGTGGAATGTTGATCATCGTTTGATTGAATGTATCCCATAGATCCTCTAGTTGCAGCCCTTTTTTCCCAAACACTGGCCTATTCGGATCCTCTAGAGCTGATGGGTATGGAGGTGTTGGTTTAGGCTTTGGTTGCTCTTCCTTTCTATCACAACTTCCTCAAACTGGACTTGCTTCTTCAACTTAACCCCTCTCTCAGACTCTGAATGTGGAACCGATTTCCCATCATTAATGATCTCCTCAACATCACTGTCCAACTCTTCCACTTCCGACATCACCACATGGTTATCAACCTTCTTTCCTCTACGTAAAGTGGTAACTTTCTGCAACTCACTAACCTCATTCAACTCTTCCACCTCATGTACTGCCTGCTTCTCTTTGCCCTTAGAATGAGAAGGATTGACTTGGGCATTGCTTGGCAATCTACCTTCATCTTTTTCGTAAGCTGATCTTCGATCTACCCCATCTGCTTTTCTAGACTGGCCATTGACTTAGTCTTAACATAAGATTGTTGCTTAAGATAATCCATGAGCTGATCCATCTTTGAGTCCTTTGGAGCTTCCTGAACAGCAGGTTCCTTCTCTTCCTTGGTACCAGATGATGTACCACCATAGAAGTTCATATTCTATGAATATCGATTCCCTTGGTCAAATCAGGGTTTTGCATACTCCTCAACTCTTTGATCATCTCTCCAACAGAAATTAGGATGACGCCTCCACCCAGGATTGTAAGTTTCTGAGTGAGGGTCAAACCTATCTTGCCGTGGTCGAAATCCAGAGATTTCACCAGCTTGCTCCCATTAAACATGGTAGCAAAACTCTGAGGTATGAATATACTCCCCACATGTGATACACATCATAGGAGCTTTATGTTCAGTTTGCTCCTTCCTCATCAAGACGTCCATCTTCTTGCTAAGAGCCTCAATATTCGAAGTGACATCTCTTTTCCAAGCATTATCAATTCCCAACACTTCAACTCCGATTGATGTATCTGACCCAGCTTGTACCTTAGATCCCTTAGCTAGTTGTGCTAATAATTCCCATGCTTCATCATGCTCCTTGGCTAAAAATGTACCCCCCGAGGCTGCTGTGATCATGTTTCTACTCTCCTGACTAATACCATCAAAGAAATTCTTCACCAGCATCCACTTAGGCACCTCATGATGTGGGCATGCCCGTAACATCTCGTTCAATCTCTCAAACGCCTCATGGAATTGCTCCCTCGGTTTTTGCTTAAAGCCAGTAATGTTATTCCTCTTTTCAGTGGTTTTACTAATTGAGTAAAACTCGTTGAGGAAAGCCCTCTTCATCTCCTCCCAATTACGAATACTATTTGCAGGTAATTAAGTGAACCAATGCTTGGCCTTGTCTTTCATAGAAAAAGTGAACAATCTCAACTTGAGAGTGTCCACGGGTAGCCTTTGCACTCTATTGGCCTTGCAAATAGCTGAGAATTCGGCTAGGTGATCATATGGCTCTTCATTCTTTGTTCCATGAAACTGAGGAATAATGCTGAACAAGTGAGTCTTTATTTCCGGCTCATTTTCAACTTCAGGGTACTGGATTGGTGACATATCAGGGACATCACCCGGTCTGTAATGGGACTCCACAGTCCTCCTATCATCCCCCATTTCTGCGTTGAGTTCAATATCACTGTCAGATGCTTCTGAATGTATGGATTGCTCTTCTGAATCAGATGTCTCTGTTGTACTTGGATTACCACTAGGCTCACCACTAGGTCAATAACCTCTATGTAGCTTCCTCAATGAACGAGCAGTCCTTTCTCTCTCTGTCTCGTGTTGCGGCGGAGAAGTTCGCCCAGAATAATGAGTATGCATATAATTGAGATACACACACACACACACACGTGTAGATTCTGAACTTTGTTGTTCAGAATGTTAAACCAAATCAAAGAAAATACTGAAAATTAACTAAAATGAAAAAGAAATAACTAGCTACTATAAACAGGAGTATTTACAGAAACAGTTAATCAAAAACTAATTTAACAAGCGTTGTCATTCCCCGGCAACGGTGCCATTTTGATGGACCCAGTCGTATGAGTATCAAAAATAACCCAAAACACTATATAGATAGGGTAAGTGGGATCGAATCCCTAGGGAAAGTCAGGTCGTTAATTTACCTCTAGAGACTGTTTGGATTGAAATTGTAATCATTTGCTTTTAATTAATAAACTACTGTTGATTGCTACTACTATGTTCTAACACTGAAGAATTAGAATAAAGAAGTTCACGTAAGGAGAATGGGTGTTTGCTCTCTTGTTGTACATACTATGGCAATTCAGAATGTTACAGACACCATTTATGTGAACTAATTTGAAATTACAATTTATGCTCTGAAGACAACGTATACACTCAATTCGTTGTCTTCCTCCCCTTTAGGAAGTTGGCACAACCAATGACATTAATATAAACTGTTCCAAACACATCCATTGCCTATTCCAGTGCATTCACTCAAATGCAGTCCAAACAATAGTTTCCATATAAATGAATTAGCTTTCACAATAAATATTCTTATGACAGCATATGCAACTTGATTAATTGTCTTCCCCTTCTCTACAGAGTTAGCACAACTAATGATATCACTATACCTTGTTACATACAATACCCATTGTTTAATAACCATTCATTCATTCATAAACAAGATCCACAAACCGTTTTAGCACAAATGGATACTGAAATTAATTAAACATTCATTCACACCATAGTATGCAAACTTAAGAACAAACACCACAATGTATTTAGCCAAGCATAGCTAGGACTAGCATACTAACAATGATTGACATAGATGAAAACATTTAAACTACCAATAGTGTGTAAATACAAGGAATTGGATGCCAAATGCTTGATTCACGCTTCGACTTGTTGCTTTCTCCTCTTGTTTGCCCTCCAGAAACTGCTCCTCTGTGTGTGTAACATCAAAATTGCGAACCCCTCGAAAACGGTAACCGTTTTCCTCAAAAGCGCTGCTCTCACAGCAACTGGCTCACCAGCATCGATCCCGGCGTCCAGAACGCTGGTCAGGACCCCGTAGCAAGCCCTTGGGACGCTCAGCTTCTGTAATGGCCTCCTTTGGATGCTCCTTTGGCGTCTGGGACACTGCCTTGGACGCCCTACACGATTTCAGTACTCCAGCTACCAATTTGCTTACTTTTCTTGCCAAACAACTGCAACATATAAATTACATTATCAGCACCAATTTTTTTTACATTTAACACACTAAAACATAATAAAAACAGAAGTGATTCATATCACTGATCATACACCTAAGAGGAGTCACACTCTAGTTAGGTCTAATTCTCCTAATAGACAAAAGACACAAGGTAGATCCCAGAATTATCAAACTGAGTTGTACTATAACAGAATTTATTCAAGGGCTGAACCGCAAAGACCAACCCAAAGGTCGAGAATGGATGTTAATCACTCAACTCCACAACAGGTTCTCAATCAAAAACCCAAGTCACCTGAAAGGAGAGATGGGCATTTGAAAGAGTTCAAGTTTGTGGATGAGGATGGTATTACCAAGTCAGTCATGGCTTGGGTTTCCTGTGATAACTAACTTCTCTTGTTTAGTGTGCAGGAATTAACTACAGGTCCTAATAACAAATGGTCTATGGATAATGGTTGCTCTCAACACAGGACATGGGTACAAAGGACGAAACAACAGACATGCTGATTGGGTCCTTAGATCAAGTGGAGAAGTCTTACGGGAAAAGGGTAAAGTATGGTAATTGATATAACATGGTTGGTAATAACAACTATGCGGATGTTTTCACAGAAATATTTGATAAATCACAGTTTGAGTTGTTAGTCCAACTTAATGGAATGCGTAATTCGTAGTAACCTGACCTCAGTAGATTTTTCTTTCTTTTTAAAGTTTTTAAGTTTTTAGTTTATCTTATTAGTTGCTTACTTTAAAGTGAAAATCAAAAGAAAAAAGAGAGAGAACCATAAAAAAAAATTAAAAATAAGAGAATATCAGAAAATAAGAGAAGTCTTAGAATCTTAGGCTCAAAGTGACAAAAATTAGCACAGTCTAACAACCTCTAAGTGTTAAACTTCACACATAATGCACTAAAACTCTAAGTGATACACATGCTCATGTCTGATATGTTGGTAGACATAATACATGAAGGATTAATGTAAAGCTAATAAAATAATCACGAAAATGTCATATGTGTAACTAACTTAGATATATGACCAAAAGGTCTTAATTTCTATGTTAGAGACATACAGACAATGATTATGAATGAGGTATGCAAATTTATCTGGGGGATGTATAACTTCATCAAAATACATCTTATACAAAGAGAGAAAAAGTTTTGTATAGAAAAGGAAGTCAAAACAAGTCGCTTTGTTGTACGTGAGTATAGACCTGTCACCGTTGTTTTGACTTGAACTGGCAAGATAAGTCGCTTACTTGTACGTAAGTACAGACCTGTCACCGCTGTCTTACTAACATGAGAATAACTCTAAGACAAACTAAGACACTTTGTTGTATGTTAATACAAACCTGTGTCCGACGTTTGCTTTTTAAAGATAATTTGCTAATGCCAAAAAGTCATAATCATTGTGTGTCTGCCTTGATCATAGAATTATGTCTAAGTATGGGACACGTAAGGTAGTTTCTTCATAAATAAAAAGGCCAAAGGAAAATCCTAAGTGTTGAGTTTTTAAATGGACAAACATACAGACAATCGACTTGGTGTGTATGTTACGACAAACATCCAAAGGAATAAAAAATTCCTAAGTGTGAAAGTGCAATACTGAAAGTGCGTTTGACACCGCTATCTGATTGAAACTTCTTTGACTATCTCGCAAAAATATTCAGTTAGTGTGTTTTTATTTTCAAATTTCTACAATTTACTTTTACTTTATTTAATTTAATTTAATTTAATTTTAGTTTAGTTCATTTTATCTTTAATAAATAGGATCGAGGTCGGATTACTAGGATGCATTCTAGTTGGAAAAACAAAATTTGCGTGATAATCAGTTGCTAAAAGTGAAAGGTTCCTGGATAAGTTGAAAAAGTTGAAAATTGTTCAAAGTTTTTTAAAACTTATGATTTTGTAACTGCTTAACGAAGATAACGACTGTTTCTCTCGAACTTAATTCTAGTGTTTGGTTTACCTTCTAAACCATCAAAGAATAAGTAAGGAGAGTTTCATTGCATATTTATCGTTGAATAATGGATTTTGATGTCCTGCTAACATATTATGACTTGTTTCATGTGTTGATTAAGTCTATACAGTGTTAGAATTAAAATTTTAACAGAAGTACAAATTCTTCAGCTGACAAAAGCGATTCGTGAACTTCAACATCTTAATGCGCAGTTAGATCAGACAGAGACTGATCAGCAGCAGTAGATTGCAAATCTGGAGGCTATACTGGAGGAGTTGTTGAAAGATCGTCAATCTTAGGGGGAGAAATTGTAGAGAAGTCAAAGAAGATGGCCCGAACAGTGAGCTGGCAGATCTTTCAAGACAACAATTTCCTCAGCTTGCTGATCCTCAGGGGAAGTCAGTGTTCATAGCCGCTGACAAGGGAAAAGACAAGGATTCAGAGGCGACAGAAGTAACTGAAGATAAGGTCTGATTGGAGCATTGTCAGGGTTGGATGAAGAATAAATGAGGTTCGTCTTCGAAGATGACTTGGAATAGGAGGATCTTCAGGAATGAGCAATTACTCCTAAAGATAAACTTGATTGGAAGTCACTCGATGAAGGTGTTATGAATGAAGATCAGAATGTGATAGATCTAGAGATGCTGAAATATGCACTAAATGATGAATCAGATTCTGAAGTGTGAAGTGATTGATTTAGCTTGGAAGGACCATATAAATCTAGGAAGACGATTCTTATGCTGAGGTGTTTGCAAAAACTATCAGAAGGGAGGGTCGTTCTGGAAGATTTGAAAAGTTAATCCAAGAGTTGTTAGAAGAACTGTGTTTCAAATAAGAATAAGTCCGCTGATTGTTAGGACATGGACTAAGTTAGTCTACAAACCGGTGAGGGTAGTGAAACTGGAGAGGCAGTCATGGAGAACAAAGAAGAAAAGGTGATCTTGAGAGTCTACGATCCCTTGCATCTTATCAATCTATCTAAAGATGACCTGCACAGACTTCATGATAAGGGAATTTCTTTTGATGTGAATTTGAAATCTGAAGGCAGGAAATATCAGAAAGTTGTCAAAGTGTGTGTTGAGCAGAGACTCCATGCAGGTAGCAACTTAAATAAGCCTAGTTCTATAGAGTAATGAATATCTACTAGAAGCTATCGTCAAGGGGGAGTCTATTGATACACCCGATGTGACAATAGTTGTCTAGTTTCAGTATTTCATAGTCTCTGAATCCCATAGTCTATTGCGATCAATGAACAACAACTAGAAGCTATCGTCAAGGGGTAGTCTATTGGTACATTCGGTGTGACGACATCAGTCTAGTTTTGTTATTGATTGTGCATGATATCCATATTTGCATGTTAAGTTCTAGGATTAAGTTCTAGGAATAAGTTCTAGTATAAGTTCTAGAGATAAGTTCTAGAAATAAGTTCTAACAGGTGAAGATAAGTTTGTGAGGAGCGTCTACACAAACTTATCGGCTATATAATGAATTTATCATTGTGAATTCAAGAATCTTTGACGGCTCAGAGGTTCTGTCCAACTTGAGAGCAAACAGAGCATCCGGGTGAAAAAGACTTTGGAGAAATACGAGTTTCAGAGCTTTTGTAAGTGCACGTGCAAGCTAGAACGTTTCAGAGAGTCTGTCTTGGAGCAATACACCATGTGGGCTCGTTCGTTGTATCGGCTATCATTGTGTTCGGCTCCTGTTTCTGTGCGTGATCGATCCGTTAAGCCACTAACGAGGATTCTGCACTCGTTGGAAGCCGTCGTGTCAAGATCAGATCCGTGACAGAGGTGACCTTACACAGAAAAGTTCACTGTATTTATTCTTCGCTGGAGAAACAAATTATGGCGAAGCCTGGCAAGGGTGATCTTTTCCTGAAACTTATCTATGGTGACTTTGAAGTGATGATTGCCATCAGCCGGTACAAACTTTTTTGTGTGCCACAATTGTTGCAAATAGACTTGAGGGATTGAAGGTTTGTATTGCAATAGATAACCCAGAGGATGTCCTTTAAGAATGTCTACAATTATGGGATGACTGACTTTGATAGTCTTTGGATCAAGTCTGTGGTTATTATCACAAAAAGGTGGGCAATGTTTAGTTTTAACAAGGTGAGTGTCTAGGATGGGTGATGAAGGTGATGGTCGGGTAACTGAGGCTGATTTCACTAGTTTTGATACCAGTGTATGATTGGATGATGAATGAGAATTGGGAGAATTAGAGTTTTGGTATTGTGCTTGGGATACCATTTGAAACCTTTATAAGAAAAATAATGATCCTGTTAGTACAGTCATGTAAACAAATGTAATCCTGCAGATAGAAAAATAAAACATTTTACTAGAAATTAGAAAAATTTGTGTTTTACTGTTTAAAACATGGGGATTCCAGACAATAATATTAACATATTATTGTTAGGATTCCAAAGTCAATCGTTAAGAGACCAATGTTAGAAAAATACAGATTTTAGAAATTTCTTCAAAAAATGTGAAATTTTTCAGAAAAATTTGAGATCCTCCACAGTTGGTCAACTTTTGGAAATCTTGATATGAAACTCGATTGAAACTTGAGATTTCTCGGGTGACACAGAGATAAACTCGAATGACATATGAAGAAAACTCGAATTGAACTTAGAGGTTTCTCGAATGAAGTACCAGTCAACTCGAATGAAGTACCAGTCAACTCGAATGAAGTACCAGTCAACTCGAATGAAATGATTGACCAACTCGAATCATGTTGACATTGTCTCGAAAGACTCATGAATCAATTAGATACAAAGTGAAAAACACCAAGTACTTGACTATACAATTCGAATGAACAAGAGATATTTTTGATCAACATATTGACCCAACTCGTATTGAACTAGAACTTTCTCGAACTATGTTATTATCGAGACTGGATTTATAAAAATTTTCTAAGTCCCTAAAGTATCCAACTCGATAACAAACACAGATTCCTTGAATAAGAAGGCATTCAACTCGTTAGAAACTTAGAGTTTCTCGAACAGTACTTCATGCAACTCGATCAACACTTTATATTTCTCGAATCATGGTGTGATCGAGTTAACACATTTCAAACTTTTCTAAGTCTGAAATGTCACTGAAATCAACGAAAATCATTTCAAGGGCATTTTTGCCTATCCATCCATTGTGTCCTACACGAAATTGGATTTTAAACATCTTTTGTGAAATATAGTTTCCTAACAATCAATCAACAATATCAAATTATCAAGAACAATAAATGGAATTAACACTGACCGAATGATTCTATTGATGAACAGATGATTACAAAATGATGACAGAGAATCTTCACGTACTGTAGCCCTTTTCTCATAAATGAATTCGTACAAAGTGTAACTGTCAGATCTATTACAAATAGAAAGTCAAAGATACTATATATACAATTCTAATAACTATCAAGGAAATACAAAATAGCCCCTAGACTTTGTTTCCATCAACTAAAACATCACCTAACATTCTCCCCCTTTGATGGAAAAAGCAAAGTCTTTAAATTGACAATCCCAGCTTTTGTTCAAACCTTCTCACACTTTTACGATCCGAAATCCTCCATTCAATCTTTGAAATAAACTCAACCATGAGTCTTCAGTCGTTTACAGATAAGGCTCCTTTCTTAGTCTTTCTTTTCTGATCTGCTGCAAGCTTTCCTTTCAAACCACTCAACACTTTATTCAGAGTTCCATCTGAAAACTTGTTCAGCTCTACACTTCTCATTGCTCTTAACTTCTTATTTCTATCCTTATACATGACTGCTGGATGCTTCACCATGATCACTTGAAATTCTTTCAGCTCACCAGCAAATTTGATATCTCTGTGCGGTGCTGTCATGTTGATTTTCCTCATACCCCGTTCAACCCCTATCTGTAGATCTTGCACAGACATTAATACCAATTTGGTATGCATGAAATGAAACAGTGTCTTAAGTGCAAATCTGCAGTGTTCATTTCGTTTGTTTCTGCACAACTCATCAAAAAGATCTTCAATGTCTACCAAGTTCATGTTGAACATATCAGCTTCTGTGAACACATAGGTATTTCCATCTGATCTAGTGACAGTGAACTTTGGATAGAAAATCTTGACAAATCTTTCCTTTTCAATCTTCACCAGATCGACTATTCTGAATTCACTCTTGACCTTCTCAACCTCCTGTGTTTTATTTCTCAAAAAGCTGGCATAATTGACCAGATTCGGCATGTTTGGCTCTAGCACTCTAAACAACTTGAGAAACGAACAAGGTGCTTGTGTCTTGCAAAAGATCCGTGTCTCCAGAATATCTTCAATGTATGGCATCCTGTTCCTTTTTCTAATGAACTCTGCTGATCTATTCTCTGGAAGCTCAAGTTTCTTCACCTTCTTTTTGCTGATCTCATCCTTATTCAATAATGTCAGCATGTCTTGAATTTCCCTCTGAACCACTTGTTGGGCTTCAAATCTGAGTCTATGTTGTTTCTTAGACTCATCAGCAAGCACATACTCGTTGAAGAATCTATCAATTACCTCAACCTCATTCAGTACAACCTTTTCTTGTGCAACACTACTTTCAACTGGAAACTCTTCAAACTCCTCTTTAACTTGAATAACCACCTCAGGCTTTTCAACCGTCGGTGTCGATTCAGTATCCTTCAAAATCTCCTCAACTAACCCTTCCTCCTCCTCAATCCTTTCAGCTCTGAAATCAACATCAGTCAAGGCAATTATATCATCATCTTTCGACACTTCAATGTAATCCTCCCTCTCATCTCCTATTCCTTGAATACTTAGCTCATGTCTCTTATCTTGAATGTCTTCATCCGAATCAATATATTCAACAAAATGATAAATATCAGACTGAATGTTCAAAGGAACTGGAACATCTTCATGAAGAATCAATCCCAGCTCTCTTTGTTCACCAGCAGATTCTTTTGAGCCCCCAGCCTCTCTCTCCTGAACTTCCGTCTCCTTTTCTGGGTATGTAATCATTAATACCCCAGGTGTTGATTCATCAAGCTTTCTCCTCTTCTCCCCCTCATGAGGAGCATCATCGGAGTCCTCATCATGCTCATCATGTTTCCTCTTAGATGAGGAAGCTTGAGCCTTACACGTCTCTTCTACCGCAGCCACCCTCTCTAATAAATTTCCTAACGCTGTTATCACAATACAAAGACTTTCAATTCTTCAATTGCTTGTTTTGACTCAGATTGCTTTACCGATTCCTCTGCAACATCCTTCCCCTTTAAAAAGTTCTGGATGTTTGACATCTGGGCCATTACCTCAGCCAATTGAGTAGATACATGCGTGTTTACTCCAGCCACAGCTTCATTCAATGCATTAGTCAATGTTGATTCAGTAACGAATGGGGATAACGTCACCACTAGGTCACGTAGACTTCCAGTTGTCACAGCAGTCGAACTTGTAAAAAGTACTTCTGTGTGGCCAGTGCTTAGAGTTGGTAAAGTTGTTTCTCTTACTGGACTTCCACCCTCTTTAAGTGACGGAGCAACAAATGCTTCCGTTACTGAGGATGTTCCAGTGGGAACACGAAGTTCAACCACACTAACTTCAACAAATGAAGGTGACTCGAGTGTCCTATGCTGTATAGGAGCTAGACTTAGTGATTGAAGTTAAGTCGTACACACGGGCAGCTGTGTACTTGTTTCAATATCCATCAAGTCCAAGTGAGTTTCGGATAGATTATATGGTTCATCCCTGTGCTCAATTGAAACAATCTCCTGTTGAGAGGAGACTGAGTGGATGGTTGGGTGTGCAATCGTCAGTGGGATACTGACTTCTTCAATGCTAACTCTCATAGGAGAGCTAACAGTAGATGTGGTTATATCCCAGCTTTCTAGGTTAATGGTATCCCGCACACTCTCTTCAGCAATGCTCACAATATCTATCATCATACCACCTCCCTCATGATGATCACCTCCATCATCACCATCATCATCATCATCTCCTTCTCCTTCTTCTTCTTGGATATCCGACAACATTCTCTCGGAATCAGATCTTTCAGCTTCTTCCTCACCTCCCCTTACACCAACATCTCCCTCACTCACAGATTTGGCAACCTGAACTTCAGCCCCTTGTTGATGTTCCTCTATTCTTAAAGCTCCTGGGGTAAGAGATCCCGGTTCCTAGGTCTCTATCGAAGCATGATCTATCCTATACAATCTCACATTCTCACCCTCTTGATCCGCATATTTAAGCAATGACTCTGGAATTAGCATAATATTGGAATTTGGTGAGTCCGGCACTTCGTGTAAGCTCATCATCACATAATCCGGACATCTTTGTGAATTGGCTCGCTTCGGAATATTGTCATTGGCACGAAGAATTCCTCGGATAAGAATTTCTATGAATCTCTGAAGCGGAACAAATTTTCTTGCTCTATTTGTAGTTTTTGCAAGAACAATCTCTTTTAAAACCTCCCATATGCATTGAGCATAATCATAATGCTTGTTGAACGCTATTCCATGAAATATGCTTAAGCAATGAATGCTGCATCTGTCGATGCCTGTATGCTTTGACGTCATACACCTATTTATGATTCCAAACAGTGTGTACCATTCTCCATTCAAACCATTCCTATGGAATTTTGAGCTCTTTGGTAGTGGCTTTGAGTAGCCCAAGCAGATCAGATCATGTACCAGCTCCTCATCTGACACAAAGTCTTCAAAATCAGCCAACTCTAGGAAGTTAACTGTGTCTATACGTCTAGGAAGAAATAGATTGTGACGAAGTCTGGCGAGAGTGACTTTTGTTTTGAACTGGTCTATTGTAACTTTGAAGTGATGATTGCCGTCAGCAGGAACAAATTTGACGGTGTGCCAAAATCGTTGTATATATACTTGTGGGATAGAAGGTTTGTATTGAAGCAGATAACCTAACGGATGACCTTTTAGAATGTCAACAATAATAGGATGACTAACTTTAATAACCTTGGTATCTAGGCGATGGTTATTATCTCGGAAAGGTAGGCAATGTGTAGGTTTAACTAACTGGTTATCTGGGATAATGTTTGACTGTGAGGGACGTGCAACTGAAGTAGAACGAACAGGTGTAGAAACAAGGATATGATTGGATGATGAATAGGAGTCAGATGAATTGGAGTTCTGAGACTGTACTGGAGATGCCATTTGAACACCTGTAAACCAAAATAAAAAGTGATGTTAGTCAGATCATGTACACAAATGACAACCTTCAAAATGTAGAAGAATTGTAACATTTTATCAGAAATTGTAAAAAATTGTGATTTTCTGTTAAAGGCATCGGGATTCCAGATAATAATAGATTATTATTGAAAGGATTCCAGAGTCAATCATTTAGAGACCAATGTCAGAAAAACACAGATTTATAACAATTTCTTAAAAAATGTGACATTTTTCTTAAAACATGAAAAATTCCACACTTAGAAAAAATTTTCTGTTGAAACTCGAATGAAACCACAAGTTTCTCGAATGACTCATAAAACAACTTGACTGTCTATGAATAAACTCGAATGATCTTATATAAAACTCGAATGACATAGACATGAAACTCGAATAAACCATGACACAACTTGAATAGTGCTTGATTCAACTCGAATGAGTCTTGAAAGTTCTCGAATGAAAGACATGTTAAACTCGAATGAAACATGTACTAAACTCGACTGAAACATGTACTAAACTCGAATTAAACATTAGAATCTAACACTCAACTCAAATGACTAAGACATTTTCTCGATAAGAACTTGCCCAACTCGAATAAACTTTAAGTGTTCTCGGACAATGTATTAATCGAAATATAAGTTTTGAAAATTTTCTAAGTGCAAAAAACTTGGTCAACTCGCATGATATACATATGTTTCTCGAATAATCCTTCAGTCAACTCGAGTGATACCTGACACTTTCTCGAATATCATTACACACAACTCGATTAACTCTTGAGTTTTCTCGAGTCTTATTAGAATCAACTCGAATGTCTCTTGGAATTTCTCGAATAAAGTGTGATGCAACTCGAATGACTCTTTAATCGAGAACTGCTTGTTTGTTTTATTACAAGTCCAATACTCACTGATTTTTTGAATTTAAGTTCAGGGATCTTTTTCAGTGATTTAAAACTTGTACCCCATTCGAAAATGTATTTTAAACACATTTGATTTACTGAACTTTGAACAAAAACAACTTTAAAGTTGTTAAAAATTCAAATTTCAGATTGATGAAGAACACAAAAAATGTTTATTATCAAAATCAAATATTCTGTTTGTGTGATGAAAGAATGACTTATGAAATTTCAGATTCATGGTCATGATACCAATACGAAATTCATCACACGTTTAATTTCAATTTAATGAACAAATATTATTATTCTCCATGAACGCTCAAGAACACAAAAAAAATTACGAACACAGATTTTCAAACAACCCAAACTGAAATAAGCAACATATAAACACTATAAGCATAAACAATCAAACGGAAATAAGCAACATTTACTCACAATTTTGATGAAAAGAAGTCGATAATGATTGTGGGTTTGCAGTTTCTTAGGAATGAAGAAAGCTTTTTGGAGAAGATGATGATTTAAAATTTCCGAAAAAATGATTTGAATTTGAAAATTCAAATTTACAGTCAAACTAACCGGCCCATTTTAATTTTGCAAGAAATCCGGCCCATCATCTAAATCAAATTAACCCACTAACTATCTTTTCAATCAAATATTGTGACTAAAAAAAATAAAAAATATCAAGATAACATTTGTTTTTCAAAAAAAAATATAGACTTTTGAATATAGACTTTTTATGATTCATGAATTTAACATCAGAAAAAATCACTAAAAAATTGAAAAATTTAAAATTATATTTTGAAACTACTGATTTATTAAATCTTAACGATTCAACATACCTAATATCTATACCAAAAAATTAAACCGCTTTTCATCTAACGCTTTGGTAAACAAATTAGCTAGTTGATATTCAGTAGGTACCAAATATAATTCTATATTTCCATTTTCTACATGATCTTTTATAAAATGATACCGAATGTCAATGTGTTTTGTTTTTGAATGTTGCACCGGATTTGATGCAATAGCTATTGCGCTCTGAGAATCACAATATATTGGTATTTTCTTTGGTGTAAACCCGTAATCGCGTAGTTGGCTCGTCATCCACAACACCTGAGAACAGCAAGAAGATACAACAACGTACTCTGCTTCAGCTGTAGACAATGAAATGCAATGTTGTTTCTTGGATGACCAACATACGGGCTTGTCACCTAAGAACTGTACTGCTCCAGACGTACTCTTTCTGTCCATCTTATCACCTGCGTGATCAGCGTCAGAAAAAGCAGTCAGATTAAATGAAGATTCTCTAGGATACCACAAACCAAGATTTGGAGTTCCTTTGAGATATCATAAAATTCGTTTCGCAGCTGTTAAGTGTGATTCTTTAGGATTTGCCTGATATCTAGCACAGACACATGTAGCAAACATAATATCTGGTCTACTAGCTGTTAAGTACATTAATGACCCAATTATACCTCGATAATGAGTCACATCTACAGGTTTCCCTGAGATGTCCGCATCGAGTTTTGACTTTGAATCCGGAGCCATGAGAGTTTTCATAGGAGTACTGTTGACCATGTTAAATTTCTTTAACATGTCTTGTATATATTTTGGCTGATTGATAAAAATACCATCAGTTAATTGTTTTACATGTAATCCTAAGAAAAAATTTATTTCCCCCATCATGCTCATTTCGAATTTTTGGGACATTAAAAATGCGAATTTCTTACAAAATTCTGGATTTGTAGACCCAAATATTATGTCATCTACATATATTTGTATAACTATGATATCCGACCCCTGACGTTTTATAAACAGGGTTGTGTCAACTGCACCTTTTGTAAATCCACATCTCAACAGATATGTTGAAAGTGCATCATACCAAGCACGAGGTGCTTGTTTAAGGCCATACAGTGACTTATCTAAAATATATACATGATCAGGTTTCGAAGGATCAGTAAACCCTTCGGGCTGATATGTATATACTTCATCTGTTAGTTTCTCGTTTAAAAACGCAGTTTTAACATCCATTTGATATACTTTAAAATTTTTATGAGCGGCAAAAGCTAAAAACATTCTAATAGCTTCAATTCGTGCAACTGGTGCAAACGTTTCATCATAATCAATCCCTTCTTGTTGGCTGTATCCTTTGGCAACGAGACGAGCTTTATTCCGAATGATTACGCCATGTTCATCTTTCTTGTCTTTAAAGATCCATTTCGTGCCTATAATGGATTTGTCTTTTGGGCGCTCAACAAGTCTCCAGACCTTTAATCGTTCGAACTGGTTCAGTTCTTCTTGCATCGCCACAATCCAATCAGCGTCCAGAAGTGCTTCTTTTACATTCTTGGGCTCTATTTTACTTAAAAAATTTGAAAATAAGCATTCATTTATAGTTGCCCTTCTGGTTTGGACTGACGCGGATGGATCACCAATGATGTTTTCTATTGGGTGATTTCTTGTCCACTTAACAGTATGTGGAAACGGTTTTATTTGGTCTTGATTGGGATTGAGATCTAGATATGGTTCGGGAGTTACTTCAGATGTTGTAGGTGGGACATCTGAGGTAGGAGCTTCTGAATGTTCAGAAGTAATGGGGGTTTCAGAAGAATATGTAGGTTGAATTGGTTGTACAATCTCAGTAGTCGACTGCACATTTGCTGTTGAGGCTTCTCCAGTTTCTTCTAAACCTTGTTGTTGAGAAAGATTAGAGACTACGACTGGATCTTCAGTAATCATGTCAGGCACCAAATTTAGAGCATTAGTTTTGGGCTTTTCAAAATAGTCTTCATAAAAATTCTCAAACAACTTATGTAATTCTGAGTGTTCAGCATTTTGTTCAGTTGACTCCAATGAAGTCTGCGTCTTAGGTTCGGGTCCTGAACTGGTGTGTTCAGAAGCCATTACCACTCCTTCATCGAATTTGACATTCACGCTTTCGTTGACTGTCTTGGTTCTCTTGTTGTACACTCAAAAGGCAACCGACTCCTTTGAATATCCGATGAATATTCCTTCATCTGCCTTTTGATTAAACTTTCCAAGATTGTCTTTGTCATTTAGAATAAAGCATCTGCAACCAAAGACATGGAAAAATTTAATATTAGGTATTCGTTTATTAATCAATTCATAAGGAGTCTTTCCGAATCTCTTATTTATTATTGAACGATTTTGTGTGAAACAAGCTGTTGCAACTGCTTCTGCCCACAAGAATAACGGTAAATTGGAATATGCCAACATCGTCCAAGCTGATTCCACTAGTGTCCGATTTCTTCTTTCAACGACACCGTTTTGTTGTGGAGTTCGAGCAGCTGAAAACTGGTGTGTAATTCCTATTGAATTCAAGAATGAGTCAAGTGATTTGTTCTTGAACTCTGTTCTGTTATCTGAGCGGATTGTTTGAATTGTGAGTTGCAACTTTACTTGTATTTTCGGGATGAAGTCTATGATCGTTTCGGTTGCATCTGATTTGGACCTCAGGAAGAAAACCCATGTGTATCGTGAATAGTCATCAACTATTACCAATACATATCGTTTCTTATTTATGCTTTGTACTCTCATTGGTCCACACAAATCCATATGCAGTAATTCCAGCGCTCTCGTGGATGAGTGTTCTGTTTTGGATTTGTGTGTGGCTCTTGTCATTTTTCCTTTTTCACATGCGGCACACAATTTCTCTTTTTGGAATTTGAGCGTCGGCAGCCCTTTAACTAACCCTCCTTTTGCTAGGTTGGTTAACTCATTGAAGTTCAGATGTGAAAGGCGACGATGCCACAACCATGCTGTTTTAGATGTAGCTTTTGACAATAAGCAGACATCTTTCTTCAGATTAATCGAGGCTAAATCAATGGAGTACAAATTTGTTTTCCTGTTTCCTGCCAAAATTTCTTTTCCTTCTCCGAATCTGATGCTGCACCGATTGGCTTTGAAATTGACTTCTAAACCTTTATCACACAACTGTCCAATACTAAATAGATTGTGTCCAAGACCATCAACATAGAAGACCTTTTGGATGGTGATTTTGTCATATTTGAGACTTCCGTATCCTTTGATCGGACAAAACTGATCATTTCCAAGTCTGACCGTCCCACAGAACTTTTCTACAGAGTCCGTGAGTGTGTCTCGTTGTCTGGTCATATGCTTGGAACATCCAGAGTCAAGATACCAGACATGGTTTACCTATAAGACGAAGTAGCACATGAGGTACCCACTTGTAGTTGGGTACTTCTGTTTTAGGTAATTCATGCACAATATTATTTGTTTTTCTAACAGATATGGCTTTTAGCTTATCATTTGAAGTTATTTTAGGTACCCACTTTTGACCTGTTCTTTTAGGTATCCACTTTTGTACAATTCGCGGTGGAATTGTTTTTGAAATATTTTTCTGTGGAACCTTTTTCTGTTCATAAAATGGGTCCTTTTTCTTCGGTTGCCATACGAGCTTATTAGATTTAACAACTGAAGGCTTACATGCACAAGAATTCAAAGCAATTAAGTCCGTTCTTGAAAACTTTATACAAGAATTATTAACAAGTTTATTATTACAGACAGAATGTTGAATTTTGCTATTTCTATCAGTAACAATTTTGTCCTTCACGCGCCACTCTTGTTTTATACTCTTGTTTTTCTGTTCTCTTTTCTTCTTTCGCCAAACTTGTTTTCTCGAACCGTTCACAATGATATCTGAAATAAAAGAATTATGAGAATTAGTAGATTTAGATACCCGTTTCTTCTGTAAATTTTTCATACCTTTTGAAGATTGGACTTTACGTGCAATTGAGTCTGCTGATGAAGATGATTCACCCTTTTCAAAGTTAGGAGACTGAACAATAATTTTTGTTTTCTCCTTCTTTTGTTGTAATAATGGTGAATTTTCAGATGATTTTAAAGAATCTGTAGACATTCTTTGCAGAATTTTAACAGGTTCTTTATTATCATTTGATTGTTTGTTAGGCAAAGGTTTGATAAATTCACCAATTTTACCAAACATTTGATCTAATGAATTAACTTCAGAGTGCATGTACAGATCAAATTCTTTTTCTGAATTTATAGAATCTAGAGAAGTAGATGATTGTGGATCAGACAACTTTATGTTTTTAGGCTGATCTTGCAACATTTGTTCCATTTTTCTTAGTTCAGCCTTGAGAGTTCCATTCTCTATCTCAAAATTTTTAATTTTCAATTCTAGATCAGAATTTATCTGTTCTAAAATTGAATTTGGCAAATATAATTTTTGAGATTGAGTAGGTAATTCAGACAAATCCTTTTCAGAATAAGTTTGAATGTACTCTTCTTTAGTATCAATAATGTTACTTGTTTCATTTATTCTGGTATAATCACCAGAATTTTGCATTTTGTCTGATCGTAATCTTTTTATTTCTTCACTAGATTCTACTTCTTCAGAGGCTTTCATAAATGTCATTTTTAATCCTAAGTTCATGTATCTGACATCATATAGTGTTGGTGAACTAGATATTGCTTTTGTCAGATACTTTGGATTTTCCCAACCAATTCCAGATTTAGAATTATAAAATTCTGTGTCTTTTGGTTGATTTAAATAAATTGTTTGATCTGTTTGCCCTCTTTTGATAAATTCATCTTCCATCTTCTTTATATTCTCATAAAGTTTAGTTCTTTCTTCAAAAATAGCATGGTATTTTACAGAAAAGTTTGAGGCTTCTAATTCTGCTATTCACAGTCTTTCTTGTAAATCAGATATATTGTGATTAAGATTGAGTATATTGCTTTGAAGTTCTCTTTCCTTATCTTGTAAGTCTGAGACCGCTCGTAAAGCTAATGCTTTATCTTTGGAAAAGTCTAAAACTAAGTTGTGTTCATTTCGAAGTTTGTTTTCCAAAGAATGAACATTTTTCTTTTCTTCCTTTAAAGATTTTTCAAACTTTTTACGCATAAAGGCCATATGAGTTAGTTTTTCTTCTAATATACATGATTCATCAATATCAGAGTCAGAATTAGAATGTACCTCTGGTTTATCTGAACCATCTGATTTTTTAGACTCTGACTCTTCATCATTTTCAGCCTCATTTTTACCAGTTGCCATCAATGAAACTTCTTCTGTCTCTTCCTCTTCATCAGACTCAGATTCTTTTCTTTCTGCATCCTCTTCATCAGTCAATCCAACCCATACCTCATCTTCAGCTATCATTGCTGATTCACTTAATTCTGATCCATTGAAAATTTCTGATTTGAGACAAATATGAGCATCTTCATCCAAAATGTCATCATCTTCTGATAACTGCAACCAGTGGTCATCCTCCGCCATAAGAGCTTTGCCTGACTTTTTTTCTTTGGCTAAGAGAGCCTTTCTTGTATAGTAGTCTGAGTTTTTGACTACTGGGGATCTGCATTCTCGGGCATAGTGACCTGGTTTTCCACAGTTGTAACATTTCTGTTCTAACTCTTTCTTAGCTGACTTGTCTGACTTTTCATATTTGTCAGTCTTTCGTGCACTACTTTCTCCAGATTTCTCATATTTATCCTTCTTCTCAATTTTCCTTGAGCCTGTTTTATAGCGCATCTTGTTGTTGGTTGGCTTTCTGTAAAAAATTTCTTTTGAAATGCTTTTGTAAGCAGTGCCATCTGCTTTTTCATCTCTTCTATTTCTGAATCAGCAGATGAATCTGAGGATTCTGATTCGGAAGATGTACTGCTGACTACGGCTATTTTATCCTTTTTCAGCTTGTATTTATACTTTTTCTCTGCCAGTAGAGCCAATGGATAAGCAGTTTCTTTCTCAGCTTTCTTCTTTCCTGATATTTTCCTCAACACAACCTCTTGATAGTTGTTGAGGTTTTCAAATATCATATGAAAATCCATTTCCTCAATATCCTTTGTTTGTTGGATAAGCATATCATATTTTTCCCATTCAGGATTCAGAACATTTAGAAATTTGACATTTATGTCCAGGTTGGACTTTGTCACTCCGTTTCTTTTCATCTCACTTACCAAATTCACAAACCTGAGGTAAGTGTTTTCCATAAGTTCACCTTCACGAGCTCTAAAATTCTCAAACATCATTAGGCTGTTTCTAGCCCTGTTTGTGGCAGCTCTGTCAGATCCCCTCATGATTTTACACACTTCATCCCAAATTGACTTAGCAGTTTTTGTATTTGTTAGGCAAGTGTATATATCATTGGGGATGGATATCAACAGTAACTTTCTGGCAGTTTTGTCCCCTAATTTTCTCTTCTTTTGGGCCTCTGTCAAGTTGGTGACCTCAACAGTTCTTGGTGGAATTGGGGGATTACCAGTTGGTACTCCTGGGATTGTTTCAATGAAAGTGGATGGTCCTTCTGTTAAGGATTTCAGCATCTCTTCGGGCAGATCATGAAAACTGATAAATTCAAGAAACCTCTCCCTCCATTGTACATATTCACCCTTGTATAAAATTGGGGGTTTGGTTTCTGATCCTATTGCCAGAGCATCTTTAGACATATTGATTGATATATGGGAAACTTGTCCAAGATCTGATGAACTCTGATTGAGATTGAAAATTTTGATCACACTTTGAAACACAGATTAGTACTGAAATCTACAATACAGTAGCTTGTTAGTAGCAATAATCAACTTGACTCAGACACTGAATAGACTTGATGTTGATGTATTGCAACAATCTCGATTAATATGTGTGTTAGACTCGAATGATCTAAGTATTAAACTCGAATGAGTTTTGAGTAAAACTCGAATGAGTTTTGAGTGAAACTTGAATGGGTGTAATGTGAAACTCGAATGATTCTTGTGTAAAACTCGATTGAGTCTTGTGTAAAGCTCGATTGAGTCTTGTGTAAACCTCGATAGAGTCTTGTGTAAACCTCGATAGAGTCTTGTGTAAACCTCGATTGAGTCTTGTGTAAAACTCGAGTGTGTTTGAAAGACAACTCGAATGTGTTTACTGAGAAACTAGAATGAGTTTACTATTGAACTCGAATGAATCAAACTTGAATGTTTGATGAGAAACTCGAGTGTGTTTCAATACAAATTTTATAGTAATATTTGAAACTCGAATCTCTTTTGAAAAACTCGAATAGTCTTTCACCCAAACTCGAATCAACTGGTTGTCAACTCGATTAATATAAGTTTTCAACTCGAATTAAACAGGTTGTCAACTCGACTGACAGTGATTGTCAACTCGAATTTCACTGATATTAAACTCGAATAATAGAAATACTCAACTCGAATAACATACAGGATGTGTATATTTCGAGTTTCTTAATATTTTCAGCTTTTTCAAGTCTAAAATTCAGATTAAATCCAAAACATTGCCCATTTTCACTCAAATTGCAATCGAAGGTGAGGTTTTTGAGTACAAAAACTTTTTGTGAAACACCTTTGTGCAAAAATAGATCTAGGTTTGACTTTTTCAATGAAACAGTACTCGTTCTTATACTTTTCAAAATTTAACAAAATTGCCTAGATCTTTTTCTGTGTTTTGTGAATCAATTCAAGTTTATACTCAATTGATTCGTATGAAACCTTTACCTTCGATCCAATTCTCACTGACAAAGATCAACAGATTAAAAACCCTTAGTGATTTTAGGGTTTTTTTTTCGATAAAAATACTCAAGAACAGTAAGTATTTTCGAAAAAATTCAATCTCAGATCAGAAAAATTCACCCCTAAAGCTCTGATACCAATTGTGATATATAGTTTCCTAACAATCAATCAACAATATCAAATTATCAAGAACAATAAATGGAATTAACACTGACCGAATGATTCTATTGATGAACAGATGATTACAAAATGATGACAGAGAATCTTCACGTACTGTAGCCCTTTTCTCAGAAATGAATTCGTAGAAAGTGTAACTGTCAGATCTATTACAAATAGAAACTCAAATATACTATATATACAATTCTAATAACTATCAAGGAAATACAAAATAGCCCCTAGACTTTGTTTCCATCAACTAAAACATAACCTAACATCTTTTGTTTACTGAATTTTGTCCAGAAACACCATTTTCAACACTTAAAATCCAAATTTCAGAATTTTAAAAACTTGAAAATTTTGAAACTTTAAATCCAAAATCAATGTTGTGTGTTCTGAAATGGAACTTGAAATTTGGTTTAAAAGTTCACATGATCAATACGAACCCAAACACACCATCAACTTAACATATAAACCAGAGAATCAATCAAACCACAAAAACACACAGTCGACAAATGAAGAACACACACAGATTAATCGATGCTTTAAAACTTGAAAAAATTCTGAAAATAAACAAAGGATAACAAAAACAGTAAAATCACTTACAATTTGAACTCACAATTTGAACAATCTTGATCAGAAATATGGTTTCTTCGTGTGTAAGAAATGTTTGAGAATGAGTTTTTGGAGAAGGAGGTGAACAGTGACCGAGGAATTGAAAAAGTGATTTTGAAATTCAAAATTCTAATTTATACTTCAAAATTTGAATTTTGAAATACCCGGCCCACGGTTTACGTGGCCCATTCTGTTTTTCAAAAACTTTCAAGCCCGATTTTTTTAAAAAAAATTTGCACACACACCCAAAAATATGAAAAAAATAAAACAAATAACAACTAATCAAAACAAAACAAAAAATATTTTAAAACAACTAAAAAAAAATTTTAAATGAACAAAAAAAAAATATTAACTAAAAAAAATAAAAGATAAAAAAATGTTGCTCCCCCTTGAATTTTGCTTATTAGCTCCCCCTCAGATGTATACCTCTTTAAATGACAGCTTCCCCTACAAAAATCAGATAAAAATTTATCAAATATTTAAAAATCAGATAAAATTTCTTTCTGCTCTCCCTGCACATGATAATCCGAATCAGTTAAACTCAAAAAAATTGAATTTTAATAGCACATGAGATTAACAACATTGTTGTTCAAAAATAAAAATTGTAAATTTAAAATTATATTTTGTTGCTACTGAAAGTTTAAATCTAACGATTCAACATACCCAATTTGTGTACCAAAAAATTAAAACGTTTTTCATCTAAGGCTTTGGTAAACGAATCAGCTAGTTGATATTCAGTGGGTACAAAATATAAGTCCACATTACCATTTTCTACATGATCTTTTATAAAGTGATACCAGATATCAATGTGCTTGGTTTTTTAATGTTGCACCGGTTTTGAAGCTATTGCTATGGCACTTTGTGAATCACAGTAAATGAGAATCTTTTGCGATGTAAACCCGTAGTCTTGGAATTGGCTCTTCATCCACAACACCTATGAACAGCACGACGATACTGCTACGTATTTAGTTTCTGCTGTTGACAGGGATACATAATGTTGCTTTTTGGATGACCAGCAGACGGGTTTGTCACCAAGAAATTGCACTGCTCCTGATGTACTTTTCCGATCCATTTTGTCACATGCATGATCAGCATCAGAAAATGCATTTATTGTAAAAGATGATTCTCTAGGATACCATAAACCTAAGTTTGGTGTTCCCTTCATATATCTTAAAATGCATTTGGCAGCAGCCAAATGTGATTCTTTAGGACGTGCCTGATATCAAGCACAGACACATGTAGCAAACATAATATCTGGTCTACTGTCAGTTAACTACATTAATGACCCAATTATCCCTCGATAATGAGTTACATCTACAGGTTTCACTAAAATGTCATCATCGAGTTTAGATTTAGAATCCGGAGCCATGGGAACTGTTGACCATTTTAAATTTCTTTAACATGTCCTGAATATATTTAGACTGATTGATGAAAATGCCATCACTCAGTTGTTTTACTTGTAGACCCAAGAAAAAATTAATTTCTCCCATCATGCTCATTTCAAACTTTTGGGACATTAAAAATGCAAATTTCTTGCAAAACTCAGTATTGTAGACCTAAATATTATATCGTCTACATATATCTGAATGACTATGATATCAGGACCCTGACGTTCTATAAACAGGGTTGTATTCACTGCACCTTTGTTAAATCCACATTTCAAACGATAATTTGAAAGTGCATCATACCAAGCTCGAGGTGTTTGTTTAAGGCCATACAATGATTTGTCCAAAATATATACATGACCAGGTTTCGAAGGATCGGTAAACCCTTCAGGCTGATATGTATATACTTCGTCAGTTAATGCCCCATTTAAAAAGACAGTTTTCACATCCATTTGATATACAGTGAAGTTTTTATGTGCAACAAATGCTAAAAACATTCGAATGGCTTCAATCCTAGCAACTTGAGAAAATGTTTCGTCATAATAAATCCCTCCTGCTGGCTGTATCCTTTGGCAACGAGGCGAGCTTTGTTTCGAATGATGACACCGTGTTCATCTTTCTTATTCTTGTAGATCCACTTCGTGCCAATGATGGATTTCTCCTTTGGTCGCTCCACTAATCGCCAAACCTTCAACCTTTCAAATTGATTGAATTCTTCTTGCATTGCCATTATCCAGTCAGCATCCAGAAGAGCTTCTTCACAGTTTTTGGCTCAATCTTGCTCAAAAAATTTGAGAAGAGACACTCGTTCATGGTAGCTATTCTGGTTTTAACTAAAGCAGAAGGATCACCAATTATGTTTTCAGATGGGTGATTCCTTTTCCATTTGAATGTATATGGGTAAGGTTGAAGTTGGTCTTGATTGGGGTTCAAGTCCAGGTAGGGAAATCGGGGATTTACTTCAGAAGTTGATGGGATATTTACTGAGGTGGGGGTTTCTGAATGTTCAGAATTCAGGGGGTTTCAAAAGATTCTGGAGCTTGAATTGGTTGTACACTATCAACGGGTAAGTGTACATCTGTTGTTGAAACCTCTCCAATATCTTCTAAAATTGGTTGATGCGAATGATCTGAGACTATACTGGATCTTCAGTAATCCTTTTAGGAACCAAATTTGAAACATTAGGTTTTGTCTTTTCAAAGTAGTCTTCATAAAAATTCTCAAACAATTTATTTAGATCATTCATTTCAGCATTTTGCTCAGATGACTTCATAGAAGTCGACTGTTTAAGTTCGGGTCCTGAACTGGTTTGTTCAGAAGCCATTACAACTCCTTCGTCGAATTTAACATTTACGCTCTCGTTAACAGTCTTTGTCCTTTTGTTGTAGACTCGGAAAGCTACAGATTCTTTAGAATATCCAATGAAGATGCCTTCATCCACTTTCTGATTAAACTTTCCCAAATTGTCTTTGTCATTCATTATAAAGCACCTGCATCCAAAGACATGAAAAAATTTCACATTAGGGACTCGTTTATTTATCAGTTCATATGGTGTCATTCCGAATATTTTGTTGATAATTGATATGTTCTGAGTAAAACAAACAGTTGCTACAACTTCAGCCCAAAGGAATAACGGTAGATTTGAGTAAGCCAGCATTGTCCAAGCAGATTCCATACGGGTGCGATTTCGTCGCTCAACTACACCTTCTGTTCTGGAGTATGAGCTGCTGAGTATTGATGAGTTATTCCAACAAAACTCAGAAACGTCTGGAGTCTTATTCTTGAATTCTGTCCCATTATCAGATCTAATGGTTTGAACTGATAGTTGCAACTTGACTTGAATTTTGCGAATGAAGTCAATAATGATCTCAGTATCATCGGACTTGGATCTCAGGAAGAATACCCATGTGTATATTGAATAGTCGTCGACTATAACCAACACATATCTTTTCTTGTTAATGCTCTGTACTCGCATAGGCCCGCACAAGTCCATATGTAGAAGTTCCAATGCTCTAGTTGAAGAGTGTTCAACCTTTAACTTGTGACAAGCTCGCATCATCTTCCATTTTTCACAGCCTGCACACAACTGCTCCTTCTGAAATATGAGAGTTGGAGCCCTTTGACTAACCCACCTTTTGCTAGATTGGTTAATTCTTTGAAGTTTAGATGTGAAAGACCGCGATGCCATAGCCATGATACTTTAGATGTTGCTTTAGACAATAAGCAAACATCTTTCTTCAGATTGATATTGGCTAGATCTATAGAGTACAGATTTTTTTTCCTATTCCCTGCAAGAATCTCCTTCCGTTCCCCAAATCTAATGCTACACCGATTAGCTTTGACTTCTAATCCTTTGTCGCACAATTGCCCGATACTGAACAGATTATGACCGAGACCGTCAACGTAAAAGACTTTTTGAATTGTAATTTTGTCGTACTCAAGACTCCCATAACCTTTGATCGGACAAAATTGATCATTTCCAAATTGAACCATCCCACAGAATTTGTCAACAAAATTTGTGAGGGTTTCTCTCTGTCCGGTCATATGCTTTGAGCACCCGGAGTCAACGTAGCACACATGATTTACCTATAAAACGAAGAAAGACATGAGGTACCCACTTATAGTTGGGTACTTTGGATTTTGGTAAATCATGTGGTGAGTCTTTAGACTTCTCAACATATAATGTTTTCGACTTAGGAACTCACTTTTTAACAGTATGTTTAGGTATCCATTTTTGTATAATTCGTTGTGGAACTGATTTTGAAATTTGCTTCGTTGGAACCTTTTCCTGTTTAAAAGTAGGAACCTTTTTCTTCGGTAACTATACAAGCTTATCAGATTTATGTAAAGATTTAGCATGCAACACATGATAATGAGCAGAATTTAAAGAAAGTAAATCAGTACGAGAGTATTTAGCACAATGTTTAACAGAAAGTTTATTACAGACATAATTATCTAAGTGACTAATACTATCAGTAACAGATTTATCTTTAATTCGCCACTCTTGTCTTAATATCTTGTTTTTCGTAGCTTGTTGCTTCTTTTTCCAATCTTTCTTTCGTGAACTTTTCAAAATACAATATGACATAATAGAAACACGAGAATTAGTCATTTCAGAATTATGTTTATTTTGCAAAATTCTCTTACCTTGGGAAGTATGTGCCTTCTTTGCAATAGAATCCTTTGATGAAGAGGGTTCACCTTTTTAAAATTTTGGAGTCACAAAAGTTACTTTTGTTTTCTCCTTGTTCTTTTGTAAAACATGCGAATTTATTGATTTAACCTTAGATTATGTAGATATTCTTTTCAGAATACTTACAGGTTTTTCAGGTTTATCAGTTTGTTTGTCATTTAAAGGTTTAACAAATTCATCAATATTGACAAACATATCTTCTAATGAATTAAAGTCAGACTTCATATACAGACCAAATTCTTGTTCAGAATTGATAGAATCAGGTTTAATTGAATGTTTCTTATCTGGTTGAGTTTTTTTTTTTCAGGCTGATTTTTTAGTTTTAATTCCAAAGTTTTTATTTCAGCCTGAAGTTTTACATTTTCAGTCTCAAAAGTTTTAATTTTTCAATTCAAGATCAGAATTTATCTTTTCAAGAATTGAATTTGGCATATATGGTTTTTAGAGTAAGTAGTATTTTCAGACAAATCATTCCCAGAATAAGTCTGAATATACTCCTCTGAAATGCAAGAATTTTGATGACTATCATTTAATCTGTTATAGTCTACAGTATTCTGCATTTTATCTGTTCTCAACCTTTTTGAATCTTCACCTGATTCTACTTCATCCGAAGCTTTCATAAATACCATTCGTAATCCTAAATTCATATAACTGACATCATATATAGTTGGAGAACTTGAAATTGTTTTTGTCAGATATTATGGATTTGTCCAACCTATACATGATCTTGAATTATAAAATTCGGTATCTTTAGGTTTATCCAAATATATAGTTTGATATGTTTGACCTCTTTTAATAAACTCATCTTCCAAAGATTAATTTTCTCATATAGCTTCGTTCTTTCATCAAATATAGATTGATATTTTACAGAATAACTTGATGATTCTAACTAGGCTAAATTCAGTTTTTCTTTTAGGTCAGATATATTGTTGTTCAGTTTCTGAATTTCACTTTGAAGTTCATTGGATTTATCTTGTAAATCTGATACTGCTCTTAATGATAATGCCTTATCCTTGGAAAATTCTAACATTAAGGCATGTTCTTGACTAAATTTGTTTTCCAAGGAATGGACATTTTTCTTTTCGGCTTTTAAGGATTTTTCAAATCTTTTTAACATATAAGCCATTTGAGTCAGTTTCTGTTCAAGCATACAGGAGTTATAATCATCAGATTCTGAATTAGATTGTACATCTGGTGTCTCTGAACTTTCTGAGGCATCTGAATCTGATTCATCATCTTCCTTTTCCTTACTGCATCCCGCATCTCCTGTTGTCATGTTAGGCACAAAAAGGCCTCAGTCAAACCTGTTCTGCATCTGAGGGGGAGATTCTTAATCAAACCTGTTGATGCATTTGAAGGTTGAATTTAAGGCCTGTTATATGCCTTATTGAAACCTGAAAATGATTTGCAATATCAGTCCAAAGCTGTTTTATATGTTGCATGTGTTGCAACAAAGACAGTTTGTCCAAGCTGTTCAGTCTGCTGAACAGGCTGGACATAAACTGTCTACGCTGCTCTACACTGGTGAGCAGCTTGAGCAGTTTACAAGTGTTCTGTTCTTTGTGAACAGAACCTGTTCTTTGTGAACAGGGTAAACACTTTATGGAATATGTTTCCAAGTCCTCATGCATTGTTTTTGGCTAGAAGATCAGTTTACAAAGTCGAAGACAAAGTGGAAAACAAAACTGCTCAGCCTGCCCAAGCTGTTCTGTAACATGAAGACAAAAGGATATTTGAAAAAGGGTGACAGACCTTTTTCTCATACCAAAATACGCCTTGACAAAGGAAGAAAGACGCAAAGTTCACATTCCTTATTTGGTTAAAGCCAATGCAACAGTAGACAAAGTGAAAAGACAAAAGTTCTGCCCACATGTAGACAAGTCTGCTTTTTCAGAATGTGCAGAAAAGTTTATGTTGTCTTTTCAACAAGACCTTCCCTTTTTCCTGTCGTCCAATGAAGAAGCTTCACTTAGATCCTCTGAGTGAGTATAAAAAGAAACTTCCAAGGATTGAAAGATTAAGCCAAAAAGCTAAGTGCTGAAACCAAGAGTGAACATGCATTCAAGTGTGTTTTTCATGCCTGCAAGTCTGCTTGAATAAAACAGTGCTTGGTGTCTAAGCTGTTCCTCTGAGTCTTGTAAACACAGTGAGTGATTCTTAGTGAATGTATTCATTGTAACTAGTTTAAGTCTGTCTTAGACTAGTTAAACATACTGTTGTATCTGTCATCTCAACTTGAACCTTTCCGCATTCAAGCTCGTTTGTAATTAGCATTTGTTGATAATACATACAAACGTTGAGAAAATTGTGTGTAGTTTGTAAATTGCTGTATTCACCCCCCCTCTACAGCTTAAAGCTATATACTTGGGATATCTTTTGGGACCTACAACTGGTATCAGAGCAGTTTAGAGTGTGTGTCATTCTAGATCTCTCATTCTCCCAAAGTTTCCATGGACAACAGTGCTGCAAGTTCCTCATACTATGACAATGGCTCAATGGGCAAACCTCCAAAGTTTAATCATCAGAACTTTTCTGGTTGGAAGTGCAGAATGATGCTCTACTTAGAGAATCTGGATGTGCAACTACCAGAGATTGTAATGGAGGGTCCCTATGTGCCAACCTCTGTTACAACTATAACTCCTGTTGTTGAAGGAGCTGCTCCTGAAATCAGAACATTTGAGAAAGCAAAAGCTCAATGGTCTGATGAAAATAAAAGACTGGTGGCTCTTGATGCAAAGGCCAGAAATAACCTGGTCATCTCTCTGCCTGATGATGTGTTCAAACAGGTTGAGAAGATGAAGATTGCAAAGGAGATGTGGGATACTTTGTGTACCGTCTATGATGGACCCACAATCACACTAGACAACAGGATTAATAATCTTGTTAGACAGTATGAACTCTTCTTTGCAAAACCAAAGGAGACTCTCACTGAAACCTACACCAAGTTTACTGCTCTTGTAAATGATCTCAAAGATGTTGGGATCACCAAGGACAGCCTGACTTTGGTAAACAAATTCTTAGACGTCCTGCCTGAAGAATGGAATTATTTTTCTACAATCTTAAGGAATTCAGGTACCATCAGAAGTATGGATCTTGTTAATCTGTATGGATCCTTACTGAATGATGAGCAGTCAAGGCAACAGAAGAGAAATGCTTTGGAAATTTCTAAGAAAGGTGCAGCCTTTGTGGCCAGTGTGAAACAACCTGTAAATCAAGTGAGTGATGTGTTCACTCAACCTGATCAACAGGCTGATGATAAGGAGGAAATATCTGATGAGGAAGACAATGCAGATATTGCTGAACTGGATGATGAGCAAATGATAGCCATGCTTGTCAAAAGGTTCAACAAGAAAAGGTTTGGAAGAAACATGCTGCAGGGAAGCTCAAATGCTGTTAAAAAGAAGGCATTTGATAAGACCAAAGCTGAGTGCTTCAAATGTGGCAAACCTGGACATATAGCTGCTGATTGTGTGTCAAAAGCTGTTGGTCAGTCATCCAAACCACACAAGACAAACAGGGATGATGACTATAGGGTTAAGTACCTTATGGCTATGGCTAAGCTGATGAAGTTGGAAAACTCAGTGGTTTCCAACCGGCAAAAGGGACTTATGGAAGAGACTTGTGACTGGGAGGAGTCTGATTCATCATCTGATGAAGAAGACAATCACTGTCTGATGGCCAACACTGATGTCCCATCAACAAGCAACTTCAAACAGGATCTCGCTGAAGCTGAAGCTTTTAGCAGCTTGGAGAACTGGAACCCTACAATGATGTATAAGGCACAAAATTTTATGGATTACAGTTCTGAGGAAAAAGTTAAAATGTTTGAATATATGCTTGTTGAACTGAAAGCTGCTGTTGAGAAGCATACTGTTTTACTATCTGAAATCTCTAAGCTTAAAACTGATCTTGAAACAAAATCCAGTAAACTAGACAGTTTCCATAAGTTGGAAACTGAGATTGATGAATTAAAACACATCAATTCTATTTTACTGGAAGAGAAGAGAGAAACAAATATAAAACATGCTAAGCTTCAAAAGATAGTTGACTCTTGGTGCCAATCTGCACAAAAAGTCAGCCACTACATAAGTCAGCAGATTCCTGCACAAATCCAAGCCTATCTTGGAGGGGATCTTGACACAGCAGCTTCCATTGTTGAGGTTAGTAATTTAAAAGAAGACTTGTCCACTCTTGGTGAGCTTCCAAACACCTTTATTCAAATTGTGAATGGTAAATTAATCTCAACAAACAGGTTTGTCAGGCCTCAAAACACTGACAGCTCGTGTGAACCTAGCTCAAAAGCTGTTGATGAAATAAGTTTTCCATCAAATAAGCTTGCTAAGTGCTTTGCTGATTCACACAAGCAAAAGAAAGGAAAGCATGTTCAAAATGCAGCTGTGGACACCAAACCTGTTGACAAAACAGGCTTTGGGTCTAAAGCTGATGTAAAAGGCATACTAATCCTTTTAATGCTGAACATTTTGAAAATAAGTTTTCAAAAGGTAAGCAGTCTGCCTTTAACAAGAGTAAGTCTCATGTTGAAGGCAAACCTGCTGTGATTTCAAATAAGTTTTCTAATCATAGTGGTAAACTGGTTTTAAACGATAATAAGTCTTTCAAAACCAGAAATAATGATTATGTTGATAGGCAACATCAATCACATCTCAGGAAGAACAAAGGCAAAGCCATTGCTCAGCCTGAGAGATCTGGGAATAAGTTTCCTAAACCTGTGGAAATTCAAAAGCCAATTAAGCTTCCTATCTTTGACATCTGTCCTCCTAAAAAGAGGAAAGAAGAGACAGGCAAAGCTGTTGCTATTGAACTTTCCACTCAAGCTGTTGATTCATCAAATAGTAATAAGGTTGCTAAATCTACTGGTAAAATCAACAGGAATAACTCAGAATGTGATTCTGAAAGGTCTTCTTCTAAAAATGCTAAAAGGAGAAAATGTTATAAATATGGAATGAAGACACATCTGGCCAAAGATTGTCCTGAAACTGAGGACATGAGGCCTGCTGACTCTGATGGTTCCCTCACAGCTAACATAAACAGTGTTGGAAACGTCTTAGTCAATGCAAGTGGTATCCAAACTGATACCATTCAAATAGGGAATATTAGTGTTGATATCACAAGTCCATCAACAAATTTTGATGAAGTAGGAGAACTCATCTCTGTGATGAGTTCCCCTAAAAATGACTAATATTCTTCTTGTCACTCTACAGGAAAAACAACCATCCCAGGTTTGGTAGTTGGACAGTGGCTGCTCAGGGCACATGACAGGTTGTAAGGATCTGCTGAGTGATCTCAGTCCTGAAAAAGGGCCAAAAGTCACATTTGGTGACAATGTACAGGGATCCACTGAGGGATATGGAACTCGTAAAGCTGGTGCTGCATAGTTCAAAAGAGTAGCCTATGTGGTTGGGCTGAAACATAACCTTGTTAGCATAAGCCAACTATGTGATGCTTGCTACAAGGTTAACTTTGATGAGCACCTGGGTTACATATAGGATTCTCAAGGCAAAGTTGTGCTGTGTGCTCAATGAAAGAAAGGTGTATATGTTGTAGACATGCAATCTGCTGATCCTACAACTGAGACCTGTTTTCTCACAAGAACAAATGCAGACATAAACTGGTTATGGCACAAAAGGTTGTCACACCTGAATTTCAAGAACATCAACAAACTCTATAAGAAAGAGTTGGTGACAGGTTTGCCTTCTATGACCTTTGTTAAGGATAAACTCTGCACAGCTTGTGAGAACGGCAAGCAGAGGAAATCATCATTTAAATCCAAACATAACTTTTCTATTGATACTCCTCTCTTCTTAATCCATATGGTCTTGTTTGGACTTGTTAATGTCCCAAGTCTAGGAGGAAGAAGATAGACTCTAGTAATGGTTGATGAGTTCTCCAGGTACACATGGGTTATCTTCTTGAAAAGCAAAGGATAGGCTGCTAGAGAAATTATTGGATTTGTGAAAAAGATGGAAATGCTGAACTCTGCCCAAGTGAAGCAGCATAGAAGTGATCATGGTACTGAATTCAGAAACAGTACTCTTGAAGACTTCTGCGAAGAGAAAGGAATCACTCAAAACTTTTCAGCTATAAGAACTCCACAACAAAATGGAGTTGCTGAAAGGAGAAACAGAACTCTCATTGAAGCTGCTAGAACCATGCTGTGTGCATCTGGTTTACCTTCATCATTCTGGGCTGAAGCTGTTAACACTGCCTGCTTCACCCAAAACAGATCCTTAGTGGTGAAAAGGTTCAACAAGACAACCTATGAGTTGCTCAAAAGGAAGAAGCCAAATGTCAGTTACTTCCATGTGCTTGGTTGTCCCTGCTTCATTCTGAATCAAAGGGATCAACTGGCAAAGTTTGAACCAAAAGCTGATGAAGGTGTGTTTGTTGGCTACTCTGCTATCTCCAAAGCCTACAGAGTGTACAACAACTAAAGAAAGGTGATAGATGAATCTATCAATGTCACCTTTGAAGAGTCCAAGAATGCTTCCACCAAAGCTGTTCCTGAATCAGTTCCAGGAGAACTAAACTTTGATGATCTTATGCATTCGAACAGTGAAGAGGACTCAAAAGCTTCCACTACACCCAGTGTGGAACCTGTTAACAATGATGGGCATGATGATGATTATATCAATACATCCTGTGTGAATAAGTGTACTGACTTAATTACAACTGCATGTCCTGAAACTATCAATGCTGATTTTCCTGGTTCCACTGCTGATATGTTCAACAGTGGTCAGTCATGTTCAACAAGTGAACAGGCTCAAGACAACAGTGTGTCTGAAAATCTTGAGAGCTGTTCAACAGGACCTGCTGAAGATGCTGATAACTCAGGAGAATCCTCATTGAAAAATGATCCTAAGTGGATCAGATGTCACCCCAATGATCAAATAATTGGTGACATCAACAAAGGGGTACATACAAGGTGGGACAGCTTAGGGAACTTTTGTATGTTCTCTAGTTTTGTTTCACTAATGGAGCCAAAGAAGGTGGATGAAGCACTGAAAGATGCCAATTGGATCACTGCCATGCAAAAAGAACTCAATCAGTTTGAGAGAAGCAGAGTATGGAAGCTGGTCCCTGCTCCTAAAGGTAAAACTATAATTGGCACTAAATGGGTTTTCAGGAATAAAATGGATGAGCAATGTCATGTCATTAGAAATAAGGCAAGACTGGTTGCTCAGGGTTATAGACAGGAGGAAGGAATTGACTATGATGAGACATTTGCTCCTGTGGCCAGGCTAGAAGCAATGCGTTTGTATCTAGCCTACGCTGCTCATAAGAGCATTAAGGTATTTCAAATGGATGTGAAGAGTGCATTTTTGAATGGGAAGCTGCAAGAAGAAGTTTATGTCAAGCAGCCTCCAGGTTTTGAAAATGAACAACATCCAGGTTTTGTCTATAAGTTGGACAAAGCTCTCTATGGTCTCAAACAAGCCCCTAGAGCCTGGTATGACACTCTTACTGAATTTCTTATGAGCAATGGGTACTCTAGAGGTAAAGTGGATACCACACTGTTCATAAAGAGGGTGAAATCTGATATTATGCTTGTTCAAATTTATGTGGATGATATAATATTTGGTTCTACCAATGAGCAGTTATGCAAGAATATTTCATTACTCATGAAATCCAAATATGAAATGAGTATGATGGGAGAACTTACTTTCTTTTTAGGATTACAGGTTAAACAAACCTCAACTGAAATTTTTATAAATCAAAGAAAGTATACCTTAGATCTCTTGAAAAAGTTTAAATTTGATCAAAGTTCTCCTATTAAAACCCCAATGGCAACCAATGTAAAATTGGATGCTGATGCCAGTGGCAAAGCTGTTTCAGTAACAGCTTACAGAGGTATGATTGGGAGCTTGCTATATTTAACTGCTAGTAGACCTGATATTATGTTTGCCACCTGTTTGTGTGCTAAGTTCCAAGCTGATCCAAAGGAATCTCATCTAGCTGCTGTTAAAAGAATCTTCAGATACCTGAAGGGTACACCAGGTTTGGGTCTTTGGTATCCCAAAGACTCAAGCCTTGAACTAACATGTTATTCAGATTCTGATTTTGCAGGCTGTAGGCTAGATAGGAAAAGCACAACAGGTGGATGTCAACTCCTTGGTGGTAAGTTGATAAGTTGGTGTAGCAAGAAGCAGAACTCAGTGTCCACTTCTACTGCTGAAGCTGAGTACATTGCTGCTGGAAGCTGCTGTGGGCAGATTCTGTGGATGCAGCATCAGCTTGAGGACTATGGGCTTATGTATAGGAAAACTCCTATTTTGTGTGATAACCCAAGTTCCATAGCCATTTCCAACAATCCAGTATTTCATTCAAGAACAAAGCATATTGAAGTCAGACATCACTTCATTAGGGATCACATTCAGAAAGGTAATGTGGAGGTAAGTTTTATTTCCAAAATGAACAGCTTGCAGACATTTTCACCAAACCTCTTGATGAAACCAGGTTTAATTACCTTGTCAGCAAGCTGGGCATGTTAAACAAAAGTGACTAAGTGTCCTCAAAGGTCTAAGACTTTGTATGTCTCACACTGCTCAAGTTTCTCAGAACAGCTTAGACAGAACATGCTATGCACATTATGTACTTAGCCATTTTTCTGAAATCCTTGAACAGATTGAACATATAACAGGCTGAACAATAACAGTTTATTCGTCCAGCCTGCTCTGATGGTTCATTCTTCACCCTGCTCACTCCTTCATACTGATTTACAAGAGATTGTCTTGTAACCTGATCAGCTATTGAACACAACCTGTTCTTACATAGCTGAACAGGTTGAGAGAACAGTCTGAAGAGTGAACAGCTTGTGATGACCCTGCTCATCACAGGATTGACCAACAGCTTAGACCAACAGTTTTTAATTACCTTTCTTCACAATTAAGTTACTTAATTTCTGTTTTTATTTAACTTAATTACTGCGGATAATGTGGGTTACGTGTGTTAGTGATTAAAAAGGGCTCAAGTGGTCTGACAAACGGTCTGACATGGACAACCGTTCCGTTTTCCGTTAACGACCTTTTCAAATTAACCGCCCAAATATTTCTCTCTCATACCCACTCACATTCAAATCCTATAAATACCTCATACTGTTTCATCTTCGTCTTCCTCACTACTACCATAAACCTCCTAAGAACCCTAAAAATCGACTAAGTGTCTTGTGCTTCTGCTACTTTCACTACTTCCAAAATGGCTCAGAGAAACAACCCCTTTCTACAAGTATTTGTTGGTGATGATGTACAGAAACACTCGTCAGTCACCACAATGCTAACCATGAAACCCACTAACTACATTGCCAACCTCACAATCCCCAAAAACTATGTGGGGAAAGGTTATGACCAAATGGTGGAGTTTTTGACAGTTCATCCATTGAACTACGCCATGACTGCTACTCCTGGTGTCCTGTACCAGGAGATGGTATACGAGTTTAGGTACACTTGTCCCTACAACCCCAATACCAAAGTCATCAAGGGGACTATTCTCAATGGGACTCAGACCATTGAGATCACTACTGATCTTCTCAGGGAGGTTCTTCATCTGCCAACTGCTGATTCATATGACATGCCTCAACCTGAGAATG
Organism: Centrapalus pauciflorus; assembly: GCA_020465985.1. NCBI lineage: Eukaryota > Viridiplantae > Streptophyta > Magnoliopsida > Asterales > Asteraceae > Centrapalus > Centrapalus pauciflorus. The sequence goes on from JAANYP010006790.1 coordinate 222,730, forward strand.
AACAAATGGGAAATTTGTTACGCTTCTGTGGTGTAGCAGAACCCAAAATCGGAGCTACACTGTTCAGAAAGGATCTGTCTCCTACCTACAGCTTTCTATTTGCCTCAGTGGTGATGTGCTTCAGCAGCAAAGTTGGTTCATTTGACCAACTGAGCCGTGATGAAATTCCAATAGTCCTACAACTGGTGGATGGGACTACAATGGATATGGTTAAGTGGATTTTCCTGAACCTGAGGAACCTGGTGCAGCAGGAGACACGACCAGTTGCTGTTCGATACCCCAGGTTTCTGAGCCTCATATTCAGGCACATTTGTGGTGAGCACTTGTACAATTCTCAACCTTTACTTCATACTGTTGCCTTCCCTGTAATAGGGAATAGAGTTTTCTACACTGCTGTTCTTCCCAATGAGCCTCCTCTGTCAACACCAATGAGGAGGATGTTAGGATTGGTGGAAGGACCCTCTTATGTGAGGGTGGATCCAGAAGCCGCTCCCAAGAGAAAATCCAAAGCCAGGTCCAAACTTGTTAAAAGGACCATGGCAACCACTGAAGCTGGGTCTGTCCACAAGAAGGCCAAAACAGCTCAGTCTGAGTCTGCACCCTTAGCCTCTGTGGCTGAGGGGGAGCAGGCTCCTCACCCTGGTTCATTCGTTGAACCTGAAGCCTCTGTGGCTGGTGCCTTTGTGGCACCTGAGACTATGGAACAGGTCAACCCACCTGTTTCTGACCCAGTCTCTAAACCTGTCCAGTCTGAACCTCTCATCTCCTCTCCAACATCACCCACTTCATCCATCCAATACCAACGCAAATCTCTCGCCAAAAAGAAACCAGCCCAAACAACCAGCTCCTCTGTTCCCTTTCAACAAGGTTTAGTTGTAAGAGAAGCCACCCCTGCTGCCTCTCCTATTTTGGGAGAAGGTTCAGCACAATTGGAGCATGCTTCACTCGAACCTGTGTCTACCCAGAGTCAGCCTAGACCCTCTGGTTCCTCCCAACTGGAACCAGTTGTACAAACGAAGACAGCCATCTCAACTATTCCCGCCTCTCAACATGCTGAGCATATTGAAAGACAAGAGTCCTCTCCACTCCATACTGTGTCCACACTGTCCCCACCTCAAACTTCTTCACACCCTGAGTCTGCACGAGGTGTCCACACTGCCGGTATAGACCAATCAGCAGCTCAGCCTCAAATTTCTGCTCCCTATGATACAGCTGTTCTACACCAAACAGCTGCTGAGGGACCAACAACCCAAGCTGATGAACATCAGGGAACATACCATCCCTTAGGTGAGGCTGACCCTTCTGTGCAAACTCCATCAACAGGTTTCACCACTGCTGATGTTGAAATGCATATCCCATTTCCCCATGATGAGGTGCTTTTACACCAAGGCACTGCAGAGGGAACACCCACTGGCATTCATGAAGGTGTTGCAACACAAGCAACATCTGAAAGGCCCCCAACATCAACCCCTTCTCCTGATGATGCAGCTACAGCCACTGCTGAGGGACCCTTTGACCCCTCCAAGCTGGGCCACATTACTTTTGCCCAGTCTATGGAGCTTCTCTCAAATGTTCCTCTTCTCTCTCCATCACATCCTCATACACCAGCCTCATCATCTTCTTCTCCATCAACCCAATCTAAACAGTCCACCCATACACCTCCATCTCCTAAAGACCTGCCTTTGAAGGATCAGCTTTCCCTGCTGACCAACAAAGTTGGTTCTTTAGAAACCTCTATCTCCTCTCTACCATCTCTTATTTCAGACTCTGTGTCTGAACAACTTCAGGGATTCTTTGATCTGTTCAAGGATCCCTTCCCTGCCACTCCACAACCTGATAATTCTCCACAGCTGCTTGCACTCATTGCACAGCTGCAAAATGTATCCACATCCCTCTCCTCCATTCTTTCACTACAACAGGACTCTGTGTCCTCAATGACAGCTATTTCTCAACAGCTGTCATCTCTCTTAACTTCTTGCAATTCTACACTTCCTGCCACTCTGGCCAGCTTGAACACACTCATTGGCTCCCTATCCAATTCTGTGTCATCAAACCTTGCTGATGTGCAAGATTCTCTAGAACTACATCTTGCACAGCTTCAAAGTTTGCTGTTCACAGCTTCTGATAGGGAAAATATTATTAAGCTGACCTCTCTTTCTGATACCCAATCCTCTTCTCTTCAAACATGTCTTTCCCAGCTTGCAGAGGTGAAGGACAACTTGGCATTCTTAGTGAATAGCCTTGTTGGCCCCAGGCCTGCTGCCAAAACTGCTGGTAAGCCTGACGACTTCGTGTCTTCAGGCAGACCAGGTGTTGAAGGTGCTAGTACATCTCCTTCAAAGGGGAAGAAGTCATCTGCGTCAAAGACTAAGTCTAAGGGGGACAAAACTTCTTCTCCTAAGGAGAAATCAGTGCCTGCAATACTTACTGGTCAACCAGCAGGAGTATCTGAAACATGTAAAATGGAGGGTGCCTCCCACGCTGCTCAGCCTACTCAGGCTGAATCTCCAATCCCTGCTCAGTCTAAGGGGGAGGAATTTATTCCTGAGGGCAGGCCAAGCAGCAGAAGGAGGCATCTGATTCTAGAAGAAGAAGAGGAGGAGGAGGAGGAAAGTCCTGAAGCTGCCGTCACTACAGCACCTAAAGGAAAAGAAAAAGCAGCGGTTGATCCCCAACAATAGAAAACAGCAGAGATTAAATTTCACAAAGCCAGGGCCAAAGAAATGGGTCTTCCTATGCACAAATACTTTGAGTTTAGAGAAGAACAGCTTCAAGCCCTGGAAGCTCAAAGGAAAGAAGAAGAATCTACCAAAGCTGCTAAGTCTTTTGCACTTCAAGAGGCAAGGAAAGTTAAAATGTCCTCTCTGGTTGTGCAAAAGAAAATATTGGAAGCTGCTAAGGGATCAGCAGAAGAGAAGGAAGCAGAAAAAGAAAAGGGTGCTCTGGTCTCAGTGACCAAAACTTCAGTGCCTTCTGCAAGAGCTCAGTTCTACTTTGACAACCTGGCAAGAAGAAAATTTCAGGATGTTGCTGATAGAAGGCTTGCCAAGGAAGCAATTGTCAAAGTTGTTCCCATTTCAAGAAAAGGCAGTCAGTGGAAGTTGAAAATAACCAGAATGGGTGCAACAGGCCCGAAACTAGAAACATATGACTACACTGATGTTGCATAGATGGGGTACAGAGAATGGATTGAGCTGGCAGTTTCTCTGAGCGAGTCTAAGTCAGAAACTGCTAAGACTGTCAGAGCATATGTCAAGAAGCTGATGGAGAGAGTGAAGAATCTTGGCCTGATTTCCAAAGAAGTTAGTGAAGGTGTCTATGTGACACAACCAAAAATAAAGGCCAGGAGGACAAGGAAGGACACTGAGATGAAACAACTCCTCATCCTGATAGAACAAGGTGACTATGCTATTGAGATGAAAGGAGTTGATCACAGCCTGCCTAGTGGAACAGAGTTTGAAGATGGCAAGATCATTGAAGAGCCTGAGCTGGGGGCATTTTTTGTAGATCCCTTAACTCAGAAGAAATGCTTTCAGAGAGCATCAGATCTATACAAGGTGGATCTGAGACAGCTTGTAGCCTTTAGACTTGGAGTTTCATTCAGGCAGTCAAGCAGGTGGAGAGCAGCCATCTGGGATCAGCTCAGAGGCTGTTATGAGAGAGGAGAACTTGAAGATCCCAAGTTTATGATCATTAGATGTGAAATTCAAGAACTTGAGGATACAAGGGAGCAACTTGAGAAGATGTTTGAAGGTCCCCCTCCATTATAGTGAAGTCCATCTACCATCTGGGTAGGTGAAGAATGGAAGCTGTACATCTGTTGGACAGGCTTACAATTATCTGCTCCCAACATAAATAGTCCAAAATCTGATGTACATTAGTTGTACTTTAATTACATAAGTTGTAATTCTTCTTTTATCAGTTGTAATATACATCAGTACATCAGTTGTACTTTTGTAAAAACATGTGTTGTTTTATGTAATCAAGAATCAGTGTATATATAAACTGATCTTTTACTTTACTTTGATGTTGTAATTTTATTCCAGCAAATGTACTGTAAATATATATTGATTTTTGATAAGGCTAGCTTAGACTGGTTATTGCAAATAGGGGGAGATTGTTAGGCACAAAAAGGCCTCAATCAAACCTGTTCTGCATCTGAGGGGGAGATTCTCAATCCTGTTAATGCATTTGAAGGTTGAATTTAAGACCTGTTATATGCCTTATTGAAACCTGAAAATGATTTGCAATATCAGTCCAAAGTTGTTCAATATGTTGCATGTGTTGCCATAAAGACAGTTTGTCCAAGCTGTTCAGTCTGCTGAACAGGCTGGACATAAACTGTCTACGCTGCTCTACACTGGTGAGCAGCTTGGGCAGTTTACAAGTGTTCTGTTCTTTGTGAACAGAACCTGCTCTTTGTGAACAGTCTAAACACTTTATGGAATATGTTTCCAAGTCCTCATGTATTGTTTTTGGCTAGAAGATCAGTTTACAAAGTCGAAGACAAAGTGGAAAACAGAACTGCTCAGCCTGCCTAAGCTGTTCTATAACATGAAGACAAAAGGATATTTGAAAAAGGGTGACATCCCTTTTTCTTATATCAAAATAGGCCTTGACAAAGGAAGAAAGACGCAAAGTTGACATTCCTTATTTGGTTAAAGCCAATGCAACAGTAGACAAAGTGAAAAGACAAAAGTTCTGCCCACATGAAGACAAGTCTGCTTTTTCAAAATGTGCAGAAAAGTTTATGTTGTCTTTTCAACAAGACTTCCCCTTTTTCCTTTCGTCCAATGAAGAAGCTTCACTTAGATCCTCTGAGTGAGTATAAAAAGAAACTTCCAAGGATTGAAAGATGAAGCCAAAAAAGCTAAGTGCTGAAACCAAGAGTGAACGTGCATTCAAGTGTGTTTTTCATGCATGCAAGTCTGTTTGAATAAAACAGTGCTTGGTGTTTAAGCTGTTCTTGTTCAAGCTGTTCCTCTGAGTCTTGTAAACACAGTGAGTGATTCTTAGTGAGTGTATTCATTGTAACTAGTTTAAGTCTGTCTTAGACTAGTTAAACATACTGCTGTATCTGTCATCTCAGCTTGAACCTTTCCGCATTCAAGCTCGTTTGTAATTAACATTTGTTGATAATACATATAAACATTGAGAAAATTGTGTGTAGTTTGTAAATTGATGTATTCACCCCCCTCTACAGCTTAAAGCTATATACTTGGGATATCTTTTGGGACCTACATGTCATCAGTTCCATCTCTTCTTTTAGTTCATTATCAAAATCAGACTCCTTTGGTTCTTCAGTTTCCTCATCTGTCAGTCCTACCCAAACTTCATCCTCAACTAACATAGCAGACTCATTGAGTTCAGAATCATTAAACACTTCAAATTTCAGATAGATATGGGCATCTTCGTCTAGAATATCTTCATCTTCGGATAGTTGGAGCCAGTGATCATCTTCAGCCATCAAAACCTTACCAGCCTCTTTTTCTTTGCCAGGAATGCCTTTCGAGTGTAATATTCAGAATTCTTTACTACAGGCAATCTGCATTCTCTGGCAAAATTGGCCTGGTTTTCCATAGTTATAGCACTTTTGATCATTATCCTTCTTGGCAGGCTTATCAGTTTTTCTCATATTTCTCAGTCTTCTTGCCACTGCTATCTCGCGATTTTTCATATCTGTCTTTCTTCTCATACTTCCTTGAGCCCGTCTTATACCTCATCTTATTGTTGGTCGGTTTGCTTTAGAACTTCTTCTAAAATGTCTTCATCAGCAAGGCCATCTGTTTCTTCATCTCTTTATCTCAGACTTAGTTGAGGAATCAGTTGAATCTGTATCTGATGAACTACTGCTCAACACAACCCGCTTTTCTTTCTTTAGCTTGTACTTATACTTCTTATCTGCCAAGAGAGCTAAAGGATCAACGATTGCCTTTTTAGCCTGTTTCTTTCCTGACAATTTCCTTAAAACAACTTCTTGGTAGTTGTTAAGGTTCTCAAAAACCATATGGAAGTCCATTTCGTCAATCTCTTTTGTCTGCTGAATTATCATTATATACTTATCCCATTCCAGATTCAGCATGTTCAGGAATTTGACAATTTTATTCAAATTTGATTTTTTCACCCCATTCCTCTTCATCTCACTTACCAAATTGACGAACCTCAGATAAGTACTTTCTAGCAATTCTCCTTCTCTTGCTCTGAAGTTTTCAAAGGTCATCACACTGTTTCGGGCTCTGTTTGAACCTCGCATCAATTTACATACCTCATCCCAGATGGATTTGGCTGTTTTTGTATTGGTTAGACTGATGTATATGTCATTGGGTATTGAAATCAGCAAGAGCTTTCGGGCAGTCTTGCCTCCCAGTTTTCTTTGTTTTTGTGCTTCTGTAAGATTTGTGACCTCTATTGTTCTTTTTGGGATAGGAGGGTTTCTGGTTGGTACAGCGGGTATGGTTTCAAGGAAAATAGCTGGTCCCTCATTTAGGGATTTCAACATTTCTTCAGACAGTTCGTGGAAACTGATAAATTCTAGGAATCTTTCCCTCCATTGAACGTATTTACCTCTGTAGAGAATTGGAGGTTTGGTTTCCGACCCCATGGCTAGTGCATATTTTGACATTTTGACTGATTAAAATGAATCTTCCGAGATCTTTTAAATGGATTTTGACTGAACTTGAAATGAATATGAAAAATTGATCAAACTTGTGATAAGTTGATCAAACTCGATTGAACAAGAAGTGAGATTCGATTTGTATGGGATCAAACTCGAACAGTGAGTAGTAAAACTTGATCAATGAAATGAAGCAACTTGAATTGAAAAGAATGAAACTCGAATCTAAAAATAATCAATCAAAGGATTAGTAGTGAAACTCAAATGATGAGTTGATGTAACTCGAGTGACACATCAGTACAACTCGGATGAAGTGTCAATGAACTCGAATGAAGTTGACTTGTCTTTGGTTAAACTCGAATTAACTTGAATTTCACTTGTCTGTTGTTTAATCAAACTCGAATGATATTTTAATCAAGCTCGAACGAGTTTTAAAATTCAACTTGATTATGATTAAACAAACTCGAATATGCTTCAACAGACTTGAATCAATGTTTAAACAAACTCGAATTAATGTTCTGTTCAACTTGATGTGAACTAAATTCAACTCGGTTGAAACTAATTACCAAGTCGATTAAAACTACCTTCCAACTCGATTGAAAAAAAATGCAACTCGATTAAAATAAGTTTCCAACTCAATTAAAACACCTTTCAACTCGATTAAAATACTTTTTCAACTCGATTAAAGAAGTTTTCAACTCGATTTACATGAAATTCAATTCAATTTGAGTTTTATGATTGTTGAAAAATTTCAAGTCCAGATTTCAACATTTTCAATTAATTTGCATGAATTAACCCCAAGTTGAAATCGAAGATGTGTTTTATATTAAGAAACACTTTTTATGAAAGCACTTTGGTTATTTTCAGATGAAAAACCCTGTTTTAAGCAAAAACAGTCAAGAACAACCGTTTTTCAAAAAAATTATAAAATCAACCAATCTTTTTGTGTGTTTTGAATTACATAATGAAATTAGATTCAATTTGTTCATTTTTCAAATCCTGATCTTCGATCTAATTTATACGATCAACTTCACACTGAATCAAAAACCCTAAGGGATTTTCAAATTTTCAAAAACTTCGATGAAACAGTAGGTTTTTAAAGAATATGAAAATTTTCAAAATCAATCAAAATATGCCATTTGTGTGCTCTGATACCAATTGTGAATTCAGATTTAAAAATCACAAGTGTAATAACAAAAAATTAAGAACAAATCAAACACTAACCGAATGATTATTTGCAAAAAAGGAATTACAGAGAGATGAAAGTTTACGTACACTGTAGCCCTAGAATATTAGCTAAGAATTCCATGCAAATCAACAATGTTAGATCCGTACAAAATACAAACCACCAAGTAATATTTATATACAAATACCTATCTATGCATTAATTTCAAAACAGCCCCTAGACTTAATATATACGTCAATTAAAATGGATTCTAACAGCTTCCACAATCGAATTTCGGTTCATTCTGCTGAGTTTTCAGTTTCCACTTCTAAAGATCACTTTTCAAAACAGCACTCACCAACCACCGTCATCATGTCAAGAGAAGCACTTGTCCTTGGATCAGAGAACAGACTACCAGTTCTCTATCCCGACGAAAATGAGCAATGGAAGAAGCGGTTCCTAAAATTCATCAATATACATCCAATGGGTCAACTCATGATCCAATCCATTAATGAGAGACCCGATATCTTTTACGCTGATATTCTAGTAGTTACAAATGTTGTTCCTATAATTCCAGGAACAATGGAAGTTCGCGAACCTGAGGATGACAGAGAGAAAGAGAGACACGCAGCAGATTACATGGAAGAATACCTTCTCTATCAGGCCCTTCCCACAGAAATTCTCATCGGTGTTGACAGAAAATTGTCAGCAAATTAAATGTGGGACGAACTCGAGATGCAAATGCTTGGGGCCGACCTGAATGATAGGGCAAATTGAAGAAGCCAAGGCCAAATTCTCTGAGTTCCGGGAAAAGGATAGAGAATCCATTCAAAGCACTTTTACCAGATTCTGCACTGTTCTAAATAAGTTAAACAAGCTCCACATCCACAAGGAACGAGATGACATTAATATCCAAATCTTATCGTCTCTGGCTCCAGAATGGGCACTTGCTAGTAGAGCAACTAAAAAAGCTCTGGATATCACTGACGTCTCCATAAATGTGGTGTTTAAGGAACTCAAGAAATAGTAGGGAGATGTCGACGCTCACAAACAGATGGCCAACACTCTGGCTTCTCTGTTGCTGACTATGAACCAAACTGCAAAACCCACAGATTCCCTGGAGTTACTTTCGAAAAAAATACACATTTCTAAACCGCAGCCAAACCCATCACCCTTGCCCTACTACAACTAAGCTAGTTCCTCCTCTCACTATCCATATGCCATACCCCAAATGCCTGAACTCTGGATGCTGAAGAGGCTGACATTCATGAACAAATGGCATTCTTATCGAATCGTCTTCAGCAAAAGCGTTTCTAGCAGAATAAGACCAATAATCATCTTAGAAATGACACTGACCCACGACGATGTTCTGATAAGAGAAGAGATGACAGGCGGGACGAAAGGGATGACAGGCGAAGAGAGGACTGGAGGAGAGACGACAGGGAGGATAGGAACTCAGAGGACTGGAGGAGAGATGATCGCGATGAAAGACATTATGATGACAGGAGAGAGAGACGAGATGACCGGAGGGATTGTCGAGATGATTGCCGTTATGAAAGGCGTGGCCATAGGAGAAATGATGATAAGCGGGAGCATAATCACCATGAGGATAGCTGGGACTCCCGCCGCGCTGAAAAAATGCCTGAACGTCGAGATGACAGACCCAGAAATGACGAGCCCAAAACATCTGATGACCGAGGTTGTTATAAATATGGAAAACCTGGTCATTTTGCTCGAGAATGCAAGAACCACTTCGAGCGTGATCTAGGCTACTATGAGAGAAAGGTCGAGGTCCTGAAGAAACAGGCTGATGCGATGGCCCTGGTAGCACAGGAGGACTACTGGGTAGATGAGGAATCTGATGATGATGACGATATGGGCAGAAATTGTAATATGGTTGACAAAATTGGGTTTTCGCAGTATGCTACTTCTTCAGACATTGAATCAGACAAGTCCGTAGAGGGGGAGAATGCTGAAGAAGCTACAACTTGTCTGATGACAAAATCCGGGGATTTTAAATGCTCCACATCAAATTCTGAGACAAATAAGGTACATTCCTTTTACTTTCATAAGTCTTTAAATGCTAAATTTGTATAAAATGAATGTAAATGGCACACACAAATACTTGAGTTAGAAGCTAAGTACAATGCTGAAAAAGAAAAGCGTGTCAAGGCGGAACAACTGGCCCAATCTCTAAAAGAAACATCAGACACGTTTGAAAAGAATTGGTTAAACGAGCATAATTTGGTAAAAACCTTTTTACGCGAAAAAGTAATGGCTGAGGATAGGAATACTTCACTTAAGAATTGTATTGATACAATTACTGAGGAAAAGAATTCTTTGAAGTCAGAACTGACTGTTCTTACCAAACGATTAGAGGCTTTAAACTTGGAAAACTTAGACAATGAGAGAAAGTTTAAAATGATTGATGATGAATTTCTAAAACGGGGGTTTGTACTCACAGATCAAAACCCTAGATGATGAATTTCTAAAATGGGGTCAGACTAAACAAACTATTCATCTAAATCAACCCAAAGAAACTAGGTTTTATCATTCCAAAGAAGGAACTGGTTTTAAAAATCCTATGTTTTTGACAAAGGCTTAATCAGTTCTACCAATGTTTTATGATAGAAGGTATATGGGACGTGGGTAGCAGACTTTCTTTCTTCACTCATCGGAAGAAGTCCTAACCCAAGAGGAGGAGAAAAGAATTCAAAATGAAAAAAAGTCAAATTTGTTTTAAATATGAAAAGCTAAATGACAGTTATCCTTACAGAGTACCCACTCTTGAGGATGATTTCTTTGGTAGGTACTCATCAACTGAAATGAAAGCCAAATCGGTTGAACCAATACCATCCTTATATTCCTACAACTACTCTTCAACATAAAACCAAAGTTTTAGAAGAGGATATAAGGAAAGCTCGTGAAAAATCCCTTGGCTATCAAGATGCTCTTCTCATAAGCGAGGAAAAATTGGTAAAGCAAAATTTTGAACAAAGTGTAGAACTAACCATTTACAAAGAACGTTTTGAAACTGTTTCAGAAAGGTTAAGTTATCATTTAAAAGATTCAAAAACCTCTCCTCCTGCCAAAGTCCTTCATACATCATCAGACAAAGGTAAAGCCGAGATTGAAGTTCATGTAATCATTCTCAAAGGTGAGTGTTCAGAATCTTCAAAAGCTGAGGTTTCAAAGAAGGCTAAGAGTCAATCAAAGTCTTCCAAGAAACACACTCACCAACGCAATCTCTCTAAATCTAAGCTTTCCAAATGTACCGACTCTCATTGCTTTATACCTAAAGATCATATGAGAAGAGTTCCCAAAACGACAATGCAAGATTTTTCCAGTTTTTTTTCGTGAAGAAGGCTGTAATGCCAAGTGTGTTTGTTTCTAGACATTGGTTGAATGTAATCTCAGAAAACAATGTTTGTTCTATAACGGATTTGTTGTCTTGTTTGAAATATCCATTTGCTGATATGTTTGCTCTATGTCCTACTCGTTCTAGACGTCAAGTGCCAGAAATGAATAAATGTGTGCCATACCCAGATAAACGAATTCGTAAAAAGAAAATTAAAATCAGTGCATCATTGGCCTCATCAACTACTGATTCATGTATTTTGCCTAGGCCCACACCAAAATCAAATACAAAATAGGTTTCAAAAAGTCCCAACCCAAAGGCAACTTTATCATCGCCTAAGGTTTCAAAGCCAGTTGGATCCAAATAAAAATGGATTCCAAAAGGTTCTGCATCTATATCACACAAAAGTGCAACATGGGTTCCTAAAACTGTGAATGTGACATATACACCTGGAACACTTAACCAAAATGGACTCATCCTAAGATGGGTACCCAAAGTTGTGTGATTTAATGCAGATGGTTCTTGGTTACTTCAGATCAAGACACGCCCCTCAATACAATGGCTTCTAGTTAAATCAGACTAGGACCCGTCTTTCAATGAATCAGTTTATGTGCAATTTTGTACTAAAACAGGTAAGTTTGGCTTCTGTGCACACAACTCAGGACCCAGTCTTAATCCAACATGTTTTCTGAACAATTCGGTTTAGAACACGGGTTTGCATGTCATATTTTTATGGATTTGTTTCATATGCCTAAAGATCATCATTGTAACCAATTTTCACGACAGGCTAAATTCATTTGGTATATGGATTCGGGCTAATCCAAACACATGACTGGGAGGAAAGAGTTGCTATCAAATATCATTGAATAGTACTGTGAAACGGTTATGTTTGGAAATGACAACCACGCTCAGATTTAAGGAAACAGGGATTTAGTTCTGAACAATCTAGTCATCAAGGATGTTGACTTTGTCGAAGGATTATCTCATAGTCTGCTTAGCATAGGACAACTCTGCGATAAAGGGCTAGAAGTAACGTTTAGGGCTAGGAACTGTAGTGTCAAGAGCGGTGACGAGAATGAAATCCTAACTGGTTCCCGCAACTCAAACCTTTATACCATAGATGTTGCTAAGCTTATGGTCAAGGATAGTATATGCCTTTTATCAAAAGCCTCTTCAAAGGACTCATGGTTATGGCATCGGAAGCTATCGCACTTGAACTTTTAAAATCTTAACAAGCTGGCATCAAAACAACTGGTTAAAGGACTCCCAGAACTCCGTTACAAAAAAGACCACTTGTGTGGAACATGTGAGAAAGGAAAGATGAAGAGACCATGTCACAAGCCAAAGCCCGAACCATCATCGAAAAGAGTGTTGGAGTTATTGCATATGGACTTATGCGGCCCTATGCGAACGCAAAGTATAAATGAGAAGCGGAACGTGTTGGTTATCGATGACGACTACTCACGATGTACCTGGGTAAAATTCTTGTGATCCAAGGATAGGATAGCTCAAGAAATCATCAATTTCATCAAGAGTGTCAAAACCCAACAACAGCTGTCAGTACAGTCAATCCAATTCAACAACACCCCAAAATTCAAGAATTAGGTAGTAGAAAGCTTCCTGCGATCCAAGGGTGTACACCATCAGTTCTTAGCTGCACGAACATCTTAACAGAATGGTATCGTCGAAAGACGTAATCGTACCCTGGTAGAAGCTGCTCGCACCATGCTAAACTACTCAAAGCGACCTCCGTTCTTGTGGTCTGAAGCCGTGTCCACAGCTTGCTACATGCAAAACCGCTCAATCATCCATAAGTGTTTCAATAAAACTACTTATCAACTATATTTGAATAAAGTTCCTTATATCAAATACTTACGAGTTTTGGGTGCAGGTGCTATGTGCTGAATTACAAGGACAACCTCGGAAAATTCAATGAGAAATCGGATGAAGTGGTCTTTATTGGATACTCATCCCATTCGAAAGCATATCGTGCATTCAATACTCGCACCAGGACAGTCAACGAGGGTGTGCATATCACATTCGTTGAAATGCCTGAACTGGCTCCAGAAGTTGACCAATCAGGACCTCGCATTACTCAAATGCCTGGAGACTCTTCTAAACCTACTTCTTTTTCTTCTTCTGAGTTAGTTAATCTATTTGATCCATTTTATGAAGAATTTTTTGGTCCTAATATTAATTCTTCTTTTGTTTCATTTTCTGCAGTTAACACATCCTCATCAGATTCAATTGTTCTTCCACCAACATCGGATACATAAATTCCTTCACCAACGATACACCTTCTCCTTCATCATCTTCATCACCTTCCACTTCATCCACAGACATCCCTCAAGTTGAATCTACTCCGTTAATACCCTCCCACATCTTATCGAATATAATTCCTCTAGAAGAACTAATAGAACCTGAACCGGAACCAGTGGTACCTTCATTCGAAACCATCGATCAAAACTCTTCATCCATTCTTACACTCATATCCATCACGTTCACCCCTGCCACACGAGAGGAAATGGACCCGAAAAATCAGCAACCTGAATAGATCATTGGTGATATTTCTATTGGTGTCCAAACTCGAAGAGCATCTGCTAATTAATGTCTCTTTGCGTCATTCCTTAGTATGATAGAGCCTGCTCGTGTGGACGAAGCCTTGAAAGACCCAGACTTGATAGTAGCAATGCAAGAAGAGCTCAACCAGTTCGAACAGCTAAGAGTATGACGGTTAGTTCCCAAACCAAAAGGTCGAGCCATAATTGGGACTAAATGGACTTTTAAGAACAAACGAGACGAAAACGACCATGTGGTAAGAAACGAAGCGAGACTAGTCGCCAAAGGCTACTGACATCAAGAGGGCATTCATTATGACGAGACCTTCGCTCCAGTTGCACGGATTAAAGCTATCAGAATATTCTTGGTTTATGCGGCACACAAGGACTTCAAGGTGTACCAAATGGACGTCAAGACCGCCTTCTTAAATGCTGAACTTAACGAAGAATTGTATGTTGAACAACCACAAGGATTTATTGATGCCCATAAACCGGACCATGTTTATGTGCTAGATAAAGCTCTTTATGGTTTGAAACAAGCACCTCAAGCATGGTATGACAGTCTCTCTAATTTTCTTATTTCAGCCGACTTTAGTAAGGGTGTGGTGGATACAACTCTGTTCACGAAAAAGGAAGGCCCACATATAATGCTAGTCCAAATTTATGTAGATGATATTGTATTCGAATCTACTGACCATAGGTTTTGTAAGGACTTTTCATCCCTAATGAAATGCAGGTTTAAGATAAGTATGATGGGGGAAATGAGTTTTTTCCTCGGAATTACAAGTAAAACAACTTGAAGATGGAATATTTGTGAACCAGTTGAAATATTCTCTTGACATTCTCAAGAAGTATAAGTTAGACTCTTGCACGGCTAACGCAACTCCCATGGCTTCAGATTGTATGTTGGATACTGACCCCGCTAGGAAAAGTGTTGATTACACAACCTACAGAGGGATGATTGGTTCTTTACTCTATCTTAAGGCCAGTAGACCGAATATAATGTTCTTTACATGTCTTTGTGCTCACTATCAGACCGACACGAAAGAATCACACCTTACTGCGGTAAAACTCATATTTCGTTTTCTTAAGGTAGACCCGATCTTGGTCTATGGTATCCAAAGGGAACCAATTTTGATCTTACCGCTTTTTCATATGCTGATTTTGCAGGTTGCAGAGTAGACAGGAAAGCACATCAGGTGGGATTCAGTTCTTGGGTGACAGACCGGTGATAGACAGTGAAAGATTTTGGCGCAGAAACTTTATGATACATTGTTGAGCATTCATTTGAACAGGATCTCTACTCTAGTTGTGTAGCAGATGTAGATATAAGAATTCAAGATCCTGCAAGAACAAGTTAGGAAAATCTGACTCGGAGAATGTAGTTATTGTTCGGTCTTCCCGTTCCACTTCAAAAATGGGATAGAATATGCTTAAGAACTTGTCAAACTTTATCTTTAACACTTTGACGATAGGAGACCGGCTTCTAACAGATTCTTTACTTTTCCTTAGGGACCCAATCATTGCCACATACACCAATCTGTCTCATTGTTCCATTCCTTCAACTGACCAGATTAAATCGGCTTTAATGGTCTTTAGCTCATGAACAAACATTTTCTTATAGCTCTCTTCCATGTGTGGGCTTCTAACCCTTTTCTTTACCCAACCAATGGTTTTGGCAGTTAGTCTTTCAGTGTGTTGTTCTTCTCGTTTTTGAGAAGAACTAGCACCTCCAGACGTTCCCGCTTGCAACCTTGTGATATCTTTCAGTACATTCGGGGCAACAGAGGTAAGAGGTGGCACATCTGAATGCTCTTGGAAGATTGGAAATACTGTCGTAGATTCTGCCGGCTCGAAAGTTTGATCAGGGATAACTTGAATGACCAATGGGTTTTCGGAGGCAAGTTGGACTGATGGAGTTTGAGCTGGAGAAGGAATAGGTGATGACACTTGAACTGGAGACGGAGAAGGTGATGGTAATACTGGATCATCAGAAGGGAGCTCAAAATCAAATTCTTGTGGTTTAACCCCTTCTTCACCAGCATATTCTATGCGTAGAGAGTCCTTCAGTTGAACTTCTCGTTCTTCCTGTTCCTCTTCATCGGATTTAATTATGATAACTTTAGTGGGGTCGAATATCCTCAGAGGAACTGCAGTTAATATTACTACTTGATGCATGAATTCATTGAATTTTTCGAGTTCCTCCCAGATGACAAGGGGTAGATGAGCTCCTGAGATAGATTCCTCAAGGGACTCATCTTGGAGTTCTGTTTCTGTTTGCTAGGGCCCGGCTCGATGAGAAGGAGCAGTTTGCTTTGGATTTGGAGGAGCTGATTCTTCGAAGACCATGGGAGCTTTGCCAGCGACTCTGGCCTTTTTCACCCCCTCATGGTGATCAGGATCCTCCTGATCATCATCCTTTCGTTTGGTACCCTGGGTGGCTGCTTGACATGATTCAACAATAACTTTAACTCGCTCGCTCATTTGAGTAACCAAGGGTTCACTGCAGTAGAAGATAAGGAACCGGAGGCTTCGTTGTTTAATATCTCTAGTAGGAGGGCGTTTGTGGATGATATATTTGATGAAGCTTCAAGTAGTGAATAGAGCGTGCGTTTGGCTTCGTCAAGGGTGGGGGCTTGTGGAACGACCGGTTGCTGGGTCATAAAGGTGAACATTTCACTTAATTGTTGTGACATGAGCGCCTTGAACTCAGCAAACTCGATTTTGGACACAGAGTCCGGACGTAACCCGGGGCCACTTAGGCTCTCCGTTTGCATCTTGGGAGTCTCCGAAGAGGTCCCCTGATGGCCTATGCTCATGGATGGCATATATGTGGCCATGACAGGACTTCCACTCATCATTGCATGCATACTTTCAGTATGCCCAGCTCCAAGTGTTCTGACAATGTCACTCAGGCGTTGTGTTTAGATCGACTCGAGTTTCTTAACCAAAGATTGTTCAATATCTACGGGCTCTAGACACGATTGTGCAGGAATTGATGGCGGCGACTGGGGTTGTTGTCGGCCTTGTTCAATATCCACGGACTCCAAGTGAGCCACAGATAGATTATGTGCTATGTCCCCGTGAGAATGTGAAACACCGACTTGTTGAGAAGCTGGTGAGTGGGTGGATGGCGTTTGTGCTTGCACCAATGGGCTAGTGGTCTCTATTTCAATACCGGCGCCCAACACATGAATGCCAGTAGCAGATGCGGTAGCCCGACTTATTTCTGGCTGGTAATCTCTCGGAATTCTCCTAATTCCCCCTCGACTCTTGATATATTCTCGCATAGCAGCGATAGATCACATTGGAGGATGGGCGGGGGGAGTGACATCATCAACATCGTCATTATTTTCATCATCAGGAGAGGAATATTCAGGGGTGATAGATGAGCAATATGCGTCTCCGCACTTTCCCTATCTCCTGCTTCTGCAATCTAAAGCTCTCTACCCTCGTTTCCCCTCTCATTTTCATTTTCTCGTTGCGCTCCCCCTAGACCTAACTCCTCGAGGTTTGCTCCTTGGGCAGGCGTAGCCGGTCCTGGCTGTGTCATTGGAGCTTCTCTCTCTCTCTCTCTCTCTCTCTCTCTCTCTATATATATATATATATATATATATATATATATATATTGCCTAATAGCCTGAGATTCCTGATCGGCATAGGCAAGCAGCTCTTCTGGTAGAGGCCTTACTTGGATTCTGGGGCGAGAAATTGGATCATGAAAGTATTTGATTTGGAAATCTCTGACTCTGACTTCATGTTCTCTGCGACGGATTTCTGGAATCTGAACCAGACAATGAGAGATGATAAGCTGTAGAAAACGCTGAGCTGGAACAAATTTTCTTGCCCTTTTTGTTCCTTTTGCTTGGATAACTTCTATCAATTCTTGCCACAAGGTCCTGTGTGACGATAGCAGTCTAAGTGATTCTGCATAGTGATTTTGGCAAGTATGTGTTAGATATGTTTATATGTGCTTGACTGTTATTGATTGTGTGTTTGAACTTGATGTAACAAATTACAAGAAGTTCAAACATAAAGGTCAAAGATTAACTCAAGCATAAGTAAAACATAAGTTTCATCACTTAAGTGTTTAAGTGTATTGGCTAGATTCGAATAGGTAAAGGAAGACCTTTGAATCTGTGATATATTCGAATGTATCCTTAGATTCGAATGGGCTAGATTCGAGAGTGTCATTGTGGACAGACTCGAATGGGCCTTGGGCCAGATTCGAGTTTGGCCCACATCAGACTCGAATCAGGGTCTATAATTAGGGATAGACTCGAATCATTAGGGGACTTTTTGCAGAATTCGTGAGGGATTAAGCATAAAGCGATCTCGAGTTTATCAGCTAGGTGAGTGCCGTTTCGGAGAGAATTAGTACGTAGGATCGTTCGTGTGTCGTTCGTTCAGCGTCTAATAGTCTCCGTGTTCCGTTGGTTGAGAGTTGTCCGTCTAACCGTCAACGAGGATTCCGCACTCGTTCACGGATCCGCGTCTAGATAGATCTTGCAGTCGTAGACCTTACAAGTGGTATCAGAGCCTACGGGGTGTTCTTCGTGTTCATCAGATACATTCTAGGTTTCTTGACGCTAGTTGGACGGTTTTGCTTTCAAAAACGTGTTTTCAAGCTTAGCAAATTCATATTCGGGAAACACTTTGTGGTTTTTCACGTTTTTGATCGAAATCATTATTTTTCGTTCGAAAAATAGTGATTTAATCTGTAAAACGTCAAAAAATCCAAGTGTTAGCCATTTTTCGAGTTTGCGGCGCTCGAATCTATAGGGGTAATTAGGGTTTCACTTTAGTCTCGAGTCTAACCTAAATACGCTCCTTTCGAGTCAATTTCAGCATTTTCCGAATCTGCCTGTTTCGAATCTGTTGCTTCATTCGAATAGGATCTCGAGTCTACATTAGTTTCGAGTTTATTTCGAGTCTAGTATTGTTTCGAATCTGTGTTTCGAATCTGCTGAAATTCGAGTTTGTTCCCCTTCGAATCTAAGTACCATCGAATCTAAGGATATCTCGAATCTGACATATTTCGAGTTTAATTGAATTAAAACACTTAATCGAATTTAATCCCAAATAAATTGGAATCTAATTACATTCGAATCTATCTAGATTCGAAAGAGTTAATCCACATTAGTTTCGAATTAAATTAACTAAGGGTCAATTCAATTTCTTTCGAAAAGATGTCTAATCTTCAGAAATTCTTAGAAATGGACCACGAAGTTGGGAAGGCAAATGCACCGCCTAAGCTGATGAAATTTGAGGACTATTACTGGTGGAAGGACCGTTTTACAGATTTCGTACGATTCAATGATATGCGCATGTGGGTGTGCATAGATGAAGGGTACATTCCGCCAGTATCTGAAGTTGAAGGCCGTCAAAAGGTCTTGTCATATCAAATGATGAAAGAAGATGACAAGAAACTTTTTGAAGCTGAAAACAAAGCTTTTTCTTTAATCCGAATGGCGTTACCGCAAGATATTCTACACACATTCCGGACTCAAAGGACATCAAAAGAACTTTGGGAGTCGCTTGAGAAGAGGTGTGAGGGAAATCGTCGGGTTAGGAGAAAGCGTACAGAGCTGTTAAAACAACAGTTCGCAATCTTCAAGGCGTTAAAGGATGAACAACTGGATGACATCATCACCCGGTTCTATCATCTATTGACAGAACTTGAGAGCCACGGGATTGAGTTTTCCGATACTGACAAGAACAACAAGCTTCTAGATGCCCTACCAGCCAAGTGGGCTATGTACGTGGCAATGATAAAGCTGAATGAAGACAAATACTACACTCAATCTCTGGACGATATAGTGGGAACGTTGAGGGCATATCACTTCGAGTTGATTAAGGCTGAGACTGATTACGAGCAAGTCCAGAATCCGGCAATGTATTTTGGAAAGACATCTAAATCATCAGTGACAGCTGAACCGAAGAGTGCTACAGCGTTTTTCACCGGAGAAACGTCATCGCCAGCAGAGTCTGAAGACTCATTGAATCGCGCGTTCTTAGGATTAGGACGATCGGAAGAACCGCAACCTCAAGTCCAACAGGCATCGACAAGTCAGAGCTATTCGAAGATGCCCATGAGCGCAAAGTCAGCGGAAGAGCATCTGAATCTACTTGCTTCTTTTGTGGCCGCATACGGAAATTGTGTTCAAGGGAAAATCAATGACCCAGCTCTATGGGATGAAGATTACGATCAGGTCGACCCTGATGACTTAGAGGAAATGGATCTTAAGTGGCAACTGGCCATGGTGACCCAGAGGGTAAAAAGATTCATCAAAAGAACTGGGAGGAATCTGCAAATGAACAACAAAGGGATAGGATTTGATAAGTCCAAGGTGAAATGCTACAACTGTCAGGGATTGGGACACTTCGCCAGGGAGTGTCAGAGACCGAAGGTAGAGACATACCAAGGACAGAGTCAGCATCAGGGACAGTACCAAAATCAGTCCCAACAATGATACCTTCCGAGTTCCTCATCTGGACAGGCCAATCTAGCGGGTCTTCTCTCCAATGTCACTTCAGATAGACAGCTAGATGGCACGTATGATTGGAGTTCACATCCTGAGTCGAATGCTAGAGCCTTCATGGCTGAAGTCACGGAAACGGGGTGTGATGGGAACGAGCAGACTACACGGGACAGCAGTCCAATGTGGGTAGAGAAGGCGAATGATCAGACAGTGCTGGAGTTTGATGCTCAGATGGCCAACGTGGAATCTGATAACTCTAAGGTTAGTCTATCTTACTCTCTATTTCAAGAATTATGTGCTTTGTGTGCTACTTCTAATGATAGGTTAAATCTAGTCTTAGAATCACATAAAACCATATCTGCTCAAAATGAGAATTTAAAAATTGAAAACGCTAGCCTAAATGATATAAAGCAAGATTTAAAAGAAAAGCTTAAGGCTGATGCTCAGGACGTAGTAGTTCTAAAAGACAAACTCAGTGAGCAGTGTGTTAGGATAGAACTTATGTATGAGCACGTAGAGGCCTTAACAAAAAGTCTTAAGGACAAGGATATAGAGCTAGCTGAGACCAAGGTTAAGGTAGCAGAGGCAAACAGCAAGTTAGAAAAGTTTAGGAATTCAAGCTTAAATCTAGGGAAAGTCTTAGATGCCCAACGACAGTCTAAGAAGCCCGTAGGTCTAGGTTTTCGCGAAATTCCTCCACCATTCAATGCGAACTATGTGCCTCAGCCTCAGGAGAAAACTGACAAGTCAGTAGACTTAGAGGACCTACCTGAACCGACACCTGAGCCTACAGTTGAAAATACACCTAAGGTGTCTGACTCAACCGTCAAGGTCAAGAAAGTGAAATTTGTGTCTTCCTCCAGTGAAACACCTGCAGGAAACAAGAAAATTTCATGGGCTGACCAGGTCGACGAGGCAGACATCATAGCTGTACCAAAGGAAGTAGACACTAGTGAGACACCTAGATCTAAGGGAACCACCAAAAAGTCCATAGATAGGATGTCTTGCTTCAGATGTCACGAGAAAGGGCACGTTGCTTCTCACTGTCCACTTAGGAAAGCAGATGTTACCCCTAAGACAGTGAACCCAACACCTGTTAAGCCCTCACCCAGTGTGGCAAACAGCAGTAGTTCTCAACCTACCGAGAAAACTGTGCAGGCCGCACCCAAACAAGTTGTGAAAAACACACCGGTTAAGGTTAGACCAAAGGAAGTGATTAGGACAAATTCACCGAATCGTGTCATTAATCAATCTAGGTCAGCACCACAACAAGTCTATAGGAGCACCACACCTAGCAGGTCACATACTCCAGTTAGGTCTCATACTCCAGTTAGACAATATGCACCGGTAAGAGCTCAAGGATCACAGTCAGAAATGGCATATAATAGAAATTATTCCAGAGCTCCACAACAAATGCCTACACCAAGGCAAAGAGTGAACTTAAATCACTCGGCACCACAACAGAATTCAGTTCAAAGGCCCAAGTCACCTGAAAGGCGAGATGGGTACTTGAAAGAGTTCACGTATGTGGACGAGAATGGTATTACCAAGTCAATCATGGCTTGGGTTCCCCGTGATAACTAACCTCTTTTCTTTCATGTGCAGGAGATAACTACAGGTCCAAACAACAAGTGGTTCGTCGACAGTGGTTGCTCCAGGCACATGACGGGGGAAAGAAGTCTTCTCACAGACTTCAAGGGGGGTAATAGGGGATTCGTATCATTCGCCAGTAACAAAGGAGGAAATATCACTGGAACTGGAGAAGTCACTAATGGGACAATAAAATTGGACCAAGTTTATCACGTTGATAAACTGGTTCATAATCTCATTAGTGTATCTCAAATCTGTGATAAAAAGAACTCGGTGTTATTTACTGACACTGAGGCGTTAGTGCTAGAGCCTGGATTCAAAATTCCTGAAGAATGGGTGTTGATGCGGGCGCCAAGGAAGAACGACTTGTACATGCTGGATATGAACAAGCCAGAGACTTCGATGGGGCCAATTTGTCTACTATCCAAAGCTTCGGAGACGGAATCCGTACTGTGGCACAGACGCATGGCTCACCTGCACCTGCGAAAGATGAATTACATAACGAAGCATGGACTGGTGCAGGGTGTGCCCATGAAAAGTTTTCAGTTCGAGGATAAGTGTCTACCTTGCATGAAGGGCAAACAGCACAAGAAGACACACAAGTCCAAGAAGCAGAATTCCATAGCCTCAACATTCGATCTGTTGCACATGGACCTTTTCGGCCCAATCAACAAAAGGAGTATTGGAGGTAGTTGGTACTGCTTAGTTATCACCGACGATTACTCACGTTTTTCTTGGGTTTTCTTTTTAGGTACGAAGGACGAGACGGCTGCAAGGCTCATCGGGTTCTTGGACCAAGTGGAGAACTCATACGGAACTAGGGTTAAATATATTCGTAGTGATAATGGAACTGAATTCAAAAACACTGTAATTGGTGTATATTGCCTATCAAAGGGCATAGTGCATCAATTCAGTGCACCATATGAACCTCAACAGAATGGGGTGGCCGAACGTAAAAATAGAACTTTGATTGAGGCTGCAAGGACTATGCTTTCGGATTCAAAGCTTCCTACCATGTTTTGGGGGGAGGCAGTGAATACCGCGTGCCACATTTTAAACCGAGTCCTTACAGTCAAATCATTGAACAAAACATGCTATGAAATTTTGAATAAACGGCCACCTAACTTAACTGGATTCGAACCGTTTGGAGTACCATGCACACTTTTAAGAACAAAACATCAACCGAAGTTTGGTGAAAAGGCTGACGAAGGATACTTCCTAGGTTATGTGCCAAACTCACCAAACAAACGGGTGTTTAACAAAACAACTGGTACTGTGGAGATTGTGTATAACATTGAAGTCACAAGTTATACACATGAACCCCAAACTGGTCCGGAATGGATATTTGACTATGATAAGTTATTTGAGTCATTTAACATTCCTCTGGATGATAATGCAGGTACAATCGAGAAGGACATGGCGACGTTGCATCTGAACGACGATGGCCAAATCTTTCCAAGGACCACGTTCGAATCTACATCCGAGCCTACTGCGACTGTAGATGGATCTCCAGAAGTTGCTGATCAAGAGGCACCTAACACTGAGAATCAGACTCAAGCTTCAAGTTCTAACTCTGAGGAAAACGTCCGTGAGGAGGAAAATGTAGAAGCTGAGCCTGTTCCCCCATTAGGTGAAATAGGATCCAACTTAGGAGATAATCTAAGGGTTGATGAAATAGAGACCTCTAGGATTAACAAGAACCATCCAATAGAAAGCATCATAGGGAAATCCTAACGAGGGTGTGAAGACTCGGAGTAGTGGAAATAACAACACCGTGTTGTTGTCGATGATAAACGACTCCGAGGCATATCACACATGTCTTTATTCATGTTTCATATCGCAAGTAGAGCCTAAGAATGTGCAAATGGCACTTAAGGATAACTCCTGGGTTGAAGCGATGCGGGAAGAACTTTCACAGTTTAGGAAACTAGAAGTGTGGGAGTTAGTTCCGTCACCTCGAGGGGAGATTGCAATAGGAACCAAATGGGTTTTTAAGTGCAAAAGAGACGATCGGGGTATAGTCACGCGCAACAAGGCGAGATTAGTTGTAAAGGGTTTCAACCAAGAGGAGGGAATCGATTACAACGAAGTTTTTGCACCAGTAGCAAGGCTGGAAGCCATTAGGTTGTTTCTAGCGTTTTCCTCCTTCAAAGGCTTTAAGGTATATCAACTAGATGTTAAGAGTGCTTTCCTGTATGGGAAAGTGAAGGAGTTGGTGTATGTAGAACAACCGCCCGGATTTACAGATCCAAAATATCCTGATAGAGTATATCGCTTAGATAAGGCTCTTTATGGATTGCATCAGGCACCTAGGGCGTGGTATGAGACTTTATCCAACCATCTTTTAGAAAACGGTTTTGAAAGGGGTAGGATAGATAGTACTCTGTTTGTGAAGAGGAAGGGTGATCACTTTATCTTGGTACAAGTGTATGTCGATGATATCATTTTTGGATCATCCGAAGAACAGATGTGCAAAGATTTCGAGAAGGTGATGAAGTCTAAGTTCGAGATGAGTGCTATGGGTGAGTTGAATTCTTTTAGGGTTACAAGTTGACCAAAAGAAGGAAGGAGTTTATCCACAAACTAAGTATGTCTAATGACATATTAGAACGGTTGGATGGAAGGAACTAGTGACTGCCACTTCATCACGCGATTCCCAAGTGAATCACAATTCGGGCCGGTAACTGAAAGTGGATACCGATGTGGAATCCGACTTATATCGGGGCATGATTGGGTCACTTATGTATTTAACTTTGCTATCAATGCCTGATATATGTTTGCTGTTTTGTATTTTGCTAGGTTTCAAGCGAATCCGAAGGAGATGCATATGAAAGCTGTGAAGCGGATTCTACGATACCTCAAGTCGAAACCGAAGCTGGGACTTTGGTATCACGCGGAGGGAGATCTAGAGTTGGAAGCGTTCACGGATTCTGACTACGGAGGATGCAGCTTGACGCGCAAATCTACAACTGGAGGTTGTCAGTTCCTAGGAGGGAGATTGGTATCCTGGCAATGCAAGAAACAAACATCGGTAGCCATTTCAACGTGTGAGGCCGAGTATGTTGCTGCTGGTAGTTGCTGCTCACAGGTTCTGTGGATACAACAATAATTGCGGGATTACGGTTTGGCTTACACTCAAACTCCTATTAGGATAGACAATCAATCTACAATTGCTATAACTAATAATCCAGTTAAATACAGTAAAACAAAGCACATAGACATAAGGCATCATTTTATTCGTGATTGTGCTGAAAAGAACTTAATCAAACTGGTAAAAGTGGCAACAGAAGATAATAATGCAGATTTATTTACCAAAGCGTTTGATAAGACACGGTTTGAGTATTTAATTCAACTGAATGGAATGCGCAACCCAGAGTAAATTGGCCTTAGTAGTAGTAAGTTTATTTTCTTGTAGAGTCGTAGTATTTCTTTCTTTACAGTAGTCTGCTAATTTAGGAAAGTTTCTATTTTTAGTAAGTTTCTATTTTTAGTAAGTTAGTAGGTTAGCTTATTTTACTGCTTTTCTTATGAAAAACAAAAGAAAAAAGAGAGAAAATTACAAAAATACAAAAAAAAGAGAATATCAGAAAAAAGAGTTAAGTCTTAGATACATAGGTTCAAAGTGACGAAAATTAGCACCGTCGTTACAGACTCTAAGTGTTTAGGCTTTCACACATAATGCAACTAAATTCAAAGTGTTATACTTTATTTAGTTTGATGTGTTGGTAGGCATAATACATATAGGGAATCTCAAGGCCAATAAAATATTCTAGAAAAAGTGAAGCGTGTCACTAACTTAGATGTATGACCAATCGGTCTTAATTTTTATGTACAAGACATACAAACATTGAGTCTAAATGAGGTATGCAAACTTTCTGGGAATGTATGGCAACATCAAATACATCTTAAAATGGAAAGAATAGAAATATCATATAAAACTGAGAGTCGAAAACATGCAACTCTGTTGTACGTAAGTACAGACCTGTTGTCTCTGTTTAGATTCGGGTTAGCAGACATGTCGCTTTGTTGTACGTCAGTACAGACCTGTCACCGCTGTCTGCTAACTTTAAAAATAAACCTTAAGTCGAACTAGGACACTTTGTTTTATGAAAATACAGACCTGTGTCCGATGTTTGTCTTTTAAAGAAAGTTTGCAAATACCAACAAGTTAGAATCTTTGTCTGTGTGCCTTGATCATAAAAGTATGTCTATGTCTGAGTCACGTAAGATAATTTCCTGATAAATAAAAAGGCCAAGGGATATTCCGAAATGTAGAATGTTTAACAGGGTAAAATACCAACAATTGGCTAAATAAGTGTGTCACGACAAACAATCAAAGGTATCAAAAATTCCTAAGTGTGAAAGTTTAAGTACTGAAAGTTAGTATCAGACATCGCTATCTGATTGAACCTCTCTTAGACTATACTCATCAAAAATATGTTGTTTAGTATTTAGCTTAGCTTGTAAATTTTTTTTAGCTTAAGTCTAGATTAAATTTTTTAGTCAAAATTTTATTTTATTTTATTTTTACCTTAGTTTATTTTATTTTAATTTTACTTTATTTTAGTTTAGTTTAATTTTTTTACTTAGGGAAAAGGTCAAAAGTTACTGAGGGTGCATTCAAAGTTGAATAAAATAATCAATGCGTAAATTATCTTAAGCTTAGGGTAAAAGAATTGGCATAGTTTATCTGGTTACACAATACCGTAGAAAAGGTTGGAAAAGTTGAAATTATTTCAAAATTTTCGAAATTTTTCTAAGTGTTGGTGGTTTCGAATCTAAGACAGACTCGAATAAGGAGTAATTCGAATCTGTCAGTAGATTCGAATCTATGCTTAGACTCGAGGGTTGGTGGTATAAATAGGTTAATAGTAAAGGTCATTAACTCCATCTGTTTTCGAATCTATACTATCGAATCTGTCAAGGCGATCTCGAATCTATTTTCTCGAGTCTATCGTAATCCTTCTAAACGACAATTTGTCGAGTTTGAAGACTGTGTGTTCGATTCTACTCTTGCATCTAGGTATAATCAACTTGATTGTACAAGATTTGTGTAGTTTTATACACAATTTTAGGCTAAAACATCGAATTTTGAAGTTTTGTGGGTCGAAATAGGGTTTTTGCTAAATTACCAAGTTTGGACCTATAAAAGATCAAATTAAAAGCATAAATCAATGATTAGAACCTAGTTGAACTAATGTATGTGTATTACTAAGTTCAAAACGGTTAAAATCTTGGATTTTTGGTGAGAGAAGGACCGACGGGGCTTCGAGTCTATTCTTGGATTCGAATCTGTTCATGGGTTTCTCGAATCTGTCATTAGATTCGAGATGACCATGATATTCGAATCTGTCCATTAGACTCGAATAGGGACTTTTCGAATCTGTCCATTACACTCGAATATGGACACTTCGAATCTGTTACTTTCGAATCTGTACTTTATTTACTTTGTTTAATTTAAATTTTATTAAACTTGTGGAAATTTAATTGTGTTAGATTTTGTATTTAATCAAGTACAAAATAAAACAAATTTGAATTTAAACAAGTTTATTGATTTTTAATGAGTCTAACAGTTTTGTTTATTGTGCAGATATGGCGGCTCGAGCTTTTGTCCCAAAGCATAATATGGTCCTTAATCCTGATAATAATATCCCTGAGGCGCAGGGTTTTCGCCAAGTTTTGGATTTCCTAGCTGAATCTAGGATTAGCTATGCGTTGTATCATAACATTCCAATAGTCATTTCGTATGTACGGCAGTTTTATGACCATTTACAGGTTGATTGTACTGTCACCCCGACAGTTCTAAGAACCAGAATTGCTGGACAACCGCTAGTCTTCTCTGCAGATATGTTGCGACAGGTTCTGCAGTTGGGAACACAGGAACAGGAGGACGGGCCTATTGACTTCCCGTTAAGTATTAGGCAGACCGCGTTTCTGAGGATGGGATATAGTTTGGATGTTGCGAAGTCATCATATATGAAGAGTGGCCTGATAGGGCAGTGGAGATTCTTGGTGCACGTTTTCATGGTTTGCTTTGCGCCGAAGAAGGCTGGATTTGACTACATAGTGTCAAAGATCCAATCTGGGGTTATTGCACTGGTGTATAATCGGAAGTTCAGCTTCTCACAAATGTTCTTCTCGGAGTTCGTCCATCAGCTTACGGCTCCTGAAAGGGAAAGGTTTCTGCTGTATCCAAGATTCGTCATGATGTTGATAAGGCACTTCTTGCCAAATTTGCCACAGTCAGATGACTCTCTGAGCGTTAATGTTATGGACAAACGCATTTTTGCTGACTGTTCCTCACATCGAGGAAGATTAGCTGTTCCGGTGGCGCGTCCATTGTTTGGAGCGATTGTGGATAGGGAGTTTCAAGCCCCGGGAGATGCCAACTGGGCAGGGGTCGTTGAGATTCAACCACAGCAACAACAACAGCAACGTCAACAACAACAACAGTCGCGTGCTCAGCCGCGTGATCCAAGACGCCGACAGAGACCAGCCGCGAGTCAAATCCAGGCATCCAGGCCTTCTACGAGCGAACAGCCCCAAGCACAGGAAGCAGGGCCTTCAAGTGCAATTCCTGAATCTGAGCAGATTGCTCAAACACTAGAGGAAATATGGGCATCTGGTCCCCATGCGAATGAAGACGTTGCCGCAGCATTAGTGGGTGAGCTGCTTAGTCCCCCAGAAGATGAAGATGATGTATTTAGAGATGTAGAGGAGTATGAGCCAGAAAGGGCTGATGAAGGCTTGACATCATCAGAATCAGACTCAGATGATTTGGAAGGGCAGGAGGTTGAAGCTCCTGAATCAGTGGCTGCAGATCCCAATATTCACATCGGAACCTATGGCACTAGGTTAGTAGTGAATGAAGCAGCAGGATCGAGGAGGAGAGAAGAAAGGGAATCTGAAGATTCGGATTTTGAAGAAGAGGAGGTTGCTCCACTAGTGACGAGGCAACGGGCCAAACGTCATCGGTTCATGCAAGGGTCCCCTTCGGCATCTACAAGTCAGCCAGAAGTTCCCCAAACCCAACCACAAACCACAGCTCCACCATCACCGCCACCTCAGCATCATGAGCCATACATTCCACCACCATTCATCCCGTCTCCCATTCAGTCCATTCCATCTACCTCAGCCGCTTATACTGAAAATCAAAGGTTCATGCAACTCAAGGGACGTGTTGACTTTCAGCATGTCCAAATCCTAACCCTCACAAAGGCTGTAGGCGAGCTCCAGGAGCATAATGCAAATCTTGATAGAGATAATGCCGAGCTGAAGAAAATTGTGGAAGATGTAAGGGACGAAAACACAGAGTTAAAATCTTTTATTGCTGATCAGTCTTCAGAGATCCGATCAATGAGGTCCCTCCTTGAGAAACTCATGAAGAATCTACAAACTCAGGGGGAGACAAGTTGTAAGGATCAGGAGGTGCAGCGAAGAGATAATGATGATGAAGGCAATGATCCCGGTGCAAATAAAGAAAATGAGTCTGTAGATTTTCCTGCAGCTCAAGCTACACAAATTCAGGGGGAGCCGAGTACAGAAGGAGAAGTAGGAGGATCTGGAAAAGAAGCAGGTTCCTCCAGGGTTCTGGACAGTGACATGATTGATGCACTGAAGGACATAGAGGAAGAGCTTATGGATTTTGACGATGAAGAAGAAGAGTTAGAAGAAGGAGAATTTATTCCAGAGGAGGTTGTGGACTGGAAATCAGACGATGAAGTGTTGGATGATGAAGACGATCATGTCAATGAAGTTATTATCAATTCACAACCTGTCACGGAGCTATATGAAGGACAAAATCATAATGTGATTGATATTGACTATATCAAGGTAGCCTCAGTCGAGGACAAAGAACTTGAAGAGGCCGAGAAGGAGCCATCTAGAGCTGACTTGATAAATCTTTGGTTCAAGAAAGAGGAAAAGAAAGATCAGTTGAAGATGAAGAAGAAAATGAGAGTTCCAGGTGCTGGAAGCTTCTCAGGAGGCATTATAAGCTGGTTCTTTGACAAAGAACTGCAGCTATTTATCTTGAAAAGAAGAGATGGACTACAATACTTGAGGCGAACACTAAAAGCATTTAACTCATTGCCCAAGATTGAAGTAAAGGAGCTTGCATGGAAAGAGTTAATTAATATAGGTGAAGACCAGTACGCTGAAGTCGTGGCAAGAATTATAAGGAAAGAAGGAAGATCAGGAAAGTTCGAGCGACTCAAGCCAAGGACCGGAAAGAGGGTCGAGGATCAGTCGAGAATAGATCCTCATACAGGTAGGCCATGGGCCAGGATGGTATACAAACCTGTGAGGTGTCTAAAGAAAGTACCAATGAAATCGATGCCACAGAACGTTTTGAGCAACATGAAATGGTGGTACCTCGAGATTGACACTGCTGAAGCCATCATGGAGGATCAAGACGAGCAGGTCATTTTGAAGGTATATGATCCACTGCATTTGATAAACCTATCAAAGGACGACCTGAAGAAGCTTCATGATCAGCCTATCTTCTTTACTGAACCATGGAGATCTGAAGCCAGGAAGTTCCAAAAGGTAGTTAAAGTTTGTATAGATGCTGGATTATATGCAGGTAGTAGTATATATAGCTCTAGTACTTAAATTTGATGTAATGTAAATAATTAGAAGCTATCGTCAAGGGGGAGTCTGTTGGTACACCCTGTGTGACGATAGCAGTCTAATCGATCTGCATTATGGTTTAAGTAATATTCTGAGTATTAACAAGTGTTTTGATATATATGTTTATATGTGTTTGTCTGTTATTGATTGTGTGTTTGAACTTGATGTAACATATTACAAGAAGTTCAAACATAAAGGTCAAAGATTAACTCAAGCATAAGTAAAACATAAGTTTCATCACTTAAGTATTTAAGTGTATTGGCTAGATTCGAATAGTTAAAGGAAGACATTCGAATCTGTGATAGATTCGAATGTATCCTTAGATTCGAATGGGCTAGTTTCGAGAGTGTCATTGTGGACAGACTCGAATGGGCCTTGGGCCAGATTCGAGTTTGGCCCACATCAGACTCGAATCAGGGTCTATAATTAGGGATAGACTCGAATCATTAAGAGACTTTTAGCAGAATTCGTGAGGAATTAAGCAAAAGGCGATCTCGAGTTTATCAGCTAGGTGAGTGCCGTTTCGGAGAGAATTAGTTCGTAGGATCGTTCGTGTGTCGTTCGTTCAGCGTCTAATAGTCTCCGTGTTCCGTTGGTTGAGAGTTGTCCGTCTAACCGTCAACGAGGATTCCGCACTCGTTCACGGATCCGCGTCTAGATAGATCTTGCAGTGGTAGACCTGACAAATTCAGTTAAATCTCATAAAAATCAAAACATGAAATTACAAGAGATTAACACAAAAATTTAAAATCAAGTAAAAAGTTGTAAGATTAGAGTTATATTTTGTAACATCTGAATATATAAATCTACTGATTCAGAATACCCAATTTGTATACCGATTCAACAAATCAGCTAGCTGATATTCAGTTGGTACAAAGTATAATTCTACATTTTCATTTTCTACATGATCCTTTATAAAATGGTACCGAATGTCGATGTGCTTTGTTTTAGAATGTTGCACAGGATTGGAAGCTATAACAATCGCGCTCTGTGAATCATAATTGGAATCATCTGAGGTGTAAACCCATAGTCACGCAATTGGCTCTTCATCCACAGCACTTGTGTATAACATGATGATACAGCAACATATTCAGCTTCGACTGTTGATAGCGACACATAGTGTTGTTTCTTGGATGACCATCACACGGGTTTATTACCAAGGAATTGAACTGCTCCTGATGTGCTCTTTGTGACCATTTTATCTCCTACACGATCAGCATCAGAAAACGCTGTCAATGTAAATGTTGATCCCCTAGGATACCAGAAACCTAAGTTCGGAGTACCCTTTAGATATCGTAGAATTCTTTTGGCAGTAGCCAAATGTGATTCTTTTGGATTTGCTTGATATCTAGCACAGACACAAGTAGCAAACATAATATTAGGTCTACTCGCAGTTAAGTACATTAATGACTCAATAATTCCTCGATAAAGAGTCACATCAACAGGTTTTCCTGAAATGTCCTCATCGAGTTTTGATTTAGAATCAGGAGCCATGAGTGTTTTCATTGGGGTACTATTGACCATGTTAAATTTCTTCAACATGTATTGAATATAGTTTGACTGGTTGATGAAAATTCCATCACTCAGTTGTTTAACTTGTAGCCCCAAGAAAAAATTGATTTCACTCATCATGCTCATTTCAAAATTCTGGGACATTAAAAACGCAAACGTTTTGCAAAATTCAAGATTAGTAGACCCAAATATTATATCGTCGACATAAATCTGTATTACTATGATATATGGACCCTGACATTTAATGAATAGGGTAGTGTCCATTGCACCTTTGTTAAAGCCTCATTTTAAAAGATAAAATGATAAGGCATCATACCAAGCTCGTGGTGCTTGTTTAAGGCCATACAGTAACTTATCTAAAATATATACATGATCAGGCTTCAAAGGATCTGTAAATCCTTCGGGCTGATATGTATATACTTCATCTTTTAACTCCCCATTCAAAAACGCGGTTTTTACATCCATTTGATATACAGTAAAATTTTTATGCGCGACAAATGCTAAAAACATCTTAATAGCTTTTATTCGGGCAACGGGGGCAAATGTTTTGTCGTAATCTATTCCCTCATGCTGACTATATCCTTTGGCCACGAGTCTCACTTTGTTGCGGATGATGACACCATGTTCATCTTTCTGGTTCTTGAAAATCCACTTCGTGCCAATAATGGATTTTGTCTTTCAGTCTTTCCACCAACCACCAGACTTTCAACCTCTCAATTTGATTGAGCTCCTCTTGCATCGCTACTATCCAATCGGCATCCTAAAGAGCTTCTTTCACCGTTTTGGGTTCTATCTTACTCAAAAAATTTGAGAAGAGACATTCATTTATGATAGCTCTCCGGGTTTGAATAGCTGCAGAAGGATCACCAATGATGTTTTCAGGTGGGTGGTCCCTTGTCCATTTGAAAGAATGAGGATAACGTTGAAGATGGTCTTGATTGAGATTCAAGTCTAGGTAGGCTTGACGGGGGATAGGTTCAGATGTTGATGGAATATCAACTGAAGTACGGGATTCAGAATTTTGAGTATTCAAGGGAGTATCATGAGATTCTAGAGCTTCAGATTGTTGTACACTCTCAGATAGAATGTGTAAAATCAGTTGACGAAATCTCTCCAGTATCTCCAGAAATCGGTGGTTGTGAATGATCAAAGACTACCACAGGATCTTCAGTAACACTGTCAGGAACCAAAATAGGAACATCAGATTTGGTCTTTTCAAAGTAGTCTTCATAAAAATTTGTAAACAATTAATTCAGATCATTCATATCCTCTTTCAGCTCTGATGGCTTCATGAAGTCGTCTGTACAGACTCGAGTCCTGAACTGGCATGTCCAGGAGCCATTACTATGCCCTCATCAAATTTAACGTTGACGCTTTCGTTGACAGTCTTTGTGTATTTGTTGTAGACTCGGAACGCCACTGATTCTTTTGAGTATCCAATGAAAATTCCTTCATCAGCTTTCAGATTTAATTTTCCCAAGTTGTCTTTTTTGTTTAAGATAAAACACCTGCAACCAAAGACATGGAAAAATTTGATATTAGGAACTCGTTTATTAATCAACTCATATGGCGTTTTTTCCGAATCTTTTATTTATTATCGATCTATTTTGGGTGAAACACGCAGTAGCCACAACTTCAGTCCGGAGGAACAGCGGCATATTCGAATATGCTAGCATCGTCATTGTTGATTCAACAAGCGTTCGGTTTTGTCGTTCAACTACACCATTTTGCTGAGGGGTACGAGCTGCCGAAAATTGATGCGATATTCCAACAGAACTGAGAAATGTCCCTAAGGACTTATTCTTAAATTCTATACCATTATCAGATCAAATGGTCTAGATATAAAGCTGTAACTTTACTTGTATCTTGCGTATGAAGTCAATTATAATATCAGTTGCTTCGGACTTGGATCTCAGAAAGAACATCCATGTATATCTTGAGTAATCATCAACGATCACCAAAACATATTTCTTCTTATTGATGCTTTGTACTCTCATTGGCCCGCATAAATCCATATGAAGTAGCTCTAAAGGCCTAGTTGAAGAATCTTCAACTTTTGATTTGTTTGAAGCCCTCACCATTTTCCCTTTCTCACAGGCGGCACACAACTGCTCCTTTTGAAATTCGAGAGTCGGAAGACCTTTTACTAAACCTCCTTTTGCAAGGTTAGTCGGCTCTTTGAAGTTCAAATGGGAAAGACGGCGATGCCACAACCAGGATTCTTTGGATGATGCCTTGGACAGTAGACAGACATCTTTTTTTAGATTTATGTTTACTAGGTCTATGGAGTACTGTCTTTCTAGTTTCAGCTAGGATTTCCTTCCCTTCCCCAGATCTGATGCTGCATCTATTCACCTTAAAATTGACTTCCAACCCTTTATCACACAGTTGGCCAATACTGAACAAATTGTGGCCAAGACCATCTACATAAAACACCTTCTGAATGGTGATCTTATCGTATTCTAGACTTTCATAGCCTCTGATCGGACAGAACTGATCATTGTTGAATCTGACCGTCTCACAGAATTTATTAACCATATTCGTGAGGGTGTCTCGCTGTCCGGTCACGTGCTTGGAACATCCAGAGTCAAGGTACTGTAGGTCCCGAAAGGTTTCCTAAGTATATAGTCTTAATCTGTAGAGGGGGGGTGAATACAACAATTTAAAAACTACACACTCTGTTCTCAATGTTTGTACGTATTATCAACAAAAGTTAATTACAAACAAGCTTGAATGCGGAAAGGTTCAAGCTGAGATGACAGATACAACAGTATGTTAACTAATCTAAGACAGACTTAAACTAGTTACAATGAATACACTCACTAGGAATTACTCACTGTGTTTACAAGACTCAGAGAAACAGCTTGAATAAGAACAGCTTAGACACCAAGAACTGTTTTATTCAAGCAGACTTGCATGCATGAAAGACACACTTGAATGCACGTTCACTCTTGGATACAGCACTTAGCTTTTTGGCTTACCCTTTCAATCCTTGGAAGTTTCCTTTTATACTCTCTCAGAGGATCTAAGAGAAGTTTCTTTATTGGACGAAAGGAAAAGTGGAAAGTCTTGTTGAAAAGACAATATTACTTTTCTGCACATTCTGAAAAGTAGATATGCCTTTATGTTGCAGAAATTTTGTCTTTTCACTTTGTCTACTGTTGCATAATCTTTAACTAAATAAGGAATGTCAACTTTGCGTCTTTCTTCCTTTGTCAATGCCTATTTTGATGTAAGAAAAAGGTCTGTCACCCTTTTTCAAATATCCTTTTGTCTTCATGTGACAGAACAACGTGGGCAGGCTGAGCAGTTCTGTTTTCCACTTTGTCTTCGACTTTGTAAACTGATCTTCTAGCCAAAAACAATACATGAGGACTTGGAAACATATTCCATAAAGTGTTTAGCCTGTTCACAAATAACAGGTTCTGTTCACAAAGTACAGAACACTTGTAAACTGCCCAAGTTGCTCACCAGTGTAGAGCAGCGTAGACAGTTTATGTCCAGCCTGTTCAGCAGACTGAACAGCTTGGACAAACTGTCTTTGTTGCAACACATGCAACATATAGAACAGCTTTGGGCTGATACTGCAAATCATTTTCAGGTTTCAATAAGGCATATTACAGGCCTTAAATTCAACCTTCAAATGCATCAACAGGTTTGATTGAGAATCTCCCCCTCAGATGCAGAACAGGTTTGACTGAGGCCTTTTTGTGCCTAACAGGTACCACACATGATTTACCTACAAGATGAAGTAAAACGTGAGGTACCCACTTATAGTTGGGTACTTTGATTTCAGTAACTCATGTGGTATCTCATCAGGTAGAGAACAGATAAATTCTTTGCTTCCGGAACCCACTTTTTAACAGTCTTCTTAGGTATCCATTTTTGTACAATTCTTTTAGGAACTGATTTTGAAATTTGTTTCTTTTGATCCCTTTTTTGTTTAAAATTGGGAGCCTTGTTCTTCTCTACCCATACATACACATTAGAATTATACAATGATCTATCATTCAAAGCATGGCATTTATCAGAATTAAAAGACAACAGTTCAGCACGAGAATATTTTAAATAATGTTTAACATTTGAGTTATTACAGATAGATTTTCCTTCAGAGCCAATCCTATCTGTAATACTTTTGTCTTTTATTCTCCATTCTTTTCTAAAACTTGTCTTTTTCTTTTGAACTTGCTTCTTTCGCCACACTTGCTTCGATGAACGTTTCACAGTATTAACTGACATAACAGAAGAACAAGAATTAATCGATTTAGAATTAGCTTTATTCTACAAAAATTTCTTACCTTTAAAAGCATCTGATCTCTTTGCATTATTTACCTTTTAAGAAGACGATTCACCTTTCTCAAATTTAGGAGTAATAAAAGAAACTTTTGCTTTCTCCTTCCGTTGTAAAACAAGTGATGAATCTGATTCAACCTTAGGAGTTGTAGGTATTCTTTTCAAAATACTTACTGGTCCTTCAGGTTTATCAGTTTGTTTGTCATTAAGAGGTTTTATAAATTCGTCGATTTTGACAAACATTTCTTCCAAAGAATTGAATTCAGAGTTCATGTACAGATCAAACTCTTTTTCAGAATTAATATATTCAGGTTTAATTGACGATATCTGATCAGGTTGAGATTTAGGTTCGGGCTGCTGTTTAAGTTTTATCTCTAAATCATGAATAATAGCCTGAAGCTTTTCTTTTTCATCCTCAAAAGTTTATTTTCAATTCAAGATCAGATTTAATCTTCTCCAAAATTGAGTTTGGAATATATGGCTTTTGAGAGAAAGTTGTATTTTCAGACAAATCTTTATCAGTTAATGTCTGAATATACTCTTCTAATTTTGATGGATTTTTAAAACTTTCATTAAGAATGTTATAATCCAGATTAAGTTGCATTTTATCTTGTCTCAACCTTTTCAAATCTTCACCTGATTCTACATCATCTGATGCTTTTAGAAATGCCATTTTTAATCCTAAATTCATGTATCTAGTATCATATAGAGTTGGCGAACACGAAATTGCTTTCGTTAGATACCTAGGATTTTCGCAACCAATTCCAGCTTTAGAATTATAAAAGTCTGTGTCCTTTGGTTGATTCAAATGAATTGTCCAATTTGTTTGACATCTTTTAAGAAACTTATCTTCTAAGGATTTGATTTTCTCATAAAGTTTCGTTCTTTCAGCAAAGATCGAGTTATATTTAACAGAATAATTTGCCGATTCTAATTCTGTTAATTTAAGTTTTTTTGTTAAGTCAATAATATTGTCACTCAACTTTTTGTGCTCAAGTTGAAGATCATTGTATTTTTCTTCCCTGTTAGACACTAATTGTAATGAAAATGCCTTATCTTTGGAAAAATCTAACACTAAAGCATGTTCAAGTTTTAATTTGTTTTCCAAAGAATGGACATTCTTTTTCTCGGCTTTTAAGGATTTTTCAAATCTTTACATCATGTAAGTCATCTGAGCTAGTTTTTGTTCTAGCTCACAGGAGTTATCTACATCAGAATCAGGATTAGAATGTACCTCTAGTGTCTCTGATTGATCCTAAGTATCTGATTCTGACCCGTCATCCTCTTGCGCTTTGCTGCACTCAACTCCTCCTGTAGCCATTAACACCACATCTTCTCTTAACTCAGATTCTGAAGCAGTATTCTCTTTCTCTTCCTCTTCATCGTCAGTCAACCCAACCCATACTTCATCCTCGGCTATCATAGCAGATTCACTTTGCTCAGATTCAATTAATATTTTTGACTTCAGGCAAATGTGAGCATCCTCATCTAGAATATCCTTGTCTTCCATTAGTTGAAGCCAGTGGTCATCCTCCGCCATAAAAGCCTTTCCAGCTTCTTTTTGTTTAGCCAGCAGAGCCTTCCGAGTATACTAATCTGATTCTTGACTACCGGCTATCTGCATTCCGTAGAAAAATGGCCTGGCTTACCACAGTTGTAACATTTCTGCTCGTCTAGTTTCTTGGCAGACTTCTTATACTTTTCAAATTTTTTGCCACAACTTTCTCCAGACTTCTCATATTTCTCTCTCTTATCATACTTTCTGGATCCAGTCTTGTATCGCACCTTATTGTTCATTGGATTGCGATAGAATTTCTTTTGGAATGCCTTAGTCGGGAGTGTCATTAGCTTCTTCATTTCTTCTATCTCCAAGTCTACTGACGAATCGATTGATTCAGATTCTTAAGAACTGCTTATAACCACTCGCCTCTCCTTTTTCAACTTGCACTTATACTTTTTGTCTGCCAGGAGAGCCAGTGGATCAACTGTCGCCTTCTCAACTTGCTTTTTTCCAGATACCTTCCTTAAAACAACTTCCTGATAGTTGTTTAAGTTCTCAAATACCATGTCAAAATCCATGTCATCTATTTCCTTTGTTTGTTGGATTATCATGGTGTATCTATTTCACTCTGGGTTGAGAACATTCAGAAATTTGATGTTGATATCCAAATTAGACTTTGTTACCATGTTTCTTTTCATTTCACTTACGAGGTTAACAAATCTCAAGTATGTATTCTCTAATAACTCCCCTTCTCTTGCTCTAAAATTCTCAAGAGTTATCAAGTTGTTTCTTCCTCTGTTGGTAGCTTGTAGGTCCCAAAAGGTTTCCCTAGTATGTTGCTCTAAGCTGTAGAGGGGGGTGAATACAGCTATTTAAAACTCAACACACTTTTCTCAATGTTTGTGTGTATTATCAACACGTAATAATTACAAATAAGCTTGGACTGTGGAATGGTTCAAGCTGAGATGACAGAAACAACAGATGTTTAACTATTCTAAGACACACTCAGACTGGCTACAATGAATACACTCACCAAGATGAACTCACTGTTTACAAGACAGACAGATGGACAACTTGAATAAGAACAACTTGGACACACGTTACTGTTTTATTCAAGCAGACTTGCAAGCATGAAAGCACACTTCTTTGCACGATCTGAATATCACTTCTTAGTTATCTCACATTCCTTAGAAGCTTCCTTTTATACTCTTATTGAGAATCTTAGTGAAGCTTCCTCATTGGACATAGAGATAGTGAGATCGCTTTCCAAAAAGACAAAACAACTTTTTTGCACGTTCTGACAAAGCATACTTGTCTTGTAAGGTCTTGAACTCACGGATCTATCTAGACACGACACCGTCCAACGAGTGCGGAATCCTCGTTAGCTGCTTGACGGTAAGATCACACGCACGAAACACGGAGACTACCACGGCGTTATACGAACGACTACGAACGTACCTACACGATGATTCTCTTCGAAAACACTCTCTGAATACTAGTAAACTCGAGATCGCCTTTGCTTAATCACACTCTGAAATTCTGCAAAAGTCTGATAATTATTCGAGTTAATCCTTAATTATACTGCCCAATTCGAGTTTGTCTTAGGACAAATTCGAATCAGGCCCAAGGCCCATTCGAATTTGACCACTTGACAAATTCGAATCTACCTTATGTGCAAATTCGAATTTAGACCAAATTCGAATTTCACTATCAAGCTTATGTTTGATCTTATGTTTGAATATATCTTTGAACTTTATGTTTGAGCTTCTTGTAATACGTTACATAAAGTTCAAACATACAACCAATAAATATCGAACACACATAAACACATATGTCAAACACTAGCCAATATTCAATATTACGAAATTTGACTTACACAAAATGCCAACTATAATTAGACTGCTTTCGTCACACAAGGTGTACCAACAGACTCCCCCTTGATGATAGCTTCTAACTATTTACATTTTGATTAAGTGTTAGAATCATATAGATTGCTACCTGCATATAGTCCTACATCTATACATACTTTTACTACCTTCTGGTACTTCCTGGCGTCAGACCTCCATCCTTCATAAAAGAATATAGGTTGATCATGCAGCTTCTTCAGGTCGTCCTTTGATAGGTTTATAAGGTGTAATGGATCATACACTCTCAAAATAACTTTGTCCTGTGTATCCTCCATTACAGTTTCAGCCGTTTCATTATCGACATACCACCATTTCATGTTACCTAGAACATCTTGTGGCATCGATTTCATTGGCACCTTCTTCATACATCTCACAGGTTTGTATATCATCCTGGCCCATGGCCTACCTGTATGCGG
Organism: Centrapalus pauciflorus; assembly: GCA_020465985.1. Lineage (NCBI taxonomy): Eukaryota > Viridiplantae > Streptophyta > Magnoliopsida > Asterales > Asteraceae > Centrapalus > Centrapalus pauciflorus. The sequence goes on from JAANYP010006790.1 coordinate 262,756, forward strand.
ATCTATTCTTGATTCGTCCTCGACTCTCTTCCCGGTTCTAGGCTTGAGTCTTTCAAACTTTCCAGATCTAACCTCTCTTCTGATTTTCTTTGCGATCACTTCAGCATAAGGGTCATCTCCAATGTTGATCAACTCTTTCCAAGCTAACTCTTTCACTTCTACCTTTGGCAATGTGTTAAACACTTTAAGTGTACGCCTCAGGTACTGGAGTCCATCTCTCCTCTTTAGAATGAATAGCTGTAGTTCTCTGTCGAAGAACCAGCTGATAATACCTCCTGAGAGATTTTCTGCCCCCGGAATCCTCTTTCTTTTCTTCATTTTTTAGGCTCTGTTTTCTTTTCTTCTTTCTTGAACCACAGATTCATCAAATCAGCCCTAGATGGCTCCTTTTCTGCTTCTTCAAGTTCAGAATCTTCGACCGAGGCTATTTTGATCTCATCTATATCAATCACATTGTGATTATCTCGCACATATAACTCCGTGATAGGTTGTGAATTTACAATCACTTCATTGACATTATCGTCCTCATCCTCTATCACTTCGTCATCAGATCTCCAATCAATTATTTCCTCCGGTACGAATTCCCCTTCCTCCAATTCCTTTAACTCTTCCTCAAAATCAAACTCCATTACTTCTTCCTTGATATCTTTCAGCGCATCAATCATTTCGTTCATGTCACTCTCCATGACCTTTGAGGAACTCGCCTCTCCTCCTTCAGCTCCACTCTGACTTGGCTCCCCTTGAATTCCGGCATGTTGAGCAGCAGAAAAATCTACTGGCTCACGGTCTTTCGGTGCATTGGGATCATTGCCTTCATCATCGTCTCCCCTTCTCAGCTCCTCAGAATCCCTACAACTTGTCTCCCCCTGAGCCTTTAGATTTTTCATTAATTGCTCAATAAGGGACCTCATCGTGCGGATTTCTGCAGCCTGATCTGCAAAACAAACGTCTTCAACTCAAGATTCTCTTGTTCAATCTTCCCAACAAATGTCTTCAACTCTACATTCTCTTTGTCAATATTTGCATTATGCGCTTGTATCTTGCCGATGACTTTAGTGAGCTGAAATATTTGGACCTGTTGGAAATTAACCTTGCTTCTGAGCTCAGAAAACCGTTGATTGTCAGTGAAGGTGGTTGAGGTGGATGGAATGGATTGGATGGGTGTCGGAATGATTGGTGGTGGAATGGATGTTTGTACAGGTGGTGGTGGTGGAGGAATGGCTGTTTGAGCTGATGGCTGAGCGGTTGGAATTTCTGGCTCAGAAGCAGAGGCCGATGAAGCTCCCTGCATAAAACGATGCCTTTTAGCCCTATGCCTAGGCACCAAAGGTATAGTATCCTCAATCTCGAAATCAGAATCATCCTCTTCTGAAGCCCTAGACACTCTTCTTTTCTCTGCCTCTTGATTTATCACCATTATGTGGGATCCATATGTGCTTATTTGGATAGACGGGTATTCTGTCTCTTCCTCAATCTCAATCTCTTCTGCTTCTTCTGATTCAGATTCAGATGTCGACTCAGCTTGACCTTCTTGCTCTGGCACATAATCCTCTATCAGGAAAAAAATATCATCTTCACCAGCTGGTGGTTCCAGAATATCTCCAACTAGTTCAGAAGTAATCTCCTCAGTTACGGGGGCTACACTTGAAGGACCAGCTTCTTCTGGCTCTTGCACTCTGCTCGTTGAAGGCCTAGTAGCCTAAGTCTGTCGAACTGATGGTCTCTGCCTCCTTGTCTGTTGTTATTGAGGCCTAGGTTGTTGCTGTTGTTGTTGGGGCTGCTGCGGTACATGAACTTCCCCGGCCCAGTTGGCACCTTCAGGGGCTTGAAAATCCGGGTTAACCACTGCACCAAAAAGTGGTGGCTCCACTGGTCTAGCTAAAACACCCCTGTGGGCTTGGCAATCAGCAAAAATCCTTTTGTCGATCACTGCTACGCTTTGTATCTCTGGTAATTGCGGCAGATTTGGCAAGAAATGTCGTATCAACATCATCACGAACTTCGGATACAACAAAAAACTTTCTCTTGCTGGAGTTGTTATTTGGTGAACAAACTCCGCAAAGAACATTTCCGAATAGCTGAACCTCTAATTGTAGACCAATGCGATCATTGCCGACTGAACTTCGACACAATATAATCAAAACCTGCTTTCTTTGGAGCAAAGCACACCATGAAGACGTGTGCAAGATATCTCCACTGCCCGATTAAACCGCTCTTCATATATGATGCCTTAGTCACATCAAGGCCATAACCCATTCGTAAAAATGCTGCTTGACGAACTTCCAGCGGGAAGTCAATTGGCCCATTTTCTTGCTCGGCAGAACCCAACTGCAAGACTCTGCGTAACACATCTGCTGAGAATACAAGGGGCTGTCCCGCTATTCTGGTCCTTAATACAGTTGGAGTAACTGTACAATCGACCTGCAGATGGTCCCAAAATTTACGAACATACGGCAGCTTTATCTGAACGTTATGCGAAAGGGCATAAGAAACCATTGAGGCGGCCAAAAAATCCACCATCTGGTGGAATGCCTGAGCTTCAGGCAGCTCACGGTCTGGAGAAATGACCATATTGTGTTTTTGAACAAACACTCTATCCGTCATATCAGCACAATAAAGTATATAAAATATTTGAATGATCAATATAAGCATAAACTTGTTTAAATTCAAATTTGTTTTATTTTGAACTTATGTACGTTCAAAATCCAACACATATGAATTTCTACAAGTTTGATTTAACATTGAGGCAAATATTTCGATTTTAATGATAAATTCGAATAACATATTCGAAACAACCCTCATTCGAGTTAATTGGCTTCTTCGAGTTTAGTGACAAACTCGAAGCCACGATCAAATTCGAATCCACGATCAAACTCGAATATGTCGGTATGTTAAAAAACAAAACTCCAAGATTTCAACCATTTTAGACTTAGAAAATTACATCCATTAGTCCTAATAGGTTCTAAGCGAAGATATTTGTCACTAATTTGATGTTTCACCGGTTCAAACTTTGTTAATTTGAATTACAAAGTTCACACCACTAAAACCTCAAAATCGGTCGATTTTGGCACAAATTGAGTCTAAAAACATCCTAAATCTTGTTCAATGATGTTGATTATACCTAGATTTGTTAGGATTCTCGAACACAAACGGACAAAAACTCGAATAACAGTGCAAAACTCGAAACGACAATGTCGAAGCAGTAAACTCGAAATCTCTCTGGATAAACTCGAAGAACTAAAGTCGAAGGTAGGTGAATAATGAATGTCACTGTTGACCTATTTATACTAACCACCTTCGAGTTTGTGACCTATTTCGAATTTACTGTCAAATTCGAATATACATTCGATTTTGGCTTTAAACTCGAAATTAACTTGAAAATTTTGAAAATCTTTGAATTAAATTTAACTTTTCCAACTTTTTCGTGTAACGGAATAAGCTATGCAAAATCATTTACCCTAAGCACAAGATTTTCACGCAGTGTTTATTTTATTCAACTAAGAATACACCCTCAGTAACTTTGATCTTTTTCCTAAATAAAATTAAAATTTAAAATTTTAAAATAAAAATGAAGTAAAATTAAAATAAAGTAAAATAAAATAAATTAATAAAGTAAAATTAAAATTTTGAACAAAAAATTTAAATGTAGACTAATCTATATTTATTTTAAAATTTACAACATATACTTAACACAGAATATTTTTGACGAGTATAGTCAAAGAAAGGTTCAATCAGATAGCGGTGTCAAATACGCACTTTCAGTATTCAAACTTTCACACTTAGGAATTTTTGATTCCTTTGATTGTTTGTCGTGACATACAATTCTAGCCGATTGTTGGTATTATTTTCCCTTTAAACATGTTACACTTTGGAATATCCATTGGCCTTTTTATTTATCAAGAAATTACCTTACGTGACTCATACTTAGACATACTTTTATGATCAAGGCATACACACAATGATTATAACTTTTTGGTATTGCAAACTTTCTTTAAAAGGCAAACATCGGACACAGGTCTGTATTTACATACAACAAAGTGTCTTAGTTTTTCTTAAGGTTTATTTTTAAAGCTAGCAAGACAGCGGTGACAGGTCTATACCGACGTACAACAAAGCGACTTATCTTGCTAACTCGAGTCAAACCAGAGGCAACAGGTCTGTACTTACGTACAACAGAGTTACTTGTTTTGACTCTTAACTCAGTATGATTTTTCTATTCATTCCATTTCTTTAAGATGTATCTGATGTTGCTATACATCCCCAGAAAGTTTGCATACCTCATTTAGAATCAATGTCTGTATGTCTCTAACATAAAAATTAAGACCAATTGGTCATACATCTAAGTTAGTGACACGTCTGACTTTTTCTTGAATATTTTATTAGCCTTGAGACTCCCTATATGTATTATGCCTACCAACATATCAAACTGGATAATGTATAACACTTTTTAGGTGTATTATGTGTGAAAGTTAAACACTTAGAGATTGTATCAACTGTGCTAATTTTCGTTACTTTGAACCTATGTATCTAAGACTTAACTCATTTTTTGATATTCTCTTTTTTTGAACTTTTTATGGTTTTCTCTCTTTTTTCTTTTGTTTTTCATAAATAAGTAGTAAGAAAATAATGTAACCTACTAACTTACTATAAAAAGAAATTATCCTAAGCTACTAAACTTACTATAAAAAGAAAGAAATGCTACTGCTATAAAAGAAAATAAACTCTACTAAGGTCAACTCACTCTGGATTACGCATTCCGTTTAGTTGAATCAAATACTCAAAATGTGACTTATCAAAAGCTTTGGTAAATAAATCTGCATTATTATCATCCGTTGCCACTTTTACCAGCTTGATTAAGTTCTTTTCAGCACAATCATGTATAAAATGGTGTCTTATGTCTATGTGTTTGGTTTTATTATGTTTAACTGAATTATTAGTTATTGCAATTGTTGACTGGTTATCTATCCTAATAGGAGTATGAGTATAAGTCAAACCGTAATCTCGCAATTATTGTTGTATCCACAGAACCTGTGAACAGCAACTACCAGCAGCAACATATTCGGCCTCGCACGTTGACACGGCTACTGAAGTCTGTTTCTTGCATTGCCAGGAAACGAGTCTCCCTCCTAGGAACTGACAATCTCCAGTTGTTGATTTGCGAGTCAAGCTACATCCTCTATAGTCTGAATCAGTGAACGCCTCCAATTCCAGATCGCCCTTCGCGTGATACCAAAGTCTCAGCTTCGGTTTCGACTTGAGGTATCGTAGAATCCGCTTCACAGCTTTCATATGCATCTCTTTCGGATTAGCCTGAAACCTAGCACAAATACAAACAGCAAACATTAGATCAGGTCTAGAAGCAGTTAAATACATAAGTGACCCAATCATGGCCCGATATAATGTCGGATCCACATCGGTATCACTTTCTGTACCCGGTCCGAGATTGTGATTCACTTGAATCGGCGTGCTGAAGTGAGCTGTCAGCTTGGTTCCTTCCATCCCGAAGCGCTCTAAGATGTCATAGACTATACTTCATCTGATGAATAAACATGCCCTCCTTCCTCTGTTCGACTTGCAAACCCAAAAATAAGTTTAACTCACCCATTGCACTCTTCTCAAACTTTGACTTCATCACCTTTTCAAAATCAGTGCACATCTGCTCTTCTGATGATCCAAAAATGATATCATTGACGTACACTTGTACCAAGATGAAATGTTCTCCTTTTCGCTTCACGAACAGTGTACTGTCTATTCTCCCTCTTTCAAACCCGTTTTCTAAAAGATGGTTGGATAGAGTCTCGTACCACGCCCTCGGTGCTTGATGCAATCCATACAAAGCCTTGTCTAACCGATATACTCTATCTGGACATTTTGGATCTGAAAACCCGGGCGGCTGTTCCACATACACCAGTTCCTTCACTTTCCCATAAAGGAAAACACTCTTAACATCTAGCTGATAGACTTTAAAACCTTTGAAGGAAGCAAAAGCCAGAAACAAACGAATTGCTTCAAGCCTTGCCACTGGCGCGAACACTTCTTTGTAATCGATTCCTTCCTCTTGGTTGAAACCCTTTACCACCAGTCTTGCTTTGTTGCGAGTGACTATACCCCGATCATCTCTTTTGCACTTAAAAACTCATTTGGTTCCTATTGCTATTTCTCCTCGAGGTAACGGAACTAACTCCCACACTTCTAGTTTCCTAAACTGTGACAGTTCTTCCTGCATCGCTTCAACCCAAGAGTTGTCTTTTAGTATCATTTGCCTATTTTTCGGCTCTTCTTGCGAGATGAAACATGAATAGAGGCAAGTATGAAAGGCCTCGGAGTCATTTATCATCGACAACAACACTTTGTTATTATTTAAACTACTCCTAGTCCTCACACCAGCATTAGGACTTCCTATGATAGTTTCAATAGGATGATTCTTGTTGATTCTAGATGTCACTATCTCGTCAACTCTCAGATTATCTCCAAAATTTGATTATATCTCTTCTAACGGGGGAACGACTTCAGACTCCACATTTTCTTCCTCATGGACACTGTCTTCAGAGGCTGAATTTGTAGTCAGATTTTCATTTGTAGGCACTTCAGAATCAGTAACTTCTGGAGATCTATCTTCAGTTGATGTAGGCTCAGATGTTGATGGAACGGCGGTCCTCGGAAAACTTTGACCCTCGTCATTCAAGTTTAATGACAACAAGTCCTGTTCGATTGTACCTGCATTTCCATCCAAAGGAATGTTAAATGATTCAAACAATTTGTCATAATCAAATATCCATTCCGGACCAGTTTGGGGTTCATGTACATAACTTGTGACTTCAATGTTATACACAATCTCTACTGTGCCATTTGATTTATTAAAAACCCTTTTATTTGGTTAGTTTTGCACATAACCTAGGAAGTATCCTTCATCAGCCTTTTCACCAAACTTAGGTTGATGTTTTGTTTTCATTAAAGTACATGGTACCCCAAAAGGTTCGAAGCCAGTTAAATTAGGTGGCCTTTTATTCAAAACTTCATAACAGGTTTTGTTCAATGATTTGACAGTAAGGACCCGGTTTAAAACATGGCACGCAGTATTCACTGCCTCCCCTCAAAACATGGTAGGAAGCTTTGAATCCGAAAGCATGGTCCTTGCTGCCTCAATCAATGTCCTGTTTTTCCGTTCGGCCACCCCATTTTGTTGTGGCTCATAAGGTGCACTAAATTGATGCACTATGCCCTTTGATAGGCAATATACACCAATAACAATGTTTTTAAATTCTGTTCCGTTATCACTTCTAATGTGGCATATGAACTACATTACGAAAAATGGATTGGTGCATGGTGTTCCTATGAAGAGTTTTCAGTTCGAGGATAAGTGTCTACCGTGCAAGAAAGGAAAACAACACAAGAAGACACACAAGTCGAAGATTCAGAACTCCATCGCTGCCACATTCGATTTGTTGCATATGGACCTCTTCGGACCAATCAACTACCACCTATACTCCTTTTGTTGATTGGTCCGAAGAGGTCCATATGCAACAAATCGAATGTGGCAGCGATGGAGTTCTGAGTCTTCGACTTGTGTGTCTTCTTGTGTTGTTTTCCTTTCTTGCACGGTAGACACTTATCCTCGAACTGAAAACTCTTCATAGGAACACCATGCACCAATCCATTTTTCGTAATGTAGTTCATCTTTCTCAGGTGCAAGTGTGCCATGCGTCTGTGCCATAAAACCGACTCAGTCTCTGAAGCTTTAGATAACAGACAAATTGGTCCCATTGAAGATTCCGGTTTGTTCATGTCAAGCATGTACAGGTCATTCTTCCTTGGAGCCCTCATTAGTATCCACTCTTCAGGTACCTTGAAACCCGGTTTCAGCACTAACGCCTCAGTATCAGTGAAAAGTACTGAGTTCTTTTTATCACAGATTTGAGATACACTAATGAGATTGTGAACCAGTTTATCAACGTGATAAACTTGATCCAATTTGATAGTCCCATTAGTGACCACTCCAGTTGCAGTGATATTCCCTCCTTTATTGCCAGCGAATGATACAAAACCCCGATTCCCTCCCTTGAAGTCTGCGAGTAGACTTCTTTCCCCTGTCATGTGCCTGGAGCAACCACTGTCGACGAACCATTTGTTGTTTGGACCTATAGTTATCTCCTACACATGAAAGAAAATAGGTTAGTTATCACGGGGAACCCATGCCATAACTGACTTGGTAATACCATTCTCGTCCACATACTTAAACTCTTTCAAATACCCATCTCTCCGTTCAGGTGACTTGGGTTTTTGATTTGGAGTCTGTTGTGGTGTCGAGTGATTAAAGTTCACTCTTTGCCTTGGTGTAGGCATTTGCTGTGGATCTCTTGAATATTTACGATTGTATGGCATTTCCGACTGATATCCCTGAGCTCTACCTGGTGTTTGATGTCTTACAGGGGTATGTGACCTAACCGGAGTGTAAGCCCTGCTAGGTGTGGTACTCCTATAATTCTGTTGCGGTCCTGACCTAGATTGATTAATGACTCGATTTGGTGAATTAGTCCTAATCACTTCTTTCGGTCGACCTGACACATGTATTTGTTTCACAGCAGATTTTGGTGCAGCTTGCACAGTTTTCTCGGTATTCTGAGAACCACTAGTGCTTGCAACACTTGGAGAAGGCTTAAGTTGTTCCGGCTTTTCAGTCCTAGGTGTATTATCTACTTTCCTATGCGGACAGTTAGAAGCAACATGCCCCCTTTCGTGACATCTAAAGCAAGACATTTTGTCAATTAACTTTTTATGAGTGCCCTTTGACTTATGTGTCTCACTAGTGTCTGGTTCTTTTGGTTCAACTATAGCGACTGGTTCATCCTTTTGATCATTAAAGTCAATTCTGTGTTGTCCTACAGGTGTATCACTAGAGGATGGCACAAATTTAACCTTCTTAATCTTGATATTATTAGCAGTCGCCTTAGTTTCATTTTCCTTAGTAATTTCAGACACTGGTTCCAGTAGTTCCTCTGATTCAACTGATTTCTCAGTTTTTTCCTGAGGCTGAGGTACATAGTTATCGTTGAAAGGTGGAGGACTCTCAAGATATCCTAGACCTACAGGCTTCTTAGACTGACGCTGTGCATCTAAGATTCTCCCTAGGTTAAGAGAAGAGTTCCTAAACTTTTCAAGTTTACTGTTGACCTCAGCTACCTTTGCCTTAGACTTGGCTAGCTCTACTTCTTTGGATTTAAGCTCCTTGGTTAATGCCTCAACATGTTCACACATTAGTTTTAACCTAACACACTGTTCGCTCAGTTTGTCCTTTAGAACTATAACATCCTGTGCATCAGCCTTATGCTTATCCCTAAGATCTTGCTTTATATCTACTAGGCTAGCATTATCTGATTTTAACGATTCATTTTGAGCAGATATGGTTTGATGTGATTCCAGTACTAAATTTAACCTATCGTTAGACGTAGTACATAAAACACATAAATCATGAAAAATAGAAAAGTTCATAGTTACCTTGGCATGATCTGATTCCACGTTGGCCATCTGTGCGGCGAACTCCAGAATCGTCTGATCGTCTGACTTTTCTACCCACATCGGACTGCTTTCATTCTGACTGCTGTCCCCTGTCGTCTCCTCTGCTCCATCACTTCCAGTCTCAGTCACTTCAGCCATAAAGTCTCTAGCATTCGATTCTGGATGTGTACTCCAGTCATAAGTTCCATCTAGCTGTCTGTCTGATGTGACATTGGATAACAGACTAGCTATATTCGCCTGACTGGTTGAACTACTCGGTAGATATCGCCCTTGCGATTGATTCTGATACTGTCCCTGGTAGTTCTCTACTTTCGGTCTCTGACACTCTCTAGCGAAGTGTCCTAACCCCTGACAGTTGTAACACTTAACCTTGGACTTATCGAACCCAATCTTATTGTTACTAACATTGAGGTTTCTACCCATCCTTTTGATGAACCTTTTAACTTTTTGAGTTACCATGGCCAGTTACCATTTCAGATCCATCTCTTCCAGATCATCAGGATCTACCTGATCGTAATCCTCATCCCAAAGCGCAGGATCGTTAATTTTACCCTGAACGCAATTGCCGTAAGCAGCCACGAATGAAGCCAACAGATTCAGATGGTCTTCAGCCGATTTTGCGCTCATAGGCATCTTTGAATACCCTTGAGATGTAGATGCCGGGGTAGCCTGATGCTGCTTTTCTTCTGGTCTAGCAAAACCTAAGAAAGCTCTACTCACTGAGTCTTCTGTTTCAGTCGGTGTCGATGTCTCTCCCGAGAAGAATGCTGTAGCGGTCTTCAATTCAGTTGCCACTGAAGGTTTTGATTTCCCAAAGTACATAGCAGGATCTTGAACTTGGTCATAATCAGTTTCCTTCTTCAGCAACTCAAAGTGATATGCCCTCAGCGTTCCGATAACACTGTCTAGAGTAAGAGTATATAATTTATCTTCATCATGCTTTATTAAGGCCACATACATCTCCCATTTGGCCGGTAAAGCATCCAAAATCTTGTTAATCTTCTCTGTTTCACTATACTCCACGTCGTGGCTGTCTAACTCAGTTAGCAAATGGTAGAATCGAGTAATAGTCTCATCCAGCTTTTCGTTCTTCAATGCTTTGAAGATCGCGAACTGCTGCTTGAGCATTTCCATTCGATTCTTTTTGACCCTCGGGTTACCTTCACATCGTTTCTCTTACGCATCCCACAGCTCTTTTGCTGTCTTCTGATTATGCAAGGTGTGCAAGATCTCCTGAGGTAACGCCATTCGAATGATAGCGATTGCACGGTTCTCGGCTTCATACAGCTTTTTATCGTCATCCTTCATCTTTGAATAAGGCACAACCTTTTGTCATCCTTCAACCTCAGCTGTAGGTGGAATGTATCCTTCATCGATACAAAGCCACATTCGCATATCAATAAACCTCGTGAAGTCGGCAAACCTATCCTTCCACCAGTAATAATCCTCAATTTTCATTAACTTTGGTGGTGAATTCGCCTTTCCAACCTCGTGATCCATCTCCATAAACCTCTGCAGACTTGCCATTGTTTTAAATATATTTGAATTCAAACTTATTTAATTCAATTCGAAATTAAGTTAAATTAATTTTTTTCGAATTTAGGTAAATTCGAATCTAATAAATTTAAACCTGGTTTGGAACTAAATTCGAAATTAAGGTTGAAGTCCAACTATATTCGAAATTAACAACAAAGTCGAAGGTCTTAAATTCGAATTCCCTAATTCGACTTTAGTGTAAAGTCGAAACCCCAAGAAAATTTGAAATGGCCAAACTCGAAGCAAACTTTAAGGAAACTCGAAAGGAGCGTATTTTGGACAAACTCGAAAATTTGAGAAAACCCTAATACCCCCTTACTAAACTCGAGCGCCGCAAATTCGAAAAACGGCTAATACTTCGTGTTTTTCAAGTTTGCAGATTAAACCAATATTTTTACAAGTAAAAATACTGATTTTGATCAAAAACTTGAACTACAACAAAGTATTTCCCGAAATCTGATTTGATAAGCGCGAAAACCCTCCAAAATCGTGATATTAACCGTCCAAAACGTCAAGAAACCTAGGATGTATCTTATGAACACCAAGAACACCCCAATGGCTCTGATACCACTTGTAAGGTCTTGAACTCACGGATCTATCTAGACGCGACACCGTCCAACAAGTGCGGAATCCTCGTTAGCGGCTTGACGGTAAGATCACACGCACGAAACACGGAGACTACCACGGCGTTATACGAACGACTACGAACGTACCTACACGATGATTCTCTCCGAAAACACTCTCTGAATACTAGTAAACTTGAGATCGCCTTTGCTTAATCACACTCCAAAATTCTGCAAAAGTCTTATAATTATTCGAGTTAATCCTTAATTATACTGCCCAATTCGAGTTTGTCTTAGGACAAATTCGAATCAGGCCCAAGGCCCATTCGAATTTGTCCACTTGACAAATTCGAATCTACCTTATGTGCAAATTCGAATTTAGACCAAATTCGAATTTCACTATCAAGCTTATGTTTGATCTTATGTTTGAATATATCTTTGAACTTTATGTTTGAACTTCTTGTAATACGTTACATAAAGTTCAAACATACAATTAATAAATATCAAACACACATAAACACATATGTCAAACACTAGCCAATATTCAATATTACGAAATTTGACTTACACAAAATGTCAACTACACTTAGACTGCTATCGTCACACAAGGTGTACCAACATCTTTACATTACAGAATCTTTGTCTTTTCCTTTTCGTCTCTGTTGTAGAAGGATTTAACTAAAAGAGGAATGTCAACTTTCAACCTTTCCTATTCTGTTATGGCCATTTTGGTATAGGAAATGGTCTGTCACCCATTTCAAATATCCATTTTATCTTCATCTGACAGAACAGTGTAGGCAGTCTTTGTAGCTTCTGTTTTCCACTTTTGTCCTCGACTTTGTAAACTGATCTTGTAGTCCAAAACAATACATGAGGATATGAAAACATATTCCAAAAAGTGTTTAGTCTGTTCACAAAGAACAGAACACTTAGAATTTGTCCAGTCTGCTCAACAGGATAGAGCAGCGTAGACAGTTTATGTCCAGCCTGTTCAACAGAATAGAACAGCTTGAGCAATCTGCCTTAGTTGCAACAAATGCAACAGGGTAAACAGCTTTGACTAATATTGCAAATCACTTATCAGGTTTCAATAAGGCTTTAACATGCCTTAAATTATACCTTCAAGTGCATCAAACAGGGTTGATTAAAAATCTGCCCCTAAGATGTGGAATAGGTTGGACTAAGGCCTTTTTGTGCCTAACAATCTCCACCTATTTGCAATAGTCAGTCTAAGCTGATTCTATCAATAATCACTATATAGTTTTACAATACTGTTAGATTAATTATTTCGATCCTAGGAGTTATTTTGTAATATTTATTATCATTGTAATTTGTGTTGTATTTATTTCTATGAAGTTTATGTTTATGTAATAGTGTAGGGGCCAATGTTGCCAAGTCTTGTAACTTAATTAAATGAGCCTATAAAAGCTCCTAGGGTTTACTTTATGAGACTACACGGTTGACATTTTGAATTCTCACCAGCCGCCACTGTTCATCAATATTATAACATTCATATTGTCTTCTTTCTTATTAAACACATTTATTGAGCTAGTTTTCTTCATGTGTTTGATGAGATAATCATTGAGGTGCTGAATACATACGGGATTTCATAACAACAATTGGTATTAGAGCTCAGAGGGGTGGATTTCAACTGATTTCTTTCGGATTCTGCTGGGTTTGTTCATGTTCTTCGAGTTCTTCCATATTCAACCGGTTAGATCTTCATTTTCCATGGTTTTTCGAGTTTCTTGTGTTATAATGGTTCTATAAACATCACATTATCATTATCTACTGATTTTAAACTCATTTACTTCCATATCTTTGTTAAAATCATCAAGAATCGACCATTTTGAAGCTTGAAAATATGGGTTTTTTAAGTGGGTTTTTCATGTGTTCATGCTAGTTTTAAGTGTTTTCTAGGTTGTTTTAAATCACCAAAAGTGTTTAAAATAGTTTATAAATCATTTAGAACTGTTTTTAGGCATTAAAACTGATAAAAATCGAATTCTGTCTTTTCTGCCTTAGAAAAACGTAAAAACCTGTTGTATTTCGGATTACATACTGTAGCATTTCGGACCACATAGGCACCAAATTCGGACCTCACAATCATCCTAATTCGGACCATACTTAGGTGAATTTCGGACCACCACAAGCCAATTTCGGACCACAATTCGGTCCAATCCGAACTTCGGACCATCCGAAGTTCAGGAAAGGCTTTCCATTTTTCACTAATTAGGACTTGTTCTTAAATTTTTTAAATTTCGGACCACACCATTTCGGACCATCCGAATTCGGTCCTTCCACTGTCCCTATTTCGGACAAATCCAATTCGGCTATTTAACTGTTCATCCGAATTCGGTCCATAAGTCCATCCGAACTTAGGTCATCCGACTTTGGTCCCCCCAAGTACTGCTGTTCATCCGGATTAGGACACACATCCGAATTTGACCATCATCCGAATCACTATTCATCCGAAATCGACCCATCCGAAGTCTAGCCATCCAAAATCAAACCCATCCGAACCAGTGTTCATTCGAAATCATCCCATCCGAATTCACACATCCGAATTCGGTTCCTCCATCCGAATCACTGTTCACCCGAACTCATCATCCGAATTCAGAACATTCTGATTTCAGTCCAACCCATCCGTGTTCAGTTTCCACCTCTAAGATCTCCATATTCTTAATCAGCACCTATACTCATAATGTCTCGTGAAGCTCTTGTACTCGGATCTGAGAACAGACCACCAGTTCTCTATCCTGATGAGTACGAACAATGGAAAGCCCGGTTCCTGAAATTCGTTGGAATGCAATGTGACGCCCTCATGATATTAATGATATAATTGTAATCTCCAGGATCGACAAACAACCCAATGAGTATCATAATAATTGAAATTGAATACTTAAATCTGAGTTAAGCAAATCCACACTAAAGCAATAGAATACATGTCTACAGTGACAAAAATCTAACTATTACATCAACATAATTGTTTTAGAAGTAGAAATCCCAGCCCAAAGCTATTACATTCAAGTACCAATAGTTTCTATAGTCTCCGGGATATTGATTTGATATGCTTAAGTGGAAGGTCCAGCTACACTCTTGCCTTTGCCTGTAAACAATGTGAGTCAACAGTAAGCTAAATGCTTACTGAGATAACAGATTATGCATACAACAAATATTTCTTTACAAACAATGCTTAATCATGGGCAGTGTAAGCCCCATGAATGTGAAAACGGCAGTGAAAGCCTCATTGTGTGAGTAAACCATGCAGTGCTAGCATGGGGTGGCAGTTCAATATGCTGATCGGGGATGTGCCGAACCTGATGGGATACGAGTGGGATGATCAGTCCCCGACAGTGGCCTGCTGTCAGCCCCAGTCCAGGTCACATCAGAGTGTGAAGTAATGATCATGCAGTGCAAGCATGATGTAAATAGATGCACTTTCAAATGAACGCAAGCTACATGTGTGTTACATGTCAAGTACGAGTGTGCATCATAACAACAAATCATTTCATGAGTGCCAAATGAAGTATATGAACAATGTGAACATGCCATTGAATGTATAAACATGAATGTAAAAACAATAAATGTTCAAATGATAGTCTGCAACTCACAGTGATTGGTTTTGTGACTTGATCCTGAATCAATGTGTGTTTTGATAACACCACAATGATCTGTAATGTAAGTGTAATAGTGATGTAATGTCAGTAATTGCTTAAAACTTGTATTCTGTAATTTTAAATGAATTTCCTACTGAATTCGGACCACATCCGAATTTGGATGGTCCGAAGTCCGGATGGTCCGAAATAGACTGTGGTCCGAAATGTGTGTACTCCGAAATGGGGGTGGTTCGGATTGTATATGGTCCGAATTGGGAAGATATCCGAATTGACTGTTGGTCCGAATGATGTAATTGTCCGAAATGCTTGGTCCGAATTTGGGTGAGTCCGGATTGGGTTAGGGTCCGAGTTCGGACTTCGGATGAACAGCGCCCGAATTCGGATGGTCCGAATTCGGTTCATCCGAACCGAGTTCATACTTTGTAAAATTTCCAGATTTTCCAGATTTTGCATTTTGACCATTTTGCATGTTTTAGTTACTAAAATAGTAAATGTGAACTTAGAAACACTATTTCAACTTATAACATGTCACTTATGTACCAAAATAACCGATTTGTGTCCATTTTTTCTTATGAGTCTCGATGAACACACACACTAAAACACACACATATCTAGAAATCACACTTAGACTTCGAATCTGTTTCTGAATTTTTGTATATTGCAACATACATGCTCGATTTCAACAAATCCATCATAATATATAACATGCATTAACATCTGTATCAAAAATCTTATGATTCGGTTCTTATTGAAACCGAACCAAAATCTTCAAAATCCGAAAGATTGAATGATGTTTACCTTAAATTGATTCTTGTAGTTGTTATAGTCTCCTATATGCCACTTGAATCCAGATTTTTGCACCTTAATTCGATGATTTCTTGTGTGTTCCTTTGATGCAGCCGAGAGAGAGTAGAGAGAGAGTACGGTTAGAGAGAGAGAGAGTGATGGTGAAAATGAAAGTTTTCCCCCTTTTTATTTGTATTTTGACTTATTTCCACACTAAACCCCTCAACTTCGTATTTTCTTATTTAACTGATAATATGATCAAAATTATCTTAAATTGATATAATATTCCATTAACCTAATAATTAAGTCCTTAAAATTGCAAATTACATATATTTGAAATTTGGGATGTTACATGCAACCTCTCGGGAATCTGATGCTTCAATCAATATCCGAAGGACCCGTCATCTACTACAGAGAGATAGCTGCCAGACCCGAGGCTGACCCTCCTGTCCTAGCCTCAAAAGTTGAAAGAGAGCCGGCAAATGACGCTGAGAGGGATCGCCAGCACGCTGATAAGAGGGCAGAATATCTGATTTATCAAGCCCTCCCCACTGATATTTTGGTAGGTGTAGACAGTAAAATGTCTGCAAAAGAAATGTGGGACGAGCTGGAAATCCAAATGCTGGGGGCAGATCTTGATGATCGTGCCAAAATTGAGGAGGCGAAGGCAAAGTTTTCAGAATTCCGTGCCAAAGACGGGGAATCTCTGCAATCCACGTTCACCAGGTTTTGTGCAGTCCTTAACGAATTGAATAAACTGCACATCAAGAAGGATCGGGATGACATAAACATCCAATTCTTTGCCGCCTTAGCCCCCGAGTGGCAGCTTGCATGTAGGGCAACGAAAAGAGTCTTGAACATTCCTGAGGTATCTATAAATGTCGTCTTTAAGGAGCTTAAGAAATATCAAGGGGATGTGGATCAACAGATGCTGATGGCAAATCAATTGGCCTCTCTACTGCTATCAGCCAACACAGGGTTGAAACCGAATGATTCCCTAGCCTTGATCACCAACACGCAGATTCCGACACCATCTTTTGCTCCTGGTTCTTCATCGTCTCAGTACAGGTATGCTTCCCCTCCGCGTGAGGTCTATGATGAGGAGGAAGCTACGATCCAAGAACAGATTGCCTTGTGGACCAACCGTCTCCAACAACGACGGTTCTCCAACAAGACCAACAACCAACTCCGATATGACACTGGTCCTCGGAGGTACTCAGATGATAGGAGGGATGACCGCCGCGATGACTATCGCAGAGATGACTACCGCAGGGATGACAGGGATGATCACCGGTATGATGACAGACGCGACTATCGCGATGATCGCCGTTATGAAAGGCGTGACGAAAGGCGAGATGACAGGAGAGATGACAGGAGAGATGACGGGCGGGACGATCGAAGGGATGATCGTCGGGATGACCGCCGGGACCGAAGGCGTGATGATAGCCACGAGCACCGTCGGGCCGACAAAAGGCCGGCGGAAAGAAGAGAGGAGAAGCCAAGAGCAGACGAGCCAAAGGCCACTGATGAACGTCTCTGCTACAAATGTGGCAAACCGGGCCACTTTGCTAGGGAATGCAAGAATAACTTTGAGAGAGACGTTGCTTATTACGAAAGAAAGCTCGAGGCTGCAAAGAAGAAATCGGATGCGTTGGCCCTCGTCGCCCAGGAGGACTACTGGGATGCTGAAGATTCTGAAGACGAGGATGAAAAGGGCAAGAATTGCTATATGGTTGATCGTCAGGGGTTGGAGACTTGTACTGATGTCACTGCTGCAAATTCAGACATTGCTGCTGAGGGGGAGACAATGAAACATCCACCAGCATGTCTGATGACCACAACCGACGATCCCGAATGCTCCACATCCGGTTCCGAGTCCAGTGAGGTATATTCCTATTACATTCCTGCACATGTAAATAAATTATTTGTAGATAATGAATGTACACTACACACACAAATACTTGATCTACAAGATAGATTAAAAGCTGAAACTGCAAAGTGTGTACAGGCTGAACATCAAGCTCATATTCTGAAAGAATCATCTGAATTATATCATGCAAAATGGTTAACTAATCATAATGTTATAAAACAGATGTTGATAGAAAAAGTAGATGTTCAGGATAGGAATATATACCTTGAATCTTGCATGGAAACGCTTTCAAAAGAAAAACTCTCTTTAAAAGAAGAAATTTCTGTTCTTACAAAACAATTAGATGTGGTAAATATGGAAAATATAGACAGTTTAGAAAAATACAAAATGATTGAAGAAGAAAGGATAAGTTTGTACGCAAGAATAAAGACCCTTGACGATGCATTTTTGAAAAGGGGTCAAACAGAACAAACTATCCATTTAAATCAGCCCAAAGAAACTAGGTTTTACCATTCTAAACAGGGAATTGGTTTTAAAAATCCTAAATATTTGGAAAAAGCACAAAATGTCTTACCTGTATTTTATGACATGAATTATATGGGAGCTGGTATTAAATCTTTCTTTTTTGAGTCTTCAAAAGAAGTTTTAAACCAAGAAAATGAGAAACGTGTTGCACGTAAAGATAAAGAAATTTCTTTTCATTATGAAGAACTTAACGAGAGTTATTCTTCTAGAGTACCCACTTTAGAGGAAGATCTCTCGTCAACTTATTCAGAAACTGAATTGAACACTGAAACTGAAAAATCAACTCCTCGACTTTATATTCCTGCAAAAGTTCTTCAACAACAAATCTTTGTTTTAGAAAAGGAATTGAAGTCGTCTCAAGAGAAAGCACTTGATCTTCAAGATGCTCTACTTAAGAGAGAAGAAGAATTGGTAAATCAATCTTTTCAACAAACTGTGGAAGTCACTGTCTACAGAGAAAATTTTGAAATAGTTTCACAACAATTGAAAGATCTTTCAAAACAACAAACACTTTCTCATTCCCTAAAAACTCCATGTATGTCATCAGATAAAGGTAAGGCTACAGCTGAAACTTCTTCTATCTTTGTCAAAGGTGAGTGCTCAAATACTTTCAAGAATGAGGTTTCTAAAAAGACTCAGATAAAATCCAAGTCTTTTAAGAAACCCACTCACCACCAAAAAGAAAAGTCTGTCAAGTCTAAATCTTCCATGCTTATTGACTCTAATCGTTTTGTTCCTACAGATCATATAAGGAGAGTCCCAAAAACCACCATACAGGATTTTACAAGTTTTTTTGTGAAGAAGGCTTTAATGCCAAGTGAATTTGTTACTAGAGATAGGATGTCTGTAATCTCTAAAGACAATTTGTGTAACAAAGTGTGTGACGATGTTTGTAATGATGTACCGAATTCTACTATTCCGTTAAAGTACTGTTTCAAGGATTTGTTTAATCTATGTCCAACTAAATATAGACGACAGGTTCCTGAAATGAATGCTTTTGTGCCTTATCCTGTTAAACGTATTCGGAAAAAGAAAACTAAAAATAGTGCATCATCGGCCACAAACAAAGTTGAGACATGTCCGTTGCCAAGGCCCAAAACCAAAGCAACGGTCAAAAAGGTCTCAACAAGACAAAAACCGAAGGCAATTTCAGCGCCTAAGGTTCCAAAACCCAATAAATCCAATCTTCAATGGATTCCAAAGGGTTGTGCATCTGGACCACACACAAATGCTAGTTGGGTTTCTAAATCTGTACACGTGCCATATAAATCTGGAAATCCTAACAAAAAGGGACCCATATTGAGGTGGGTACCCAAGGTTGTGTGATCTTAATGCAGATGGTTCTTGGTTACTTCTGATCAAGACCCGTGCTTCAAAGAAATGGCTTCTAGTTACCTTAGACTAGGACCCGTTCTTTTGCTTGTCGGTTGTGCTTAAACCGACACGTTTGGCTTCTGTGCACACAGCCCAGGACCCGGTCTTAACTCATCATGTTTTCTGAACATCTCGGTTCAGAACACGGTTTGATTGTGAATTAAAAATGGATGTGTTTGAATGCATATAGTTTTTCATTATATGAATTTATGTGTTTTTCAGGCTAAGTCCATTTGGTATATGGATTCGGGTTGCTCCAAGCACATGACAGGAAGAAGAGAATTGCTGTCCAACGTTGTTGAACAGTATTGCGGAACTGTGAAATTCGGGAACAACCATCAGGCTCAAATAAGAGGATACGGGGACTTAGTTCTAAATAATCTGGTCATCAAGGATGTTGACTATGTTGAGGGGTTATCTCATAATCTTTTTAGCATAGGACAGCTCTGCGACAAAGGACTAGAAGTAACGTTTAGGGCTAAGAACTGCAGTGTTAAGAACATGGATGGAAAAGAAATCTTGACTGGTTCCCGAAAATCTAACCTTTACACCATTGACGTATCTAAGCTTGTAGTGAAGGATAACATTTGTCTACTATCAAAAGCCTCTTCAAAAGACTCTTGGTTGTGGCATCGAAGATTATCCCATTTGAATTTTGATAATATCAACAAGCTGGCTGCGAAGCAATTGGTCAAAGGACTTCCTGAGTTACGCTATGAAAAGGACCATCTGTGTGGAGCATGTGAGAAAGGAAAAATGAAACGATCATCTCACAAACCAAAGCCCGAACCATCAACAAAAAGAGTTTTGGAGTTACTTCATATGGATTTATGCGGACCAATGAGAACTCAAAGCATAAATGGAAAACGATATGTGTTGGTTATCGTTGATGATTATTCTCGATATACCTGGGTAAGGTTCTTGCGTTCCAAGGACGAGACAGCTCAAGAAATCATTGATTTTATCAAGAGTGTCGAGACCCAACAGCAGCTGTCAGTACAATCAATCAGATCAGATAACGGCACGGAGTTCAAGAACTCGGTAGTGGAGGGCTTCCTTCGATCCAAGGGGATTCAGCATCAATACTCTGCTGCTCGAACACCTCAACAAAATGGGATCGTGGAAAGGCGTAACCGTACGCTAGTAGAAGCCGCTCGTACAATGCTCACATACTCAAAGCTACCTCCGTTCTTGTGGGCCGAAGCCGTATCAACAGCATGCTATACACAGAATCGCTCCATCATTCATAAGCGCTTTAACAAAACTCCTTACCAACTCTTTTTGAATAAAGTACCATTTATCAAGTACTTACGTGTATTTGGTTGCAGGTGCTATGTGCTGAATGACAGAGACAACCTCGGGAAATTTAACGAAAAGGCGGATGAAGCGATCTTCATTGGATACTCATCCAACTCGAAGGCGTATCGCGCATTCAATACCCGAACCAGAACAGTCAATGAAAGTGTGCACGTCACATTTGATGAGTTGGCTGAACTGGCACCCGAAGTTGATCAATCAGGACCACGCATTACTCAAATGCCTGGAGACTCTTCGAATAACCCCATTTCTTTTTCTTCTTCTGATTTGGTTAATTTATTTGATCCTTTTTATGTTGAATTTTTCGGTCCTAACGCTAGTGTGTCTAATGTTGTTAATAATGTAGGTAATCCTTCCAGTTCAACTGCGCCGCAAAGTTTCTCCACTCCATCTTCATCAACATATCCTCATCCATCCACATCATCCACCGACACATCCGCAGTTGAATCTACCCCTATAATACCCTCACATATAATACCAACGATTCTTCCTTTACCTGAACACTCGGAAATTGAACCAGAACCTGTGGTACCATCATTTGAAACCATTGACCATGAATCCTCATCCATTCCCACATTAACCACAGAGGTTCCATCCCGAGCACCCCTTCCACACGAGATCAAATGGAGCCGCAGTCACCCAACAGAGCAAATCATTGGTGACGTAACGACAGGAGTCCAAACTCGTAGGGCATCTGCTAATGAATGTCTCTACGCATCATTCTTCAGTATGATAGAGCCCACTCGTGTGGATGAAGCACTGACAGATCCGGATTGGATAGTTGCAATGCAAGAGGAACTCAACCAGTTTGAACAGCTAAGAGTATGGCGGTTAGTTCCCAAGCCAAAAGACCGTACAGTCATCGGAACAAAGTGGATCTTTAAGAACAAACGAGATGAAAACGGCATTGTGATAAGGAACAAAGCAAGACTTGTTGCCAAAGGCTACCGACAACAAGAAGGGATAGATTATGACGAGACCTTCGCTCCAGTTGCACGGATCGAAGCAATCAGAATCTTCTTGGCGTACGCGGCACACAAAGACTTCAAAGTGTACCAAATGGACGTCAAGACTGCCTTTCTAAACGGTGAACTTAACGAGGAAGTGTATGTTGAACAACCACAAGGCTTTGTTGATGCACATAAACCTGACCATGTTTATGTGCTAGATAAGGCCCTCTATGGTTTAAAACAAGCACCTCGAGCATGGTATGATAGTCTTTCGAATTTCCTTATTTCTGCCGGTTTCTATAAAGGTGTGGTGGACACAACTCTGTTCACTAAAAGGGAAGGCCCACATATAATGCTAGTACAGATTTATGTTGACGATATTATATTTGGATCTACTGACAGTAATTTTTGTAAGGATTTTTCAGCCCTAATGGAGTCTCGGTTTGAGATGAGTATGATGGGGGAAATGAACTTTTTCCTCGGATTACAAGTCAAACAACTTGAGGATGGGATTTTTGTGAACCAGTCGAAATATACTCTTGACATTCTCAAGAAGTATAAGTTAGACTCTTGCACGAGTATCGCAACTCCCATGGCCTCCAACTGTAAGTTAGACACCGATCCTTCCGGGAAAAGTGTCGATAATACAACTTACAGAGGGATGATAGGATCCTTACTATACTTGACTGCCAGTAGACCGGATATAGTGTTTTCAACATGTCTTTGTGCTAGATTTCAGGCCGACCCAAAAGAATCACACCTAACTGCGGTAAAACGCATTTTTCGTTATCTTAAGGGTACACCCGAACTTGGTCTATGGTATCCAAAGGGAACCGATTTCGATCTTACCGCGTTTTCAGATGCTGATTTTGCAGGTTGTAGAGTGGACAGAAAAAGCACATCGGGAGGAATACAGTTCTTAGGCGATAGACCGGTGAGTTGGTCTTCCAAAAAGCAGAATTGTGTATCCACATCCACAGCTGAGGCTGAGTATGTAGCAGCTGCAAGCTGTTGCTCTCAAGTGCTGTGGATGAGAACACAATTACGCGATTATGGGTTTTCACTCACCAATATCCCTATTTACTGTGATTCTCGAAGTGCAATTGCCATCTCTTGCAATCCCGTGCAGCACTCTCGAACAAAACACATAGATATCAGGTATCATTTTATTAAAGATCACGTTGAAAAGGGAACCATTGAGTTGTATTTTGTTGGCACGGAATACCAACTAGCGGATATATTTACTAAAGCTCTAGACGAACCTCGTTTTCGGTTTTTAGTATCTCATATCGGCATGTTGAATCCACCTTCCAATTAAATATCAGATATTGTCTTAAATAATTCTATTTCAATCTATCATGATTGAAATTCCTTTATTTTAGAAAATAACTGTTATTTAAATGTAAGGATTATGTCACAAAAATGAAACTCATTATTTCCTTATCTGCGCATATTTTTAATAATTAATGAATCTGATAAATTGCTGTGTGAATTGTTCATCATGGAGTGGGATGCAAACAATATCCAGGTTTGTCTGCACTTGAAAGGATAAAAGGGGTTGTCATGATTTAAATCTGAAAAAGAAAAGGAAAAAGGATCGGTATTTATTTAAGGGGGAGTAGAGTTAGGATTTTTAAATTCTATAATTCTGTGTTTCTTTTTATTTTTATTTTTTTAGTTAAATTTTTAATTTTAGGATAGACTTAATTTTAAGTGTTAATTTAATAGGTCAGAAAAATCACAAAAAGATTTTATCTTTCAAATTTATCAAAAAGCCAAAAAGATTTTAGTTTACTTCATTTCATTTTATTTTAACTACAAAATTAAAGAAAATACCAAAAATATTTTTTATTTTATGATTGTATTGGACCAAAATTTTTTGTGTGTTTAATTTCCTTAAAAGCCCAAATTGTTTTTGTTGTGTTGTGTGTGTGGTGAGTCCAAAACCCGCCGGCCCATCTCTCATTTTTGGGCGCGGATCCATTTTGACCCGACCCGAGCGATTATATATGGGGGGTCAAACGGTCAACATTTCATTTACTTCCACTTTAAGCTTCCTTCTTCTTCTTCTTTCTCTCATCGTCGATAGCCACCGCCCACATTTCACCATTGTTGCCGATTTCAAGCTTTTGCACCATCGTTTTCTTCGGTTTTTCTTGCATTTTCCATCATCTGCACTTCCAGGTAACTCTTTTCAACATTTATTTCAGTATTTTACTTCGTATATTGTGTGTTTGATTTTCAAAATTTATTTCATTTTTTCATTTCGGCTTTTACTAGTTTTAGGTAGTTTAATGTGTTATTTCTTCTTAGTTGTAGTTAGATAAAATGTTCCTTAGGTTATTTCAGTTTAGGATCTGTAATTTCATGCATTTTCAGTAACATTTTAACTGTTCACGTTTATATCTTGCATGAACATTAACTGCACTCATGCAGTTTCGGATGTCCGAATTCGGACCACCACCCGAATTCGGATGTCCGACTTAGAATAAGTTCAAAATTTTTCAAAGTACAAAATCACATTTCGAACCACTGTTGATCCGAATTCGGTTCACTGTTGATCCGAATTCGGACCATCACATCAGGGTCAAAATTTTCAAAATTGAGAAATTGTCTAAGTATGTTCATCACTATGCATCCGAATTCGGATGATACCCGGATTCGGTCCTCATCCGAAATTGGGACACTTTCATTTCATTGCATGCATTTTCACAAGTCAAAATCCGAATTCGGACCATGTTCACACCACAACCGAATTCGGACAACCATCCAAGCATATCATGAACTACACTTCGGACCATCATCCGAATTCGGTCCCCATGTATCACATCATCCGAATTCGGTCCCACTCACTTCATTCATGCATCATTCCATTTCGGACTGATCCGAATTCGATGACACTGTTCATCCGAATTCGGACCATCCGAAATCCAACACTTAGGATTTTTTTTAAAATTTTCATTTTTCATGTTTTCCATTTCTGCATTTTCATATAACTTAAAAAATCACAAAAATAGTTCCATCCAAGTGCATCATTGATTAGAGTTAGGATCAGTGTTTGAGTGAAACGGTCTCATCTAACATCGGTCTCTTAACGATTGACTTTGGACTTTGTTAGTAGAATTTTATTCTACTAATAAAGACCCGATGTTAAACAGATCAGACAATTTCTATTTCACACTCATCTAGACTTCACATC
Organism: Centrapalus pauciflorus; assembly: GCA_020465985.1. Lineage (NCBI taxonomy): Eukaryota > Viridiplantae > Streptophyta > Magnoliopsida > Asterales > Asteraceae > Centrapalus > Centrapalus pauciflorus. The sequence continues at coordinate 288,012 of JAANYP010006790.1, forward strand.
AATGCTTTATCATATCAAGTCTTATGATTCTAACTTTGTTGCACTTTACAGGAAAATGGATCCCGCAATTGTTCTTACCGTACCCCATCCTCCTATCCCTAACAACAACGCTCAGCTACCCGAGGAAGTCATTCTACCGAGCGCCAAGTTTGTCGAGTTTATCCCCCATAACTGGCAACTCGACGTCTCTATCCTCCCAAAAGAATCCCAAACCCTTGCCTTTGACATTCTGACCCGCCATCCCATATATTATGCCCTTTCAACAGCCATAGCCGTTCCCCAGATCTACCTACAACAATTCTGGAACAGGCTTCAATTCATAACCGACCCTGAACCTCACTTCACCTCCACCATTGACTGCGTTCCAGTCAAAGTCACAACCGCAGCCATCCGTCACATCCTTCGTCTTCCCATACAAGACTATATTCCTTCCATTGACTCGTTCGATCCAAACCCATCCGTCTCAGAAGCCCTATCTGAAATTCAAACCCTAGGGTATGACGGCCCTCTCACCAAACCTTCCGACTTCCGCACCAAAAACTTTCAGTCCCACTGGAGGATTCTCTTCGATGTGCTCAACAAGTGCCTAACAGCCAAGCATTCCGGTCACGACTCAGCGTCGGCCCAGGTATTAGCCATGTTCACTGGCTTTGCCTTCGACCGACACGTAGACTATGCGGCTTTCATTTTTGAAGAATTAAGAAGAGTCCACGTGGAAAGAAGCACAAAGAAAGGACGCAAGTATGTCCCCTATCAATGATTCCTTCAGCTCATCATCCAGTATGCAATGGATCAGGACGAAGACATTCATGAGCGTCCAGAAGCTGATGTCTACCCCACCGTGGCTATCCAGAAATTGACTTTGCCAAAGGGGGCCCCGACAGTACAGGTGATGAAAATTCCATTATCGACTCTAACAAGGTCGAGGGGTACAGATCGGGTAAGGGAATATATGAGAGAATATTATCCGGATGAGTCTCAGTCTGAATCGACTGAGACTAACCAGTCCGAAGGTGAGCAACAAGAGAGTGAGAACGAGGGAGAAAGGATGGATGTACAACAATCACTGGGTTATGGTGAGAGGGAGGCTGAGAGTGTAAGGGAGGGAGCTGTAGGCGAGCTGGCAGAGACGGCGGATTCTGAAAGAACCGTCTCTGTCGTAAGACCGAGGGATATGCAATCTGAGGGTGAACCAAGCCCTATCAGCCGGACACCCACTCAAAAGTCCGTTAGTCCAGCGGTCGAAACAACCCCAACCATCCACTTGGTTTCCCCTCAAAGGGAAACCACTTCATTCCACGGGGATCTTCCACACACGCCATCGCCCTCTCATTCGGAGAGTGGCGGTGTTGAAAGAGGTCACACTCCTCCCCACGTGACCGACCTTCCTTCGCCCACGATTTCATCCCCACAAATTGACACCGTGCACGATGCCTTTGTGGCATCCCCAAGAGCTGCCTCCGTGGCAGCTCCAGAAACTTCCAGATCTGAGCATCCCGTAGTGGAGCCAGAGATGACGGAAGGAAGACCGGGAGAGGCTCAATCTACGCCGTCCACTTCCGGCCATCTCCCCATCAATTTGGAGATGTTAACGGCAGCATTACGTGTTGCCGGAGTTATCACCCGGGCTGACCTGGACGCCCAAAGGGAGGCAGCCGAGGAACGACACACCGCTTTTCTTTCTCTTATAAAGGGTAAGGGTGTCGCCTCCGAAGCCGGCCCCTCACCAGGATCCCGTTCAGTCCAACTTCAAATGGCGGAGCTCTCTGACAAACTGGACGCACTTAATCGCCTAATCCTTCAAGTCCAAGAGCAGCTCAATTCAAGGATGGATCGCCTTGAGTCGGCGGTTATAGATCTTCAGTGCCGCACTCAGGCCGAAGCCCCCAAAAGAAAACATGACGACCAGGACGACCCTGATCGTCATGAGGGGGAGAAGCGCAGAAAAGTACAATTTGAGGAGCCCATGCTGGGTATAGGGGGAGCAGAGACCGCCGAGGGGTCTGAATTTCAGGGGTCGGGGGAAAAGTCACAAGAGGCTCAGGAGTACATGCTAATAGAAGACGAGCCGATGGTCGAGGGTCCAGCTCCACTGGATCCAATGACAGCCATGGTAGAATTTGAGGAGCCACACGAGAAGGTTGAAATCATATTAGTTTCTGATTCAGATTCTGATACCGAGGACACCCAACCACTTTTAACTCCTAAGCCTGAACCTGATTCTCCAACCAAAAAATCCTCATCCTCTTCCTTCGATTTCCTGAATTCATCACCCAGAGCCCAACAGGAAGACATACTCTCATCCATCCAAGCTTCCCCATCACTAAAAGAATCCCACATTACAGTCAGCCCACCAAGATCCCCAAGCCCTCCACCAGTCCAACAAACCCAACGCTCAGGTCCCTCCCCAACAAAAAGGGTTGACTGCTTCGATGAGACTCCGGAGGGTCCTGGCGTGTACAGAAAAGACAATTTATTCTGGGTAGACCACTACACCAAAGGAAAAGTTCATACACTACCGCAGGAAGAAAAAGACCAAATGCGTCAAGAACGGCGGGGGACAATTATAAGGCTTCTTGAAGTCAAAAGATCTGAAATCGAAGAACCCCCCGTCCAAGGCCTGAAAGAATTTCTGCAAACTTTCCCCCGGAGAGGTTTCAAAATCCATATCTTGAAGAAAGGTTCAAGATGGTTTTCAGAAAGAAGCCTGGAGCCTTCAGCAGACGCCTTCTCATGGAACTTACGAATGTCTCCAAAGCTGAACAGGCTGAATACTACCAATTAATGCTCCGGGAACAAAGGTCTAAGGTGTCAAAGTCAAAGATCAAAAAGCTCAAGACAATCACGATGTGCAAAAGAGCCAGAGTCTTCTATCCCTCCTACCAAGTGGAAAGAGAAGATGGGACGGGAGATGACATCTTCGAGTATGATCTTGACTTCATAAGTGCGGATGACGTTGAATTCCTTCACAATAGTCTGAAAAATCGCATCAGGAAACGTCTAACGCACATGACCGCAGTAGGAGCCCTAGTACGAAGCATGAATCGCCGATCGATAATAATGTGCCTAAGAGATTTTCAGATGGCGATCGAAAGTGCTATGGTTAAGGTAGGGCTACGTGCACCGGAACAAGACAGCTTTCTCCTAGCCCACCACCCGGCCTACAGAGTTATACTTAAAGGAGATCCGGGTGTTATTTTTGTGAACTACAAGGGCTACAAAAGGTATATGCGCTTTGAGGATCTACCTTGCTATTCCGATGGTACACTTCGACTTGTTCGAGCTGCTCTCACAAATAAAGTACAAGATTATGATGCTCAACCAGATCCTGAACAGAGATGCTCACCTACGGAGATACAGAATACACTCAGCGGCATAGACTACCTGAACGAGCGGCTACATACAAGACAAGTAACCAGACGATTCGACGTCATACTTGGTCTTCGTGAATCCACAGATCATGCCCGCGTTCCAAGACCTCCTAAGTGATCGAAAATGGGGAGATTGTTAGATTAATTATTTCGACCCTAGGAGTTATTTTGTAATATTTATTTTCATTTTAATTTGTCTTGTATTTATTTCTATGTATTTCATGTTTATGTAATAGTGTAGGGGCCAATGTTGCCAAGTCTTGTAAGTTAATTAATGGAGCCTATAAAAGGCTCCTAGGGTTTACTTTTGAAAACACACGGTTGACTACATTTGAATATTCTTAAGAGCCGCCACTGTTCCATCAAAGCTTTAAAAACATTCATCTTGTCTTCTTCTTTATCAACACATTTATTGAGCTAGTTTTCTTCATGTGTTTGATGAGAAAATCATTAAGGTGCTGAATACATACGGGATTTCATATTAACATCATCCATCTTTTCATTACAAAATTTATCTACCATTTATCTACTTCTCAGGTGTATATTTGTTATTGTTTTTTAATTCATTTCAATCAATTACACACTTTCGTATATGTGTTTGTCATTTTCAGTTGTTTTTAAAAATGAATTATGGAGAACTTTTTTATGTTAACATGTATTTTCCGAGTCAATTTTATTTTATTCTGAGAAATAATATTTTAAACTTGCAGGATGTTGGGAAAAAACACAACAAGTATAGTGGCTGTTAAATTTCACTTTTGTATGACATGATTTTGTTTTAGGTTATATACAACTATATAATATTATTACCAACGCAATACTAAAATATTTTTTAATAATCACAGATTTATTTGTCTCATATTTTTCCCAATTTATAGATATCAAATGCACATGAATCAATGGCAGTCTTGAGCATAAACGATTTCATGTTTATAGTAAGTTAACTAAATATAATAAATTACAATATTCAATAATTTAGAATAAAATATATTATTTTATTATTTAATTTATTTAATTTGATAAGTGGAGCCATATATTAATAAATTCTATATAATAAACTATAATGATCATTTGTTCAAATCAAAATAAATTATTCTATTGTCATTTAATTTGATAAATTGAGTCCAATAACAATAAATTCATTGTATAAGTTATAAGGATAGTTACTTAGATTAAATAAATTATTTTATTAGTTAGTTTATTTTAGTTGATAACATAAAACTAACATGAGTTACCGAGTAGGTAGCAATCTTTTATAACATTTAAATTACGTCTAATATTGCATCATTGATTTAATTTATTTAGTAAAAGAAGTAGCTACAAAAATCATTTATTTATTTAATTTAGTAACACCATATATAACAATCACATGTCCCTGATCTTTACATAATATATTAATTAAAAAATCATTTAGCCCGGTGCATCGCACGGGCCAACATGACTAGTACATCTTAAAAATTGAGATAAAACTTATTGTCTTTCGTGTATTCATGTCGTGTCAAATTCGGGTCTGACACGTGAAAACGACACGAATACACGAATGTCCAGGTCTAGATATGAGTTTGAAAGAAATAAGAGAAAAAAATAAGAAGAATAAGAAAACTCATGAGCGTGGATGAGTTTGAGTTTTTGGTAATCATTTCCACATATTTGGTAATCATTTCTCAAATATCATATATGAAACCCAAATTCATTCCATACCATAAAAACCTACCAAACAAACACACCCATATGGGTTAATATTAAAATAACTCGTTATGTTTTCAAAATTTTATTACTTTTGTTCTCACCATTTTCTTTGATCATTTTAGTTCTCATATTCTTTTACTTATCGAAACTGTAAAATTTATTACAGCTAACCTATTATTCGGGTAAAAAAAATAACATTATATATTAGTTTAAGATTTATGTTAAAAAGAATCATTTTTTAGTTTTTTATCAGTTTAATCATTGGGACTTTTTTTCTTACTAAATCTCGTATATTAATCATGTGGTTAAGAAATAATTTATATATGATTTTATTAAATCATTTTAACATTATTATATTTTAATAAGAACATGTATCATTTCAATTAGAGGTAACAATTTCAGTCCGTTCAAGCAGACGGGTCAAACGGGTTGACAATCAAAAGTCATAAATTTTACATAATTATGAAATTGTATTCAAAGAAAATTTTCTTAATACACCGTTTTATAAATTTTCATTTTTAAAAAAAGGTTATGTTCAATCTTAATTTTTAACATTGGGTCCATTTAAATTTTCTGCCCATTGGATCAAAATGATCACATCTAATTACAATGGTAAAGAGGATGACAGGTTACTAAACAGTTTAATAAAACAATTCAAGTTATACGAAAGCAAATTGTAAGAATCAAGATATCATGAATCAAATCAATTTATATTAACCAAATCAAAGCTCGATAAAAAAAATCAATGGATTATCATCGAAAGTAACATTCAAAAACTTAGAACATGAGATGGGTTTCCTCACAGGGGTGGACCGAGGTGTAGAGGTGGGTAGCCCGTGCAACGCGTATTCTTCTAAATGATCTCGTTTCGTAGTGAAAATTTTTTAAAAACTTTATTTGTTTAGTCGGTAAATTTTTATGTGTGCAACTTATAGTTAGGGGTGAACACAGTTGGACCGAAACCGAAAAAACCGGCCGAAACTGAGTGAAGTGGCCGGTTTGGCTGGTTTAAAAATGTTTTGGTTGGCCAGCCGGCTTGGAAAATTTGAAATCGGTGACCTCGGTTCGGCTAATGGTTTGGCGTATTAGACCGGCCGTAGAAACCGAACCAGCCGAGGTATTTTATAGTTATATAATTTTCCAAGAAATAATTAAATATCCAACCTAATTAAGTCTCAATTTCCGTTGACCACAAATCTCAATCGACTCAATTTTTCCATAATTAAATATCCCCTGAATAAGTCTCAATTTCCCCCTTAATTAAGTCTCAGTTTCCCAAATTAAGTCTCAACGCTTCCTTAATTTGCTTCCATCTTAAATTAAACTAGCTGAATACCTGTGCGTTGCTCGGGTGATGTGTGATGAAATTAATATTTATAATTAATTTTTTTGAACGGCAAATTAATCTACTTCTATTCCTAAACTACACTTTTGTCTCAAATGGGGACTTCAGAAGTTACTTTCACTGCCTAAATTCCAATGTTTCCGACGGAAGTCGAAGCTGTGATCCGACACTTACATGTAAAATCTCATACCAAATGGGCAGGGTCGTTCTTATCATTTTTGGGGCCCTGGGCAAAAATTTATAAAAGGCCCCTCTAATCATGTATGTATATATAACATTTAAATATTAAACGAAACAACCATGTAAATATGTACGTAAATATCAAATCAAACAACTAGCAAAACAAGTAAACTACTAGTATTAGACTATTAGTCTAGGTATCAGAGGAAAAAAAAATTGGGCCCCCTAGGCTGTTGTTGGGCCCTGGGCAGTAGCCCATGTTGCACACCCCAATAGGCCGGCCCTGCAAATGGGCAAAACCCCATTGGTATTAATAATTAATTGATGACACAACAAAAGTTTGTTTTTTTTTTAAGAAAACTATACATTGTTTGCGAAAAAATGTTACTTATATTAATCATTAATATTAATTATTACACATAATTATATTTGAAGTCTATACATATCTAGTTTAATACATGTGAGTTGATCAAAAATCTGATTTTAGTTAAAAAAATTATGTATAAGAATGAAGTATATAGAAGAAAAAATAATAATAATAATTTACTATAAAATGAAAACCCGTCATTTTTCCATCAACTAATATACAAACACGTGTTTGCAAAGTATTACTTAATTATAATATCGTCTAACATAATTTTATAATAACAATTTATTCAAACCAATTAATAAAATGTTATCAAACAAAAGCAGTTATTGTAACAAAAATTAATTTATCTTTATAAATCACATTGAACAATTTAAATGGCAAATGACATATCTCATTATTTTATCTATAAACTAAAATTTTAATCTATATATATATATATATATATATATATATATATATATATATATATATATATATATATATATATATATATATATATATATATATATATATATATATATATATATATATATATATATATATGAAAAATTTAGAATAATCAACTATTCATATCTATTTTATAAAACTATAAAAATAATAATTTTGAATAATTAATGTTTAATTGTAATTTGTATATGTAAATAAATATCCCATTAATTTATGCAAGTTTGTTAGTTTGATAGGATTGCTGATGTTATCCCATTATTTTTTTAATTTTAACAAATTATATTGCGCCAAATCAGCAACCTTAATTTTCTCAATTTTAACCAATCATATTGTGGCAAATCAGCCTTAAAAATAGGAATTTCTACCAATAATATTGTGCCACGTGAGCATTTTTCTCACTGCTCCGTCGGCAATATATATATATAATTCCCCCCACAAGGCCACAACGACTCTTTAATTTCTAAAAGGGAGAATTTCATATATACCCCTCTAAAATTTCATAATATCATGTATACCCAACTTAAAATTTTAATATCATATATATCCCTCCTAAACATCATAATATCATATATACCCAAATTTAGTTATTAATATCACATATATCCTTCTTAAACTTCAATAATATCATATATACCCAAATTCATTAATTTAGTTTTTTTAAAACATTTAAAACTCATATTTAATGTTGATTATTAATTAATGACCATTATACCCTTACTTATTTCTTCTTTCAACTAAACCTTCAAAATATCATATTTAACCAACTTAAATTAAAATATAATATCCCTATAAATAATTTTTGTAAACTTTACTATGTAAATTCTTCATAGTAAAACAAAATAACATTAACAATAAAAAATTATATTATATTTTTGCTCGTGTGTAATCAAATTGTGTCGTCTTATTATATTTTCTTATTTGTTTTTTTTCTGCAGTTTTCTATATGCAATTAACTAATTACATATTATGTTCTTTCTTTTCTTTTTCTTTTTGAATTTATAGTTGTATTGCATTTTTTTAATTTAGTATATATCTTTTGTTTTGTATATACATTAGTTTCTATTTTTTTTCAAGCTTGCTTTCGTTTTATAATTATTTTTTTTTTCTAGTTTACTTTTTTTTTTAATTTTTATATTTAATCTAGTATTTGAATTATAACTTGTTATCCAATGTTATTAGTTGTGTATATTTTGTGTTAACAATAAGATTATATATATTTTATCCTATATATTTAGAGTCTATATTATATCCCACATAGTAATTATATATAATTTATTTACCCAATTAAATTAATTCTTAATATTATATCCCACATAGTAATTATATATAATTTATTTTGTAAAACTTTACGATATAAATTTTTGCTCTTAAAACTAATTAATATTAACTATATAGTTATTGTGAAACTTTGGTTTGTTTAAAAAAATGACTTCTTTACTAATGAAAATAACCGTATAATTATAATAAAAAAATTAATTTACTGATAATATACAAATTTCAACCGGTAATTTTAATATTATAATATTTTCACGTTACTTAATATTAAACAAATTTTATAAAACTGGACTCTAAATATACATGATAAAATATATATACTCTTATTGTTAACACAAAATATACACAACTAACAATATTGGATAACAAGTTATAATTGAAATACTAGATTAAATATATAAATTATAAAAAGTAAACTAGTAAAAACAATAATTATAAAATGAAATTAAGCTTGAAAAAAATAGAAATTAATGTATATAGAAACAAAAGATATATACTAAATTAAAAAATACAATACAACTATAAATTCGAAAAGAAAGAACATAATATATAATCAGTTTACTGTATATAGAAAACTGCAGAAAAAATACAAATAAGAAAATATAATAAGACGATATGATTTGATTACAAACGAGCAAAAATATAATATAATTTTTTATTGTTAATGTTAATTTGTTTTACTATGAAGAATTTACATAGTAAAGTTACAAAAATAATTTATATAAAATTATTTAAAGGGATATGATATTTTAATTTAAGTTGGTTAAATATGATATTTTGAAGGTTTAGTTGAAAAAAGAAATAAGTAAGGGTATAATGGTCATTAATTAATAATCAACATTAAAAATGAGTTTTAAATGTTTTAAAAAAATTAAATTAATGAATTTGGGTATATATGATATTATTGAAGTTTAAGAGGGATATATGTGATATTAATAATTAAATTTGGGTATATATATGATATTATGATGTTTAGGAGGGATATATATGATTTCTTCTTCCTAAGCGGCAATTCGGCAACGGAAGTACAGAACGTCTGAAATCCCAACCCATCTTCATTAATCTAAGACGGTAATTCTTCGACCATATTCATTCGTCTTTGGCATTCAGACCATCGCAGCACTACTGAGGCATGCCATCACTAACGACAAGTGACAACCATCGTAAGTTTTCGTTCAAACCATCTTCATTCGTCTCCGACCTAAATCATCGTAATTAAGTCTTCGTTCGACAATTGACATGTTAAAGTATTAGTGTATTACATTCAAGCAACACGTTCAAAAACCATGGCATCACTAACGGCACTTTTATAGCATTTCGTCTCTTGATTATCATGGGTATGTAGAAAAGTGCCGTTAGTGATGCCATGTTTTTCCATGTATATGTTGTAAGACATACTTGTTGTGAAGATTTGCTCAACAAGAACTGTAAGATCATTTTTTCTTCTGCATACAACAAAAGAACATCCCTCCCTTGCAATGGTTACACGAGTAGGTATATCAAACTTTGGTTGCATCACCGAACAAAAACTAGATAAACGTACCCTTCCTTCGCAACAAATCTATATGAAAGCTCATCAACGATTATCATTCTAAAAGAGCTTTTCTACACAAATCTTTGTTAAATGAAAATGACTTTAAATTCGCATCACCACCGATACCTTTTTAAAATATCAATGTTTTTTTTTGTTTTTAATCCTTTTGTTTATTTAAAGGATATTTTTTGCATTGCTGCGACAAATGGTTCCATAAACTACTAGTTCCGATTTTACCTGGATCATAGGCATAATCATTGTTGCAATATTTGCACCAGCATCGTGGATTATCTTTTGGCACCGGATCTGGAATAATAAAATGCTCCCATACCGTCGACTTGGTTCTTTTTCGTTTGGACTTGCGATCTACAACGGGCTCGATCTTCGGGTTCACCATTATTCTCAACCTCATCATCCAAATCAATGGCTTCATTTGTATTTTCCATAATTGATCTAAACAAAATAGAAGCATAATATATAATATGTAAAACCACAATCAACACATAATTCATTTGCACATTAAAAACAAAAAGATTTGAATACTATAACATACTTAAAAACCCATGAAAATTAATCAAGAGACGAAATGCTATAAAAGTGCCGTTAGCTAGTGATGCCGTGTTTTTTTAACGTGTTGCTTGAATGTAATACACTAATACTTTAACATGTCAATTGTCGAACGAAGACTTAATTACGATGATTTAGGTCGAAGACGAATGAAGATTGTTTGAACGAAAACTTACGACGGTTGTCACTTGTCGTTAGTGATGACGTGCCTCAGCAGTGTTGCGATGGTCTGAACGTCAAAGACGAATGAATATGGTCGAAGAATTGCCGTCTTAGATTAATGAAGATGGGCTGGGATTTGAGACGTTCCATACTTCCGTTGTCGAATTGCTGCTTAGGAAGAAGAAATACATAATAAACTGGGTTATTGATGGGGGTGGTCACTGGTCAATGGAAGAGATTTTAGAAATTAAAGAGTCGTTGTGGCCTTGTGGGCGGATTTCATTTAAGGAAAAGTTGAGACTTAACGTGGGAAATTTAGAATGTTACAAACACCATTTATATGAACTAATTTGAAATTACAACTTATGCTCTGAAGACAACGTATACCACTCAATTCATTGTCTTCCCCCTATAGAAAGTTGGCACAACCAATGACATGGATATCAAATGTTCCAGATACATTCATTGCTTATTCAAGTTCATTCATGCAAATGTAGTCCAAATGACAGTTTCCATATAAACGGATTAGCTTTCACAACAAATATTCTTAAGACAACGTATGCAATTCGATTAATTGTCTTCCCTTTTTTTACCGAGTTGGCACAACTAATGATATCACTATACCCTGTTATATACAATACCCATTGTTTCACAACCATTCATCAATTCATACATAAGATCCACAACCCCTATTATCACAAATGGAAACTGAAATTAATTAAACATTCATTCACACCATAGTATGCAAACTTAAGAACAAACACCACAATGTATTTAGCCAAGCATAGCTTGGACTAGCATACTAACAATGATAAACACAGATGAAAACATTCAAACCACCAATAGTGTGTAAATACAATGAATTGGACGCCAAATGCTTGATCCACGCTTCGTCTTGTTGTTTTTCCCCTCTTGTTCGCCTCCTGAAACTGCCCTTATGTGTGTGTAACACCAAAATTGCGAACCCCCTCAAATGTGGTAACGATGTTCCTCAAAAGCGCTGCCCTCACAGCAACTGCCGCACCAGCGTCTGAAACGCTGGGCAGGACGCCGCACCAGGCTTCTGGGACGCTCAGCTTCTGTAATGGCCTCCTTCGAACGCTCCTTCGGCGTCTGGGACGCCGCCTTGGACGCCTTACACGATTTCACTACTCCAGTCACCATTTTTCTTACTTTTGTACCAAACAACTGCAATCATACAAATTACATTAGCAGCACCAATTTTCTTACATTTAACACACTAAAACACAACAAAAACACATAAAAACAGAAGTGATTTATATCACTTATCAAACCTCCCCAACTTACACCTTGATCGTCCCGAACAAGGCATCAAAATAGAGATAAAAGAATTAAGCATCTGAGTTTTCTAACCTTGAAAGTGTAAACTCATGACATGGGAAAAACAGTGAAAGGATAGAACTCAAATGCTAGCATGTTCAAGCTATAGATTTTTCCCTCGTAATAGATCCTTAGACATTGATTTTTAGCTCAAGGTTATGAGTTGCTTCACTTTAAGCTCAGTTGCACACTTTTGGAACACTGCACTTTTATGCTCTTTTTCTTTCATTTTTACTAACACTTGTAATCATGACTTTCTAGTAAGTTCATGTAACGGGAGTTGGGTCAATCAATCCCAAACCAGACGGTCTTAGGTGATTAGGCATGACGGTACCCCACAGACTTAATTTCCCGAACTTAGTAGGCCACATGTTAGTTTATTGAATCCCCCTTTTTTTCTTTCTTTTTTTTTTCTGTGCTATGCACTCATTACTCTTCCCCTTATTGCCATCAATACCAAAGATTTATTAGATAGGATTTGACCAATATCTCCCATGCTAAACACTCAACTTCCATCACACTCACCTTTTATCAAGCCAAAGGTTACTCCCTTTTAAAGCTACCAAACCCACTATGCTTAACCCCTCTTGCACTCTTGTTTTAAAACTTGCACAGGACAGTCCATAGACAATCAGTTAAGCAAAAGGAAATGAAACGAAAGTACCGAGCAGTAGAGCATCCCTCTCAGCTCCTCTCTATGATGGTGGCCCAAAGATGCCACTGAAGTATGCTGCAAAGCCTTGCTGGTCTCGAATTTGAGGTGTAGATGGAGGTTGATGAAACGGTGCTAATGCAGGATGCACCACTGATTGCACATGCCTCTTGCAATGGTTTCATAGTTTGGAGCCTGATACCTCTCAAATGGTGTGTAAGGCAGCTCAACCCTGTAGTCAGCATAATGCCTCATCTCATCAGCATATTGCCACTGCTGGCTGTATAAATATGCATCAAGAAATGTGCCAGCCCTCACACCCAGGTAAATGTCATCCAGTTGCCTTCTTTGTGCTCCTACCTCTGGCTGCAACCAATTAATTTGCCTCTATTGCTCTTCCATCAGCCTATCCTGTCTCTGCCACCTCTCTCTCTGCTCATTCCTCATACCAGTCACCTCTGTGCTCAAATTAGATAGCATCTGCACAATATTGCTCAGGTCTCCTGCTTCACCTCTTCTAACAACCCTGCTATGTTGCCTTTCTGTCCTTTCCTCTTCAGGGTATGGTGTCACCACCCCCTTCTTCTTTTCAGTGTCGTAGATTTCTTATCCGTCATCTACTTCTCTCAATATTATGTCCTTTATTGAACTAACCTTGATCCATAAACTGCTTTCCTTAATGATCTTAGCTGGGGTAGTCTCAGCCACAACCCCTTTTACTTGCAAGAACCTACACAACAACCACATGTGAGGTATCACATGTCTCTCCCGTGTATTGTACATATTCCACAGATCATCCATTATAACCCAGGCAAAGGACAGTTGCTCCTCTCCTGTCAACTAAGCATGGATGATGCTCACATCCTTCAGCCTCACCTTGCTAAGATCTCCAGACCTTGGCAGAATACTGGTGATCAAAATCTTGTGGAGTACTTTTGCCATCGGCTGCAAGTCACTTCTTCTGAAGTCCTTATACCTTGATACCCGTTCCCGTTGAAGATCAAAAGCTGCCATCATTTTCTTCTGCCACACCTCAGAATACATCATTCCTGTCCCAGCCAAATAGCCTTCAGTCCTGTACACATAAGCTTGCCTTTCTCCATCCCTCATGCAACCTGTATCCTCTTCAAACACATCTCTCACATCTGCAGCTGTCATCCTGATTTCCTGAGTGCCAACTCTACCAATCAGTGTGTAGTTGCAGTCATCAATGCCTCTTCCTAGTCTCAAGTTTGACATCCACTCCGCGACAACAAACGGGTACAACTCCTCTCCTCCCATGTCTAGCACCTTCTCTTATCCTAAGGCCTTGAACAATTCTACCACACCGTAGTTGCCAAATTCATCTCTGTCCAATTTCTTCTCATAAATGTACTTTGTGTCCTCCCCCCATTTTTCCATAAACAACTCAGCCATGATCCTTTCGTCATGTTCAGATAATGACATGGTTGGATCCCATACGACAAGGGGCCGAATAGTTTGTATTGTTAGTGCTGTCTTCTTCCTTTTGGCTATGCTTTTCACTCTTTGTGACGATGATCCAGACATGGTGAACCTGAAATGCAACAAAAACACAAGAAACCAAAATGGTGAAACTGTTAGTTATCAACACATTCATTCTCACAAATACAACCTGCTATCCACAGGAAGGTTCCCTGTCATACACCCATGTGTGAAATATATGGCAAAATCTAAAATTTTGGACACCCCCTCCCCAATTTAGAGGGAAGTGATGTCCTCATCACAAAACAAAGCATGCAAGCAACACAAAGAAGCATGAATTGAAGCAACCACATGATTAGATAGCAAAAGGTACCATAATATTTCAAAGAAGGGGGGGGGGGGGGGGGGAAGAGAGGAGAAATTGTTAGAAGTTAAGGACATCAAATTGTTTCATCGCCACAGGCGGCGGAAAGACCCAAATCACACCCAAAAGAAGCTAATTGTTTATCATACAACCCTTCAAACTAGCCTAACACAAGGAAACATCACATTCCAAAATACTGTGAGGTGCAACCAAGACCAATCATGAAACCACGTCCACCTGGTAGTGGACGCTCCTTTGATTCCCCCTCCTGCTCCTCCGGTTGTGGCTCTGGCGGTGGAGTCACACTGTGTTCCTCTTCTCTGGTGGCCGTTACCAAAGCTGTTAGTTTATCCAACTTTTCGGTGTTGGCTTTCAGCGCTGGCGTTTGGTGAACCTTGGTCACCATCGTGGCCAGCTCCTCTGCCGCTGTGATGAAATCCTCCTTAAACGTTGAAGGAAGAGAAGAAGAAGCACCAATATGATATTGTGGTTCAGGGGTGGGGGAACTTGGTCTAGCCAGTTTTGTCTCGAATTTATTGGCTTGGTCTCGTATGATGGAGAAATTTCCTGCACGAATGAAAGACATCCTACCAAACAAGGCCTTGGTGAAACATCGTTCATTTTCTGGAATAGACATGTATGCTGGATTCGGTGGTAGGGCCCCCATCAATTCAAATAGATCAGACAACAACCTTGTGTGAGCTAGTTTGGTTCTGTAGGATGACAAAATCAGGTTCCAGATGTTGTGTAGGCACAAATGGGCTAAAGAGTCAAGGCATTAACAACAAATACTTCCTTCACATTGATACTGGTAGTGTCGGGATTGCGGGGCAAAATGTTGTATAGAACAAGTTTCCAGACGACTTTGGCTAGGGGCTTTAGATCCTTCCTATGGAATGTGGTGTATGTCTTAGCTTGGATCGTGTGAAGACCTTCCCTTACGGGGCAGTCCTCAGAGTCTAGGTCCCACAAATAGCAATACGATATCAACCATACTAAGATAGGGTAATTAAATTGCGGAATAATAAAATTACATGTACATACAAGATTAGGATTAAGTTTACATATTTCAAAATAAAGTTATAAAAGGGCAACATCTAATCTAATCATAATATCATACATTACATCATATCTACCCAAAACCACCACAATTGTTGTCTTCCAATCAGTACCAGAAAGATTTGTTGAGTAGTGGTCTAGAAAATCTTCAAAACTTGGATCTTGAATGACCTAAGTACTAGGTCCTGCAGGTGATTTTCCTTTGGCTTTTCCTGTAAAATATTAATGCAACATCTGTAAGCAACGCTTAGTGAGTTTATAGATTTTCAATATCAACATGCGTGTCAAGCGGAGTCATTAGTCTTAGCGTGATATGTCTTGGCTGCCGCTACATCCCTCATGATTGAGATATAGAATCATAGAATCGGATGATGTTCAAGCCACACTCACGCTTAAATCGTGGGGATCAGCCACATACTGGGCTAGCTACCAGTAAGTCAATATGGCGGAACATCGGAGGTCATTACCAAGTTCATAAGAACTGGTGAAATAGCCGGGTCTAGAACAATAGACCATAAGGGCTAGTCAAGCTGAATCAATCTATCAAATGTCTGATCAATGATGTAAGCATATGTCTTAGAAGTCATGATAGCAATGAATCATAAAGCAAAGTCTGAAGCAATATTAAATGCAATATAAAAAGATAATCAAATAGCTATCATGATCCACTGGGCAACACCCATCCATGGTGTGCACAGGTCTCATTCCAGCTGATAAAGAGAATATCAATAAATCTATCAGCAACAATATATCTCAACCGGATCTATGCATGTTCAATCTGAATATCTATAACTCACAGGTCTGGGTCTTGGTCAAACAGATATATGAATCTGCCACCTGAGTTATCTCAGGATTTTATCTTTGTCAATCTGTTCTATCAATTCTTTTCAAATCAGCGACCCGCTTTCAATTCTTTAAGTCTTTAAATCTTTGTTCAGAATATACTGAACCTGTTCAAATTCATTCATGATAATATCATGTCAATTTCATCGTCTTTATCATCATCATTTTAGTCTTTAAATTCTTTGTGTCAATGTTCAGATATCAACTGAACCTGTCCAAAATTATTATTGTCAAATCATATCAATTTCATGTCTTTCTCTTTATTTTATCTGATTCTGATAACTGATAACTCTGTTAATCATTTGATTCATTTTTCTTTAATTTTGTAAAGATATCAAAATAGGATATCCAATTTCGGATCATCCGGATTCGGACCATCCGGATTCGGACCAATCCGGATCTGGCACCCGGATTCGGATCAAGCACACATCCGGATTCGGATCATCATCCGAAGTAGAACTTTTATCCGAATTAATACCATCCGAACTCGGATCATCCGAGTTCGGACCAACACTTATCAAAAATAATAATTTATTATCCGAAGTATGGGATCCGAAAATGGGTTTCATCCGAATTTAGGTGTCCGAAGTGGGACATCATCCGAATTCGGGTCTCATCCGAATTCGGATCCCTGGACTTAGAAATTTTTCCAGAAATGTTCTTGGTGTTCTTCATATTGTTCATACGGATTTTATCAATAATACACTAAACTCATTTTTAATCAACATGCAATGTTATATATTGATGTAATATCATTATTTGAGTGTTTTTATACTAATTTCCCTATCAATAACATCATCAATTGGTCAAGATTATCCAAAATAGGCAATTTTTGTCAAGAACACTTATTTTATAAAAATTTCATAATTCTTGCTTATTTGGACAATCTGATCACGGATTTTTGTTTCTGTTACATTTATTAACTTAAATTCATCATAATCTTCTAAAATCTTAGACATGCAACATCAAAATTCTCATATTATAATCCTTTGGTTTCGGTTTTTATCAAAACCGAAACATTCTTCAAAAATATCAAAAATTACCTCTATATCTTTGTAGATTGTTGTTGATTGTTGCTATTTGTAACTCCCTTTGATCTTTAAGTCTTCAATTGATTGCAAATTATAAACTTCCTTGATAAATTTTGATGTGGCCGTATGGTTTTAGAGAGAGAATAGAGAGAGAGAGTAATTTCTTTTAAATGATGATTTAATGTCTATTAATTTGGTTTTTATATATTACTTTAGTCATGTTTGCAATTTTAACCCACTAAACTTTTGTATTTTACATCTCTTTTATTTTACTCAATTAAATCATAAATATAAATTTAAAATTATATTTACTTAGTGAAATTTTCATCCTTAATCATTTATTTGCAATTACAAATAATATAGCAAAATTATATTATTATCTCAAAATTCATTATTACATAATTGATAAAAAGTTAGGTTGTTACAGAATGGGCTCCACCACACACAAACTTCGTCCCCGAAGTTAGCTATGTTCGAACAGACTGGGATAAGTAGCTTTCATAACATCTCTGGATTCCCAAGACTGATGCGAACCTTTGTGGTGTTTCCACTGGACAAGCACCATCTGTATTTCTTTATTTCTAAGCTTCTTAGTCTTCGAGTCCAGAATACGTTCTGGCTCTTCAACCACGCGAAGCTTCTCATCTATCTGTAGGTTAACGTGTGGTATCTGTACTTCTCTTTCGTCAGCTAAGCTCTTTCTCAAATGACTAACATGGAATACAGGATGTATTCCAGCTAAGTCAGCGGGTAGTTCAAGACGATAAGATTGATTTCCAATCTTTTCCACAATCTTGAACGGACCAATAAATCTCGGAGCTAACTTGTTTCTTTTAATGAACCGTACCACATTCTTCATTGGGGATACTTTTAACATCACCCAATCGTTAACTGCAAAACTGATGGATCTATGCCGATTGTCATAATATGACTTCTGCCTGCTTTGAGCTTCAAGAATATTCCTTCTAACAAGTTGAATCTTCTCATGAGTCAGCTGTAGAAGG
This sequence comes from Centrapalus pauciflorus, assembly GCA_020465985.1. NCBI lineage: Eukaryota > Viridiplantae > Streptophyta > Magnoliopsida > Asterales > Asteraceae > Centrapalus > Centrapalus pauciflorus. The sequence goes on from JAANYP010006790.1 coordinate 306,689, forward strand.
GCAGGTCCTGCTATTGGCAACTCACCTGTTTCGCGCCAACAGGTAGGAGTTCTGCATTTTCTTCTGTACAAAGCTTCAAAAGGAGCCATCTTGATTGTAGAATGATAACTGTTGTTGTAAGAGAATTCGACCAACGGTAAGTGGTCATCCCAGTTACCACCTAAATCAAGAATGCAGGCACGAAGCATATCTTCGAGAGTTAGAATAGTACGCTCACTCTGGCCATCTGCATTTGGATGATAAGCAGTACTCATAGAAATCCGAGTACCCATCCCTTCTTGTAGTGCTTGCCAGAATCTGGATGTGAAACGACTATCACGATCAGATACAATAGACTTTGGCACACCGTGACGAGAAATAATTTCTGTGATGTACAACTGTGCCAATCTATCCAGAGAATAAGTTTCTTTCATTGGAATGAAATGTGCTGATTTCGTTAAACGATCAACGACTACCCAGATAGAGTCGTGTTGTCTTTTGGTCTTTGGTAGCTTCGTAATGAAGTCCATTGTTATATGCTCCCACTTCCATTCAGGAACTGGCAGTGGTTGCATATCCCCGAAGGGTTTCTGGTGTTCTGCCTTAACCATCTGACATACTTTGCAGCTTTCAACACATTTTCCGATGTCTTTCTTCATTCCTGGCCACCAATAATCAGCTTTCAGATCAAAATACATCTTTGAGCTGCCAGGATGAATAGATAACTTGGACTGATGAGCTTCGGATAGAAGAGTGCTACGGATTGAACCATACTTAGGAATCCAGATTCGGTTTCCTTTGAAACAGTGAAGTCCCAAATGGTTCAGAGTTAGGAATTGTAACTGCCCTTTAAGATTTTCAGAATCTATGTTCTCTTCTTTCAGCGCTTCAGTTTGAGCAACTCGAATATCTTTAATAAGATCAGAAGAGAATATAACTGGAGTTAGGGCATAGCAGCACTTTTCTGGATATACTTTTCTACTCAACGCATCCGCGACAACATTTGCTTTGCCGGGATGATATAGGATCTCGCAATCATAATCCTTGATAAGCTCCAAGGATCGACGCTGTTTCATGTTCAGATCTTTTTGAGTGAAAAGGTATTTGAGACTCTTATGATCGGTGTAGAGCTGACACCGAGTCCCATATAGATAGTGACGCCAGATCTTCAGTGCAAAGGTAACAGCAGCCAACTCAAGATCATGAGTTGGTGCACTTTTCTCATAGTCTTTTAATTGCCTTGAAGCATAGGCAATTACTTTTCCCCTTTGCATCAGAACACATCCTAAGCCAGTACCAGATGCGTCGCTATAAACAACGAAATCATCATTACCTTCTGGCAAGGCTAGGATCGGCGCTTGAATCAACTTTTGCTTCAGAATATCGAATGCCTCTTGCTGTTTATCGGTCCAAACGAAAGGAGTATTCTTTCGTGTTAGCATCGTTAGAGGTACAGCAATCTTCGAGAAATCCTTTATGAATCGCCGATAATAACCGGCCAATCCAAGGAAACTTCGGATCTCAGAGGCATTACGAGGCGTTTGCCATTTCTGAACGGCCTCGACTTTCGAAGGATCAACGGAAATCCCTTCGCCAGAAACAACATGGCCAAGGAACTGGATCTATAAAAATCAAAGTAGGAATTCAAGTTCTGATGTAAATCAAAGAATACTTAGGAAATAGCTCAAGACATATATAATAGAAATTATACCTGTCTGAGCCAAAATTCGCACTTAGAGAATTTTGCGTAGAGTCTTTCTTTTCTTAATAACTCTAGCAATTGCCGCAGATGGATAGAATGATCAGCCTCCGTTTTGGAGTAAATCAGAATATCGTCTATGAACACGATAACTGATTTATCCAACATTGGTCTGCACACACGATTCATGAGATCCATGAATGCCGCTGGTGCATTTGTTAAGCCGAACGGCATCACGAGAAATTCGTAATGACCGTATCTTGTACGGAAGGCTGTCTTTGGAATATCCTCATTTCTTACTTTCAGTTGATGATACCCAGAACGGAGATCTATTTTTGAGAAATAACTAGCTCCTTGCAGTTGATCAAACAGATCATCAATCCTGGGAAGAGGATATTTATTCTTTATGGTGACTTTGTTCAACTCGCGGTAGTCGATGCACATACGGAAGGTTCCGTCTTTCTTTTTGACAAATAAGACTGGTGCACCCCACGGAGATGAACTTGGTCGAATAAAACCTTTTTCCAACAGCTCTTGCAGCTGTTTTGACATTTCCTGCATTTCCGCAGGTGCAAGTCTGTAAGGAGCTTTTGCGATAGGAGCCGCACCAGGAACCAAGTCAATACTGAACTCGACTTGACGTTCCGGTGGCACTCCCGAAATGTCATCGGGAAATACGTCTGGGAACTCACAGACGATAGGAATATCAGATAATGATTTCTTTTGGGCTTCAGTGATAGATTCAGATGAGACATAGCATACGTAGGATTCATGACCCTTAGATAAGTACTTATGCGCTTTTTCAACAGATATGAAACAATGTGCACCTTTCCGCTTCTCGCCCTTGATCTCTAATACTCGGCCGTCTGAAGACTTGATTCTAATGATTCGCCGGTTGCAGATAATTGTAGCCTCATTATTCGTTAACCAGTCCATGCCGATGATGACGTCAAACTCTTTTAATGGAATCGGGATGAGATCGAGGTTGAATACAATGTTATTTACGAGCAGAGTGCAGTTTCGGTAGACAGATTCAGCCATAACGAAATTGTTACTGGCTGTCTCAATATCCAGTATTATGGGAAGCTTTGATGGAGCTTTATGTAACCTTTGTGCAAAAGATGTGGATATAAAAGAACGACTGGCGCCGGAATCGAATAATACTCTAGCAGGAATGGAGTTAAGTAAGAACATACCGGTAACCACATCAGGTGTTTCTTTCGCTTCTTCGGCTGTGATTTGGAAAGCTCGAGTCCGTGCAGTCGGCGTTGCAGCAGAACTTTTCCCCGTAGAACCTCCTGCTGATGATTGAGACTGATAACGTGATCCGCTTCGACACTGGTACATGAAGTGTCCTCTCTTACCACACTTCGCATATCCTCGTCCCTGCTGTGGACATTCCTCACTGCTGTGACCGATCATATTGCACGCAAAGCAAGTAACATCTTCTGGATTGCACAACCCCATGTGTGATTTTCTGCATCTCTTGCAGAATCGTGGTTCATTCGTTAGGGAATAAACTTGTGCTTTCTGTTGTGAACTATGCTGAGATTGTTGGGACTGAGACTTATTCGGCCTAAAGAATCTGCCAAATCGCTGTTTCTTTGGAGGAGACGGATTCATCGGGTTAGTAGACGGAGCATAGAGCTGATCGCCGTACTCTAAGTATCCTCGCTCGATCTGTCTGGCTGCTTCTACCATTTCCAAATAACTCTTGTATTTAATAGCGCTCATCGGATGTC
>JAANYP010006791.1:0-26914 GCA_020465985.1 Centrapalus pauciflorus
ATTCGCCATTTAATCCATTTCTGTGAAATTTGGAGCTCTTCGGAAGTGGCTTTGAGTAGCCTAGACAAATCAAATCATGGACAAGCTCTTCGTCTGAAACAAAATCTTCAAAATCTGCTAACTCTGGAAAGTTCACAGTGTCTATTCGTCGTGGAAGAAATAAATTGTGACGTAGCCTTGCAAGAGTGATCTTCGTCTTGAATTGATCAATCGTCACTTTGAAATGGTGATTACCATCCTCAGGAACAAATTTGACAGTATGCCAATATTGTTGTAAGTACACTTGTGGAATAGACGGCTTATACTGAAGCAGATAACCAAGAGGATGGCCTTTTAGAATGTCCACAATGATCGGATGGCTTACTTTTATAACTTTGGGATCTAAACGGTGGTTATTGTCCCTGAAAGGAAGGCAATGTTTTGCCTTGACAAGTTGATTATCTGGAATAATATGGGTTTGTGAAGAACGGGCTACAGAGGTTGATCTGACTGGGGTAGAAACGAGGGTATGATTTGATGATGATTGAGCATCAGAGGAATTTGAATTTTGGGATTGCACAGGAGATGCCATTTGAATACCGGTAAAAAATAAAATTCATGTTAGGCTTACCAAGTACACAAAGGACAACCTTCAAAATGTAGAAAAACTTGTAACATTTTAGCAGAAATTGCAAAAACTTGTGATTTTCTGTTTAAAGCATCGGGATTCCTGACAATAATTGAAAATTATTGAGAGGACTCCAAAGTCAATCGTTTAGAGACCAATGTTAGAAAAACACAAATTTATAACAATTTCTTAAAAAATGTGACATTTTTTCTTAAAACTTTAAAATACTACACTTAGAAAAATTTTCTGATGAAACTCGAATGAAACTACACGTTTCTCGAATGACTGTTTAACAACCTCGGGTGACACATGAAACAACTCGAATAAGTCTACACCCAACTCGAATGATGTATACATGAAACTCGACCAAGTCTATATACAACTCGAATGATATATTCATGAAACTCGAATAATACTCTGTAAAACTCGAATGATGAGTCTATGAAACTCGAATCAATCTATATACAACTCGAATGAAGTTTGACTCAACTCGAATGAGTCTTGAAGTTTCTCGAATGAAGACATGTAAAACTCGAATGATATATGTCCTAAACTCGAATAAGCTGTAAATCCTTATGTGCTGAAAATTTTCTAAGTGTTACACACACTTGTCAACTCGCATAAAGCACAACCCTTTCTCGAATGTAAGGTGTATTAAACTCGATTAACTCTGAGTTTAATATACATCAACTCGAATGAGTCATCATGAAACTCGAATAACTCTCAAATGCAACTCGAATTACTCTTACGTCAACTCGAATGAAACTTCCATGCAACTCGAATGGAACTATGATACAACTCGAATGGAACCATAAGGCAACTCGAACATTTCTTATGTCCAACTCGATTAAAGTATATGGTCAACTCGAATTAACCACAACTTTTCTCGATTGAAGTATCAATCAACTCGATTGACACTTAGTCATTTCTCGATTATGCTGTCAATCGAGACATTATTTTGAAAATATTTACAAGTCCTTATACACTGATTTTTCAAATATTGATTCCAAGGACTTCTCACTGATTAAAAACTTGTATCTCTCTCGAAAAACAATTTTAATCAACTTTGTTTTACTGAACTTTGATTAAAAACAACATCAAAGTTGTCAAAAATCCAAATTTCAGAAAAACATGAACTCGAAGCTTTTTGAAATAGAATTTCACATTTCTGTGTGTGTGATTGGATTTGAACCATAAAATTTCAGATTCATGTTCAGATTCATAAACCCTAAAACACCACAAATTTAATTTCAGTTTAAGGAACAGAAATGTTGATTCACCATGAACACTCAAATACGAATATACGAACACTTTTACATATACAACAGAAACTGAAATTAACTACTTAAAAACAAGAAAAACAAAAAAAAAATCACTCACAATATGATGTTACTTTTCTTGAAACAATCGAAGATATTGAGATATTGAGGTTTCTTAATGGTGAAGAAAAGGTTCGAAGAAGACGATGGGATTTTCAGAAAAGTTGAATTTGAAATTCAAAATTCAATTTATAGTTGAAAATACCCGGCCCATATTTGAATTTTAAGTTTGACAAAACCGGCCCACATTCACCAAATAGAAACCCATGTATTCAAAACCCAATATCTTTTAACAAATAAAAAAAATTGTAACTAAAAAAATTTTGACATATAAAACAAAACTAAACACAAAACAAACTAAAAAAAATAAAACATGCTGAAACAAAAACAACAAAAAAATTTGAAAATACACACAAACAAAACAAAAAAAAAATTAAAAGTGCACCCCCTTGAATTTTAGAATGCTGCTCCCCCTCAGATGTATCATATTTCTCAAATCAGCTCCCCCTACAAAATATCAGATATATTTTATCAGATTTTCTCAAAATCAGATAAAAGCATTTTCTGCTCCCCCTGCACATGACAATCCAGATCTGTTAAATTCCAAAAAATTTTAACTTTTAAGATTCAAAAATTTAACATCAGATTAGAATCAATAAAAATGTAAATTTAAAATTATAAATTGAAACTACTGAATTATTAAATCTAACGATTCAACATACCCAATTTGTATACCAAAAAATTAAACCGCTTTTCATCTAATGCTTTGGTAAACAAATCAGCTAGTTGATATTCAGTAGGTACAAAATATAATTCTATATTTCCATTTTCTACATGATCTTTAATGAAATGATACCGAATGTCGATGTGTTTCGTTTTTGAATGTTGCACCGGATTTGATGCAATTGCTATTGCACTCTGAGAATCACAGTATATTGGAATCTTCTTTGGTGTAAACCCGTAATCACGTAGTTGGCTTTTCATCCACAACACTTGAGAACAGCAAGAAGATACAGCCACGTACTCTGCTTCAGCTGTTGACAATGAAACACAGTGTTGTTTCTTGGATGACCAACATACGGGTTTGTCACCTAAAAATTGTACTGCTCCTGACGTACTTTTTCTGTCCATCTTATCACCTGCGTGATCAGCGTCAGAAAAAGCAGTCAGATTAAATGAAGACTCCCTAGGATACCACAAACCAAGATTTGGAGTACCTTTGAGATATCTTAAAATTCGTTTTGCAGCTGTTAAGTGTGATTCTTTTGGATTTGCCTGATATCTAGCACAAACACATGTAGCAAACATAATATCTGGTCTACTGGCTGTTAAGTACATTAATGACCCAATTATACCTCGATAATGGGTTACATCTACAGGTTTCCCTGAAATGTCCGCATCGAGTTTTGATTTTGAATCCGGAGCCATGGGAGTTTTCATAGGAGTACTATTGACCATGTTAAATTTCTTCAACATGTCATGTATGTATTTTGACTGATTGATAAAAATACCATCAGTCAATTGTTTTACTTGTAATCCTAAGAAAAAATTTATTTCCCCCATCATGCTCATTTCGAATTTCTGGGACATTAAAAATGCGAATTTCTTACAAAATTCTGGATTTGTAGACCCAAATATTATATCATCTACATATATCTGTATTACTATGATATCTGGCCCCTGACGTTTTATAAACAGGGTTGTGTCAACTGCACCTTTTGTAAATCCACATTTCAACAGATATGTTGAAAGTGCATCATACCAAGCACGAGGTGCTTGTTTAAGGCCATACAGTGACTTATCCAAAATATATACATGATCAGGTTTCGAAGGATCAGTAAACCCTTCAGGCTGATATGTATATACTTCATCTGTTAGCTCCCCGTTTAAAAACGCAGTTTTGACATCCATTTGATATACTGTAAAATTTTTATGTGCGGCAAAAGCTAAAAACATCCTTATAGCTTCAATGCGTGCAACTGGTGCAAATGTTTCATCATAATCAATTCCTTCTTGTTGACTGTATCCTTTGGCCACGAGACGAGCTTTATTCCTAATAATGACACCGTGTTCATCTTTCTTGTTCTTGAAGATCCATTTCGTGCCAATTATAGATTTGTCTTTTGGTCGCTCAACAAGTCTCCAGACCTTTAACCGTTCGAACTGGTTGAGTTCCTCTTGCATCGCCACAATCCAATCAGCATCCAGAAGGGCTTCTTTTACATTTTTAGGCTCAATCTTACTCAAAAAATTTGAAAATAAGCATTCATTTATTGTAGCCCTTCTGGTTTGGACTGATGAAGATGGATCACCAATGATATTCTCTATTGGGTGATTTCTTGTCCACTTAACTGTATGTGGAAACGGTTCTATTGGGTCTTGGTTGGGATTGGAATCGAAATATGGTTCGGGAGTTGTTGCAGATGTTGTAGGTGGAACATCTGAGGTGGGAGCTTCTGACTGTTCAGAAGTAATAGGGGTTTCAGAAGTATGTGGAGGTTCAATTGGTTGTACAATCTCAGTAGTTGATTGCACCTTTGCTGTTGAAGCTTCTCCAGTTTCTTCTGAACTTTGTTGTTGAGATAGATCTGAAACTACGACTGGATCTTCAGTGATCCTGTCAGGCACCAAATTTTGAACATTAGATTTGGGAGTTTCAAAATAATCATCATAAAAGTTCTCAAACAACTTATTTAATTCATTTTGTTCAGCATTTTGTCTATTTGACTCCAATGAAGTCTGCATGTTAGGTCCGGGTCCTGAACTGGTGTGTTCAGAAGCCATTACCACTCCTTCGTCAAATTTAACATTTACGCTCTCGTTGACTATCTTGGTTCTCTTGTTGTATATTCGGAAAGCAACCGACTCCTTTGAATACCCGATGAAGATTCCTTCATCCGCCTTTTGATTAAACTTTCCCAGATTGTCTTTATCATTCAATATAAAGCATCTGCAACCAAAGACATGGAAAAATTTAACATTAGGTATTCGTTTATTGATCAGCTCATACGGAGTCTTTCCGAATCTTTTATTTATTATTGAACGGTTTTGTGTGAAACATGCTGTTGCAACCGCTTCTGCCCACAAGAACAATGGTAAATTGGAGTAGGCCAACATCGTCCTAGCTGATTCCACTAGTGTCCGATTTCTTCTTTCAACGACACCGTTTTGTTGTGGAGTCCGAGCAGCTGAGAATTGATGTGTAATTCCTACTGAATTTAAGAACGAGTCTAATGATTTGTTCTTGAACTCTGTTCCATTGTCTGAGCGAATTGTCTGGATTGTTAATTGCAACTTTACTTGTATTTTTCGGATGAAGTCGATGATAGATTCGGTTGCATCTGTTTTGGATTTCAGGAAAAACACCCATGTGTATCGTGAATAGTCATCAACTATCACCAATACATATCTTTTCTTATTTATACTTTGTACTCTCATTGGTCCACACAAATCCATATGCAGTAACTCTAATGCTCTTGTGGATGAGTGTACTATTTTGGATTTGTGTGTGGCTTTTGTCATCTTTCCTTTTTCACATGCCGCACATAGTTGCTCTTTTTGAAATTTAAGCGCCGGCAGCCCTTTAACTAACCCTCCTTTTGCTAGGTTGGTCAGTTCATTGAAATTTAGATGTGAAAGGCGACGATGCCACAGCCATGCTGTTTTAGATGTTGCTTTTGACAATAAGCAGACATCTTTCTTCAGATTGATCGAGGCTAAATCAATGGAGTATAGATTTGTTTTCCTGTTTCCTGCTAGAATTTCTTTTCCTTGTGCTGATCTGATGCTGCACCGATTGGCTTTGAAGTTGACTTCTAACCCCTTATCACACAGTTGTCCAATACTGAATAGGTTATGACCAAGACCGTCAACATAAAAGACCTTTTGGATTGTGATTTTGTCATACTTCAGACTTCCGTATCCCTTGATCGGACAAAACTGATCGTTTCCAAATCTTACCGTCCCACAGAACTTTTCTACAAAGTCTGTGAGTGTGTCTCGTTGTCCGGTCATGTGTTTGGAGCATCCCGAATCAAGGTACCAGACATGGTTTACCTATAAAACGTAATAGCACATGAGGTACCCACTTGTAGTTGGGTACTTTAGTTTTAGGTAAAACATGCATAGTATCATTTGTTTTTCTAACTGATATGGCTTTAGGCTTATCGTTTGAATTTATTTTAGGTACCCATTTTTGAATTGTTCTTTTGGGTATCCACTTTTGTACAATTCGCGTGGAATTGTTTTTGAAATTTTTATCTGTGGATCCTTTTTCTGTTCATACAATGGGTCCTTTTTCTTTGATTGCCATACAAGCTTATTATACTTCACAGTTTCAGACTTACAAACATAAGAATTCAAAGCAATTAATTTCGATCTTGAAAACTTAATACAAGAATTATTAACAATTTTATCTTTATTACAGACAGAATGTTCAATTTTGCTGTTTCTATCTGTAACAATTGTTTCTTTCACGCGCCATTCTTGTTTTATAATCTTGTTTTTCTCTTCTCTTTGCTTCTTTCGCCACACTTGTTTTCTCGACCCGTTCACAACGTTATCTGACATAAAAGAAGTTTGAGAATTAGAAGATTTAGATGCTTGTTTTTTCTGTAACCTTTTCATACCTGTTGAAGATTTGACTGTACGTGCAAAAGAGTCCGTTGATGAGGATGATTCACCCTTTTCAAAACTAGGAGACTTAACAAACAGTTTTGTTTTCTCCTTCTTTTGTTGCACTGATGGTGAATATTCAGATGGTTTTAAAGAGTCTGTAGTCATTCTTTGCAGAATTTTAACAGATTCTTTATTACCAGTTGATAGTTTGTTAGTCAAAGGTTTGATAAATTCACCAATTTTACCGAATCTTTGATCTAATGAATTAATATCAGAGTGCATGAACAGATCAAATTCTTTTTCTGAATTTATAGAATCCAGAGAAATAGATGAATGTGGATCAGACACATTTATGTTTTTAGACTTATCTTGCAACTTTTGTTCTATTTTTAGTAATTCAGACTTGAGTGTTCCATTCTCTGTCTCAAAACTTTTAATTTTCAATTCTAAATCAGAATTTATCTGTTCTAAAATTGAATTTGGTAAATATAGTTTTTGAGACTGAGTTGGTAATTCAGACAAATCCTTTTCAGAATAAGTTTGAATGTACTCTTCTTTAGTATCAACAATGTTGCTGATTTCATTTATCTTGGTATAGTCAACATAATTTTGCATTTTGTCTGATCTTGACCTTTTGATTTCTTCACTGGATTCTACTTCTTCAGATGCTTTCAAGAATGTCATTTTTAATCCTAAATTCATGTATCTGACATCATATAATGTTGGTGAATGTGATATAGCTTTTGTCAGATACTTAGGATTTTCCCAACCAATACCAGATTTAGAGTTATAAAACTCTGTATCTTTTGGTTGATTTAAATATATTGTTTGATCTGTTTGCCCTCTTTTAATAAATTCATCCTCCATCTTCTTTATTTTCTCATAGAGTTTAGTTCTTTCTTCAAATATGGCATGATATTTTACAGAAAAGTTTGAGGCTTCTAATTCAGCTATTCGCAGACTTTCTTGTAAATCAGATATTTTGTGATTCAGATTGAGTATATTGCTTTGAAGTTCTTTTTCCTTATCTTGTAAGTCTGAGACAGCTCGTAAAGCTAAGGCTTTATCTTTGGAAAAATCTAGGACTAAATTGTGTTCATTTAGAAGTTTGTTTTCCAAAGAATGAACCTTTTTCTTTTCTGCTTTTAAGGATTTTTCAAACTTTTTAAGCATGAAAGCCATATTAGTTAGTTTTTCTTCTAATATGCATGAGTCGTCAATATCAGAATCTGAAATAGAATTTACCTCCTGTCCTTCTGAATCCTCTGAGTTATCAGACTCTGAATCCTCCTCATTTTCAGCTTTATTTTGGCCAGATGCCATTAATGCAACTTCTTCTTTTTCTTCCTCTTCATCAGAATCAGATTCTCTCTGCTCTTCATCCTCTTCATCCGTCAGTCCAACCCACACCTCATCTTCAGCTATCATAGCTGATTCACTCAGTTCAGATTCATTGAAGATTTCTGACTTTAAACAGATATGGGCATCTTCATCTAAAATGTCATCATCTTCGGATAACTGTAACCAATGATCATCCTCCGCCATAAGAGCTTTGCCTGACTCTTTCTCTTTGGCTAAGAGGGCCTTTCTTGTATAGTAGTCTGAATTTTTGACTACTGGAGATCTGCATTCCCGGGCATAGTGACCTGGTTTTCCACAGTTATAGCATTTCTGTTCAGATTCCTTCTTGGTTGATTTATCTGACTTCTCATATTTGTCAGACTTTCGTGCACTACTTTCTCCAGCCTTCTCATACTTATCCTTTTTCTCAACTTTCCTTGAGCCTGTTTTGTAGCGCATTTTGTTGTTTGTTGGCTTCCTGTAAAATTTCTTCTGAAATGCCTTTGTAAGCAGTGCCATCTGTTTTTTCATCTCTTCAATCTCTGAATCTGCAGATGAATCTGATGATTCTGATTCTGATGATGTACTGCTGATTACCGCTCTTTTCTCCTTTTTGAGCTTGTATTTATACTTTTTCTCCGCCAGTAGAGCTAGTGGATCAGCAGTTTCTTTTTCCGCTTTCTTCTTTCCAGATATTTTCCTCAAAACAACTTCTTGGTAGTTGTTGAGGTTTTCAAATAGCATATGAAAATCCATCTCCTCTATATCTTTCGTTTGTTGGATGATCATAGCATATTTTTCCCATTCTGGATTTAGGACATTTAAAAATTTGACATTGATGTCCAAGTTGGACTTCGTCACTCCGTTTCTTTTTACTTCACTTACCAGATTTACAAATCTGAGATAAGTGTTTTCCAGAAGTTCACCTTCACGGGCTCTAAAGTTCTCAAATGTCATTAGACTATTCCTAGCCCTATTAGTAGCAGCTCTGTCTGATCCCCGCATGATTTTGCATACTTCATCCCAGATGGATTTAGCAGTCTTTGTATTTGTCAGACAAGTGTATATTTCATTGGGGATTGAAATTAACAATAACTTTCTTGCAGTCTTGTCCCCTAACTTTCTCTTTTTCTGGGCCTCTGTTAGGTTTGTTACCTCAACAGTCCTTGGTGGTATTGGGGGATTGCCAGTTGGTACTCCTGGGATTGTTTCCATAAAGATTGCTGGTCCTTCAGTTAATGATTTCAGCATTTCTTCAGACAAATCATGGAAACTTATAAATTCCAGAAACCGCTCCCGCCATTGAACATATTCCCCTCTGTATAAGATTGGGGGTTTGGTTTCTGATCCCATAGCAAGTGCATCTTTAGACATGTTGATTGTTCGTTGGGAAACTTTAACCAAGATCAAATGAACTCCGAATGAGATTGAAAAATTTGATCACACCTTGAAACACAGATTAGTACTGAAATCTACAACACAATGACTTGTTAGTAGCAATAAGCAGTTTAACTCAAGCAGTGAATTGTGTTTGGATTAATGTGTGTGACAAACTTGAATGATTCGTGTGTTATGAGTGAAACTTGAATGAATGTAGTGTGAAACTCGATTGTGTCTTTTACCAAACTCGATTGATTCTTTGATCAAACTCGAATGTGTGTTTGATCAAACTCGAATGTGTCTTTGACCAAACTCGAATGTGTGTTTGATCAAACTCGAATCAAGTATATGAAATTCACTCTCGAATGAGTCTTCTGTTAAACACGAATGAATGTTATACAAAACTCGAATGAGTGTTCTGTAAACTCGAATCAATGTTATAGAAAACTCGAATGTGTCTGTTGCAAAACTCGAGTGAATACAACTTGAATGGGTCTTATATAAATCTCGAATTGGTCTTATATAAAACTCGAATGAGTCTTATATAAAACTCGAATGGGCTTTATATAAAACTCGAATGTGTCTTATATATAACTCGAATGAGTCTTATATAAAACTCGAATGGGCTTTATATAAAACTCGAGTCTGTCTTATATAAAACTCGAATGTTGTTCTGAAATTCAAGTTAGATTGTTATCAACTCGACTATTACAGTTTGGCAACTCGAGTAATAGTAAGACACAACTCGAATAACAAAGCTAATCGACTCGATTAACTAAGATACCCGACTCGATTATCTAAGATACCCGACTCGATTAACTGTTATATTCAACTCGATTTACACACAAGATGTGTATAATTCGAGTTTCTTAGAATTTTCAGTTTTTCAAGTCTTAAATTCAGATTAAATCCAAATTTTACCCAATTTCATTCAAATTGTAATCGAAGGTAAGGTTTTTGAATACAAACACTTTTTGTAAAGCTCTTTTATGCAAAAATGGATCTAAACCAGACTTTTTCAATGAAACAGTACCGGTTTTTGAACTTTTCAAAATTTTTCAGAAAATTGCTCAAATCTTTTTCTGTGTTTTGAAAATCAAAACAAGTTTGTATTCTGTTGATTCGTCTTTGAAACCTGAACCTTCGATCCAATTAACACTTTGAATGATCAACAGAATCAAAACCCCTAGTGATTTTAGGGTTTTTCCGAAAAATACTCAAGAACACGAAGAACAGATTCAATCTCAAACAGAATGATTCATTCCTAAGTCTCTGATACCAATTGTGAAAAGTAGTTTCTACCAATTCAATCAACAATATGCAATTAATAAGAACAATAAATGTAATCAATACTGACCGAATGATTTGATTGATACTCTTGATGATTACAAAATGATTTCTGGAATATTCTTGTACAGAGCAGCTTTCTCTAAATCAAATGCGTACAAAAAGATATCTGACAGATCTATCTATTTTGAAAGTCAACATGACTATTTATACACATTTACAAACTATAAGGAAATTACACAATCAGTCCCTAGACTTTGATATTTCATCAACTAAAACATATTCCAACAACGATCATGTTCATCTTGCACTGCTTATGATTGATGCAAATAATAGAGCAGAGGGGAGCCGTTGTGATGATTCTTCATCTTCTATGCTTCTGATCAATGCATAAGAGATTTTTGGAAAGGAGAGGGTATAAATGTCATTAAGAAAACAATAATAATTTTCAGGATTATTTATTTTTTAAATTGATTGGATTCTTAATTAAAAAAAGAATAAATAAATAATTTGGATATATTTGATATATTTAAAAATTTTAAAGGGTATATATGATATAAAAGTTTTATATTGGGTAAATACGATATTATGGAGTTTAGGAGGGATATATATGAAATTCTTTTTTTGAGTCGGGTATATATGATATTATGAAGTTTTAGAGGGACATATATGAAATTCTCCCTTATTTGTATGTTTATTGTTATTATTAATGTTAGTTTTTTTTATATATATTACTATAATTATTTATTTAAGCTTATATTTGATATACATGGTTCATTTTTTTCAGTTATTTATTGAGAATCCAAATCTTTCTCTATTCTTTTTTTTATTTAAGGAAAATAAAAAGTAGTTGTAGTTTTTTTCGTTCAGAAAATCTAAAATCGAAATGATTTATTTCTTTTCTCCATTCAAAAAATTTTAAAATAAGGACGTGTTGAAACTTTTTTTCTTATGGAAAATTAATATATGTTGGTACACCCTGTGTGACGATAGCAGTCTAAGTGATCCAACATTGTGGTTTAGCAAGTATTAGATATATATGTTTATATATGGTTGTTAATTATTATTGTTTGTGTGTTTGAACTTAATGTAACATATTACAAGAAGTTCAAACATAAAAGATCAAAGATAAAATCAATCATAATGTAAAAACATATGTTTCAATACTTAGTTAATTATGTGAAAAGGTAAATTCGAAATGTTTAAGGACTAGGATTCGAATCTGGTTAGATTCGAATGAGTCACTTGGACAGATTCGAACGTGACCACTTAGGCAGATTCGAGAATGTCAGATGGGACAAACTCGAATGGGCTTTGGGCCGGATTCGAGTTTAGCCCATGACAGACTCGAATTAGCCTCCATAATTAGGGATAAACTCGAAATATTATCAGACTTTTTGCAGAATTCGAGAGTGATTAAGCATTAAGCGATTTCGAGTTTATCATCAGTGTTAGTGTCGTTTCGGAGAGAATCAGTTCGTAGGTGCGTTCGTGTGTCGTTCGTGCAGCTTCTGATAGTCTCCGTGTTTCTGGTGAGAGTTGTTACCGTCTACCCGTTAACGAGGATTCCGCACTCGTTGACGGTTCCGCGTCTAGATAGATCGTGTTAGGTAGACCTTACAAGTGGTATCAGATACAACGGGGTGTTCTTGGTGTTTTTCGTGTTCATCTAGATACATTCTAGGTTTCTTGACGCTATTGGACGGTTCTTCTCTCAAAATCGTGTTTTTCGTGTGTTTTCGAGCTTAGCAAATTCTTATCCGGGAAATACTTCGTGTTTTTCACGTTTTTGATCGAAATCAATATTTTTCGTTGTAAAAATATTGATTTAATCTGCAAAACGTAAAGAAATCGAAGTGTTAGCCGTTTTTCGAGTTTGCGGCGCTCGAATCTGTTAGGAGTAATTAGGGTTAATCTTAGTCTCGAGTTTAACCAAATCCGCTCCTTTTCGAGTTTGGTAAACACTGTTTCGAGTATAATTCGAGTTTGTGCTACATTCGATAGGGGTCTCGAGTCTGCTTACATTCGAGTTTGCTTCGAGTTTAGTCTAGTTTCGAATAGGGCTTCGAATCTACTGAAGTGTTCGAGTGTGCTTAACCTTCGAGTTTAGGGACTTTTCGAATCTGTCATAATTTCGAATTTAATTGAATTTCAACACTTAATCGAATTTAATCCCAAAAGGTTTAACCTAAATTATATTCGAATCTACCTAGATTCGAAAGAGTTAGCTTAAGTCAGTTTCGAATTAAATTAATTAAGTTCCAATTCAATTCCTTTTGAAACGATGTCAAACCTTCAAAAGTTTCTGGAAATGGACCACGAGGTCCGGAAGGCAAACACTCTGCCTAAGCTGATGAAACTCGAGGATTACTATTGGTGGAAAGATCGGTTTGCCGATTTTGTGCGTTTCAATGACATGCGCATGTGGGTATGTATTGACGAAGGATACATTCCACCAATTTTTGAAGTTGAAGGCCGTCAGAGAGTTCTATCATATCAGATGATGAAGGAAGATGATAAGAAACTCTATGAAGCTGAGAACAGAGCTTTCTCAATAATTCGAATGGCATTGCCTCAGGATATTCTGCACACATTTCGGACTCAAAAGACTTCTAAAGAACTTTGGGAGTCACTGGAGAAAAGGTGTGAGGGTAATCCAAGGGTACGAAGGAAGCGTATGGAATTATTGAAACAACAGTTTGCGATTTTCAAGGCGTTAAAGGATGAACAGCTGGATGATACCATCACCCGGTTCTATCATCTGTTGACGGAACTTGAAAGTCACGGGATTGAGTATACTGACACCGACAAGAACAATAAGCTTCTTGATGCCTTACCAGCCAAATGGGCTATGTATGTGGCAATGATAAAGCTTAATGAGGATAAGTATTATACCCAATCTCTGGAGAATATTGTGGGAACGTTGCGAGCTTATCATTTCGAGCTACTGAAGGCCGAAACTGATTACGAACAAGTCCAGAATCCAGCGATGTATTTTGCAAAATCAACAAAACCTTCAGCGACCGCCGATCTGAAGACTGCTACAGCGTTTTTCACCGGAGAAACGTCGTCACCAGCAGAGTTTGATGACACACTGAACAGAGCGTTCTTAGGGTTGGGAAGATCAGAAGAATAGCAACCTCAAGCAACACAGGCGACGACATCTCAGAGCTATTCTAAGATGCCCATGAGCGCTAAATCAGCGGAAGAACATTTGAACTTGCTTGCTTCATTTGTGGCCGCATACGGGAACTGCGTTCAAGGGAAGATAAACGATCCCGCTCTCTGAGATGAAGACTATGATCAGGTCGACCCTGACGATCTTGAGGAGATGGATCTTAAATGGCAACTGGCCATGGTAACCCAACGGGTTAAAAGATTCATCAAACGAACTGGGAGGAATCTGACGATGAACAATAAGGGAATTGGATTTGATAAGTCCAAGGTCAAGTGCTACAACTGTCAAGGTCTGGGACACTTCGCCAGAGAATGTCAGAGACCGAAGGTAGATACGTACCAAGGGCAGAGTCAGCATCAGGGACAGTTTCAGAATCAGTCTCAACAACGATACCTTCCGAGTTCATCTGCCGGTCAAGCCAATCTAGCTGGTCTACTATCAAATGTCACATCAGACAGACAGCTGGATGGTACCTATGACTGGAGTTCACATCCGGAATCAAATGCTTGGGCTTTTATGGCTGAAGTCACGGAGAATGGATGTGAAGGGGAAGAGCAGACCACAAGGGACAACAGTCCGATGTGGGTGGAGAAGACGAATGATCAGACGCTTCTGGAGTTTGCCGCTCAAATGGCCAACGTGGAATCCGACCACACAAAGGTTAGTCTGACTTACTCTCTTTTTCATGAATTATGCTTGTTATGTGTTACTTCTAACGATAGGTTGAATCTAGTCTTAGAATCACATAAAACCATAACTGCTCAAAATGAGTCTTTAAAGGCTGATAACGCTAGCCAAAACGACATTAAGCAAGATCTTAAGGAAAAACTTAAGGCTGATGCTCAAGACGTAATAGTTCTGAATGACAAACTGAGTGGGCAGTGTGTTAGGTTAGAGCTTATGTATGAGCATGTAGAGGCCTTGACCAAAAATCTTAAGGACAAAGACATAGAGCTAGCTGAAACAAAGGTAAAGGTAGCAGAGGCCAATAGTAAGCTAGAGAAGTTTAGGAATTCAAGCCTGAACCTAGGGAAAGTTTTAGATGCTCAAAGACAATCTAAAAAGCCCGTAGGTCTAGGATTTCATGAAATTCCTCCACCTTTTAATGCAAACTACGTGCCTCAGCCTCAGGAGAAAACTGACAAATCAGTAGACTTAGAGGACATACCTGCACCTATATATGAGCCTGTAGTAGACAATACATCTAAGGTGACTGATACAGCCGTCAAGGTTAAGAAAGTCAAATTTGTGTCTTCCTCCAGTGAAACACCTGCAGGAAAACATAAAATTGATTTTAATGATCAGGACGATGAACCAGTCGCGATAGATGTTCAACAGGACCAAGACACTAGTGAGACACCTAAGTCTAAGGGAACACACAAGAAGTTCATAGATAAGATGTCCTGCTTCAGATGTCATGAAAAGGGGCATGTTGCTTCTAACTGTCCGCTTAGGAAAACTGAAGTTACACCTAAGACGGTGAAGCCAACACCTGTTAAGCCCTCAACAAATGTGGCGAGCACTAGTAGTTCTCAGAGTACCGAGAAAACTGTGCAGGCCGCACCAAAACAAGTTGTGAAACAAACACCGGTAAAGGTTGAACCAAAGGAAGTGGTTAGGACAAATTCACCGAATCTTGTCATTAATCAATCTAGGTCAGCACCTCAACAAGTCTATAGGAGCACAACACCTAGCAGGGCACACACTCCAGTTAGGTCTCATACTCCTGTTAGACATTACGCACCGGTTAGAGCTCAGGGATCACAATCTGAAATGCAATATAATTGGAATTATTCTAGAGCTCCACAACAAATGCCTACTCAAAGGCAAAGAGTGAATTTACATCACTCGGCACCACAACAAACTCCTGTTCAACGACCCAAGTCACCTGAAAGGCGAGATGGGTATTTGAAAGAGTTTAAGTATGTGGACGAGAATGGTATAACTAAGTCAGTTATGGCTTGGGTTCCCCGTGATAACTAACCTATTTTCTTTCATGTGCAGGAGATTACCACAGGTCCAAACAACAAATGGTTCGTCGACAGTGGATGCTCCAGGCACATGACAGGGGAAAGAAGTCTTCTTACAGACTTCAAGGGTGGGAATCGGGGATTTGTATCATTCGCGGGAAATAAAGGAGGAAACATCACGGGTACCGGAGTGGTAACTAATGGAACGATCAAGTTGGATCAAGTTTATCATGTTGATAAACTGGTTCACAATCTCATTAGTGTATCTCAAATCTGTGACAAGAAGAATTCAGTGTTGTTCACTGACACTGAAGCGTTAGTTCTAAAACCGGGATTCAAGATTCGTGAAGAATGGGTATTGATGCAGGCACCAAGGAAGAATGACTTGTACATGCTTGATATGAACAAGCCGGAGACTTCGATGGGGCCAATATGTTTGTGGCACAGACGCATGGCTCACTTGCACCTAAGAAAGATGTATTACATAACGAAAAATGGGTTGGTGCAAGGTGTGCATATGAAGAGCTTTCAGTTCGAGGACAAGTGTCTACCATGCAAGAAGGGCAAACAACATAAGAAGACACACAAGTCCAAGACACAGAACTCCATAACCTCTACATTCGATTTGTTGCACATGGATCTTTTTGGACCTATCAACAAAAGGAGTATAGGAGGTAGTTGGTACTGTTTAGTTATCACTGACGATTACTCACGATTTTCTTGGGTTTTCTTTCTAGGTACAAAGGACGAGACGACTTCCAAGCTCATCGGGTTCTTAGACCAAGTGGAGAATTCCTACGGAACACGGGTTAAAAGGATACGTAGTGATAATGGAACTGAGTTCAAAAACACTGTAATTGGTGTCTATTGCCTCTCAAAGGGCATAGTGCATCAATTCAGTGCACCATATGAGCCTCAACAAAATGGGGTGGCCGAACGTAAAAACAGGACATTGATTGAGGCTGCAAGGACTATGCTTTTGGATTCAAAGCTTCCTACCATGTTTTGGGGGGGAGGCAGTGAATACCGCGTGCCATATTTTAAACCGAGTCCTTACAGTCAAATCTTTGAACAAAACCTCTTATGAAATTTTGAATAAACGGCCACCTAATTTAACTGGCTTCGAACCGTTTGGGGTACCATGCACTCTTTTGCGAACAAAACATCAACCTAAGTTTGATGAAAAGGCTGACGAAGGATACTTCCTAGGTTATGTGCCGAACTCACCAAACAAACGAGTTTTTAATAAAACAAATGGTACAGTCGAAATTGTGTATAACATTGAAGTCACAAGTTATACACATGAACCCCAAACAGGTCCGGGATGGATATTTGACTATGATAAATTATTTGAGTCATTTAACATTCCTTTGGATGAAAATGCAGGTACAATCGAAAAGGACATGGCGACGTTACATCTGAATGACGAAGGTCATACCTTTCCGAGGACTACATTTCAATCCGCAACCGAGCCTACTGCGACTGTAGATGGATCTCCAGAAGTTGCTGATCCAGAAGCACCTACCACTGAGAATCAGACTCAGGCAACAAGTTCCAACTCTGAGGAAAATGTCCACGAGGAGGAAAATGTAGAATCTGAGGCTGTTCCCCCATTAGGTGAAATAGGATCTAACTTAGGAGATAATCTGAGAGTTGACGAGATAGAGACCTCTAGGATCAACAAGAACCATCCTATAGAAAGCATCATAGGAAATCCTAATGAGGGTGTGAGGACTAGGAGTAGTTTAAATAACAACACAGTGTTGTTGTCGATGATAAATGACTCCGAGGCACATCACACATGTCTCTATTCTTGTTTCATATCGCAAGTAGAGCCTAAAAATGTGCAAATGGCACTTAAGGATAACTCCTGGGTTGAAGCGATGCAGGAAGAACTCTCGCAGTTTAGGAAACTAGAAGTGTGGGAGTTAGTTCCATTACCTCGAGGGGAAGTTGCCATAGGAACCAAATGGGTTTTTAAGTGCAAAAGAGACGATCGGGGCATAGTAACGCGCAAAAAGGCTAGGTTAGTTGTAAAGGGTTTCAACCAAGAGGAGGGAATCGATTATAATGAAGTGTTTGCACCAGTAACTAGGCTGGAAGCCATTAGGTTGTTTCTAGCTTTCGACTCCTTCAAGGGCTTTAAGGTATATCAATTGGATGTTAAGAGTGCTTTCCTATATGGGAAAGTGAAGGAGCTGGTGTATGTAGAACAACCGCCCGGATTTACAGATCCAAAATATCCTGATAGAGTATATCGCTTAGATAAGGCTCTATATGGATTGCATCAGGCACCAAGGGCGTGGTATGAGACTCTATCCAACCATTTATTAGAGAACGGGTTTGAAAGGGGTAGGATAGATAGTACTCTGTTTGTTAAGAGGAAGGGAGAACATTTCATCTTGGTACAAGTGTACGTCGATGATATCATTTTTGGTTCATCAGACGAACAGATGTGCAAAGATTTCGAGAAGGTGATGAAGTCGAAATTCGAGATGAGTGCTATGGGAGAGTTAAATTTCTTTTTGGGGTTACAAGTTGACCAGAAAAAGGAAGGGATGTTTATCCATCAGACGAAGTATGTCTATGACATATTAGAACGCTTCGGGATGGAGGGAACAAAATTGACTGCCCATTTTAGCACGCCGATTCAAGTGAATCACAATCTCGGACCGGGTACTGAAAGTGATATCGATGTGGATCCGACATTATATCGGGCCATGATTGGATCACTTATGTATTTAACTGCTTCAAGACCTGACATCATGTTTGTTGTGTGTATTTGTGCTAGGTTTCAAGCTAATCCGAAGGAGATGCACATGAAAGCTGTGAAGCGGATTCTACGATACCTCAAGTCGAAACCGAAGCTGGGACTTTGGTATCACGCGGAGGGAGATCTAGAGTTGGAAGCGTTCACGGATTCTGACTACGGAGGATGCAGTTTGACGCGCAAATCAACAACTGGAGGTTGTGAATTCCTAGGAGGGAGACTGGTATCTTGGCAATGCAAGAAACAGACGTCGGTAGCCGTGTAACGTGCGAGGCCGAGTATGAGGCTGCTGGTAGTTGCTGCTCACAGGTTCTGTGGATACAACAACAATTGCGGGATTACGGTTTGGCTTACACTCAAACTCCAATTAGGATAGACAATCAATCTACAATTGCTATAACGAATAATCTAGTTAAACACAATAAAACAAAGCACATAGACATTAGGCATCATTTTATTCGTGATTGTGCTGAAAAGAACTTAATCAAGTTGGTAAAAGTGGCAACGGAAGATAATAATGCAGATTTATTTACCAAAGCATTTGATAAGTCACGGTTTGAATATTTAATTCAACTAAATGGAATGCGCAACCCAGAGTAATTTGACCTTAGTAGTAGTTTATTTCCTTTTATAGTTGTAGTATTTCTTTCTTTTTATAGTTAGTATGCTAATTTAGGATAGTCTCTATTTTTAGTAAGTTTCTATTTTTAGGAAGTTAGTAGGTTATCTTCTTTTAGTGCTATTTCTTATGAAAAACAAAAGAAAAAAGAGAGAAAATCATAAAAATACAAAAAAAAAAGAGAATATCAGAAAAAGGAGTTAAGTCTTAGAAGCATAGGTCCAAAGTGACGAAAATTAGCACAGTCGTTACAAACTCTAAGTGTTTAGGCTTTCACACATAATGCAACTAATATTCTAAGTGCCATACTTTATTGTAGTTTGATGTGTTGGTAGACATAATACATATAGGGAATCCCAAGGCTAATAAAATATTCAAGAAAAAGTCAAGCGTGTCACTAACTTAGATGTGCGACCAATCGGTCTTAATTTTTATGTACAAGACATACAAACTTTGAGTCTAAATGAGGTATGCAAACTTTCTGGGGATGTATAGCAACATCAAATACATCTTAAAAATGGAAAGAATAAAAAAATCATACAAAATTGAGAGTCGAAAACATGTAACTCTGTTGTACGTAAGTACAGACCTGTTGCCTCTGTTTAGATTCGGGTTGGCAAGATACGTCGCTTTGTTGTACGTCGGTACTGTCACCGCTGTCTTGCTAACTTTAAGAATAAACCTTAAGTCAAATTAAGACACTTTGTTGTATGAAAATACAGACCTGTGTCCGATGTTTGTCTTTTAAAGAAAGTTTGCAAATACCAACAAGTTAGAATCTTTGTCTGTATGCCTTGATCATAAAAGTATGTCTATGTCTGAGTCACGTAAGATAATTTCATGATAAATAAAAATGCCAAGGGATATTCCGAAATGTAGCATGTTTAAAGGGGCAAATACCAACAATCGGCTAAATGGGTATTTCACGACAAACAATCAAAGGAATCAAAAATTCCTAAGTGTGAAAGTTTAAGTACTGAAAGTGAGTATCTGACACCGCTATCTGATTGAACCTTTCTTTGACTATACTCATCAAAAATATTTTGTTTAGCGTTTAGCATAGGTTGTAAATTTTAATAAGTATAGTTTAAGTCTAAGTTAAATTTTTCTCAATATTTTAAAATTTTATTTTACTTTTACTTATTTTTATTTTATTTTATTTTATTTTTATTTATTTTTCTACTTAGGAAAAGGGTCAAAAATTCCTGAGGGTGCATTTGTAGTTGGATAAAATAAACACTGCGTGAAAAATCTTGTGCTTAGGGTAAAAGATTTGGCATAGTTTATCTTGTTACACAATAAAGTTGAAAAAGTTGAAAAAGTTAAATTTATTTCAAAATTTTCGAAATTTTCTAAGTGTTTTGGGAATTTCGAGTTTAGTTTACACTCGAATTAGGGTAGTCTCGAATCTGTCAGTAGATTCGACATTGGCCTTAGATTCGAAGGTAGGTGGTATATATAGGTTAACAGTAACGTCATTAAGTCATTACTGTTTTCGAATCTATACCCTCGAATCTATTTAGGCGATTTCGAATCTATCGGCTCGAGTCTACCGATTTCCACAAAAACGACAATTTGTCGAGTTTCTTGCTAAAGTGTTCGATTCTACTGATACTTCTAGGTACAAACAACTGGGTTGTACAAGATTCATGTAGTTTTATACACCATTTAAGCCAAAATCATCGATTTTTGAAGGTTTATGGGTCTAAGTCGTGTTTTCCAAAATTACAAAGTTTGGACCAGTAAATAGTCAAATTAAATGCATATATCTGTGATTAGTATCTAGTAGGGCTAATGAATGTAATTTTCTGAGTCCTAAAAGGTTGAAATCATGGGTTTTGGAATGAGTTTGGCCGACGGGTTCGAATCTGTTCAAGACCTCTCTCGAGTTTGTCAGTAAACTCGAGAAGACCATTATATTCGAATCTGTCATCAAACTCGAAATATGGTGTTTTCGAATCTGTCTATTCGAATCTGTCAATTTGAATTATTCAATTTAAATTTAATTAAACTTGTAGAAATTCATTTGTGTTGGATTTTGTACTTAAACAAGTTCAAAGTAAAACAAATTTGAATTTAAGCAAGTTTATTGATTTTTAATACTTCTAATAGTTTATCTATTGTGCAGATATGGCTGTTCGAGTATTTGTGCCGAAGCACAATATGGTCATTCCCCCCGACCATCATATCCCTGAGGCGCAGGGCTTTCGTCAAATGATGGATTTCCTTGTAGAATCTAGGATTGCTTTTGCATTGTCTCACAATATTCAGATTGTTATTCCCTATGTTCGCCAATTCTATGATCATCTTCAGGTGGATTGCTCTGTCACCCCGACAGTGCTGAGAACCAGGATAGCAGGACATCCATTGGTGTTTTCTGCCGATATGCTGCGTCAAGTTTTGCAGCTAGGATCTCAGGAAGAAGAGTCTGGGCCTATTGACTTTCCCTTAAGTATTAGGCAGGCAGCTTTTCAGAGAATGGGTTACAGTTTAGATGTTACGAAGACATCTTACATGAAGAGCGGGCTTATTGGTCAATGGAGATTTTTGGCTCATGTTTTCATGGTTTGTTTCGTGGCAAAGAAACCTGGTTTTGATTATATTGTCTCGAAGATCCAATCTGGGATGATCGCCTTAGTGTATAATCGGCCATTCAGCTTTTCAGAAATGTTTTTCTCAGAATTCGTTCATCAAATCACCGCTCCAGAGCAGCAACAATTTCTGCTGTATCCTCGATTCATAATGATGCTCATCAGGCATTTCTTGCCGAATTTGCCGCAGCAAAATGAGATTCAGAGTGTCGCGGTAATGGATAAAAGGATTTTTGCTGATTGTTCCTCGCACAGAGGAAGGTTGGCAGTTCCGGTCGAGCGACCGTTGTTTGGAGCAGTTCTAGATAGGAACTTTGAAGCACCAGATACTGCCAACTGGGCAGGTGTAGTGGAAGTTCAGCCTGGACAGCCACAACAACAACCACAGCCACCGCGAGCACAACAACAAAGGCGAAGACAAAGAGCTACTGCGAGTCAGACTCAGGCATCTAGACCTTCGACAAGTCAACAGCCAGAGGTACAGGAAGCAGGGCCTTCAAGTGCCGCAACGGAATCTGAGCAGATAGCCCAAACTTTGGAAGAAATCTGGGCGTCTGGGCCTCATGCAAATGAGGAAATAACTGCAGAGTTGGTTGATCAGTTACTACAGCCTCCGGAAGGAGCAGAAGATGTTTTTAGGCAAGTTGAGGAATATGAACCAGAGCAAACTGGTAATGACTTGTCATCATCTGCAACTGAGTCAGAAGAAATGGAGGAGATAGAAGTTGAAGCTCCAAAGTCAGTATCTATAGAACCTCATGTTCAAATAGGAACTTATGGATCACGGTTAGTAGTAAATGAAGAAGCTTCAAGGCGTAGAGCATCAAGAGAGTCTGATGACTCTGATTTTGAAGAAGAAGAGGTTGCACCATTAGTGACAAGGCAACGGGCCAAGCGTCATAGATTTATGCAAGGATCGTCTTCAGCTTCAGCAGAACAACCTGAAAATCCTCAAACTCAAACTCCTCAACCTCAGGAACCTCAAACCACCATTCCATCATCACCACCTCATGATGAACCGTACATCCCATCGCCTATCATTCCAACTCCAATTCAATCCATCCCATCAACCTCATCCACATACGCCGACAATCAAAGGTTTCTACAGCTTAAAGCTCGAGTTGACTTCCAAAATATCCAAATCTTAGGCCTAACAAAGGCAATCGGTGAGATTCAGACTCATAATGCAAATCTTGATAAGGAGAATGCCGATCTGAAGAAGATTGTGGAAAAAGTTCAGGTAGAGAACTTAGAGCTAAAGACGTTTGTCGCTGATCAGGCAGCCGAGCTAAGATCGATGCGCTCCCTAGTTGAGCAATTAATGAAAAATTTACAGGCTCAGGGGGAGACATTGTGCCGTGATCAAGAAGTGCGCAGAGAGGATGATGATAATGAAGATGGCCAAGGCAATGATCCCAGCTCTCAAAGACAGAATGAGCCAGTAGATTTTTCTGCTGCTCAGGATGCTCAATCTCAGGGGGAGCCAAGTCAAGCAGGAGGTGAAGTAGGAGAGGCCAGTTCGTCTAAACCTACGGATTATGAGATAAGTGAGATGATTGATGCACTCATGGATCTCGATGACGACCCGATGGATTTGGGCTTTGACTTTGAAGAGGATATGGAGGAACTGGAAGAGGGTGAATTTGTTCCTGAAGAAATTGTTGATTGGAGATCAGATGATGAGGTGTGTGCTGACGAAGACGATGAAGCTGATGAAATCATCGTTTAGCAAAATCCTATCACTGATACATATGTGATAGAAGGAAATGATGTTGTTAACATAGAAGTGGTGAATGCTGCTTTAAATGTTGAGTCATCAACAGAAGAGCCTGTCAGAGAGTTAACGAATGAAGAGAAAAGAAAGTTGTGGTTCAGGGCTGAGCAGAAGGAATTAGAGCTGAAAAAGAAGATGAGGGTGCCGGGGACTGGAAAACTGTCAGGAAGCATATTAAGCTGGTTCTTTGATCAAGAACTGCAGCTATTCATAATCAAGAGAAAAGATGGGCTCCAGTACCTGAGGCGAACTCTGAAAGTATTCAATTCACTGCCGAAGATTGAGATCAAGGCGTTAGCATGGAAAGAACTGATCAATATCGGCAATGACCCCTACGCAGATATAATAGCCAAAATCATAAGGAAAGAGGGAAGATCAAGGAAGTTTGAACGCCTAAATCCAAGGATAGGAAAAAGAGTAGAGGATCCTTCTCGAATTGATCCTCTAACTGGGCGTCCTTGGATGAAGATTCAATACAAACCCGTAAGATGTCTAAGAAAGGTGCCGCTCAAGCCTATGCCACAGAATGTCATGAAAAATCTGAATTGGTGGTATGTTGAGAGTGAAACTGGAGAAGCGGTGATGGAAGATTTTG
Source organism: Centrapalus pauciflorus (assembly GCA_020465985.1). Taxonomy (NCBI): domain Eukaryota; kingdom Viridiplantae; phylum Streptophyta; class Magnoliopsida; order Asterales; family Asteraceae; genus Centrapalus; species Centrapalus pauciflorus. Next base: position 24,049 of record JAANYP010006791.1, read on the forward strand.
AAGAAAAGGTGATTCTTAGAATCTATGATCCTCTTCACCTGGTAAACCTTTCTCGAGATGACCTTCAAATTTTGCATGCTCATAAGATTTCAAGTGACACTCATATGGATGGTGAGGCTAGAAAGTATGAGAATGTAGTTCGAGTGTGTATTGAAAAAGGTTTGTATGCTGGAAGCAGTTTGAATAAATAATGAACAAAGTTCTTAATCAAATGTGTGAATTATTAGAAGCTATCGTCAAGGGGGAGTCTGTTGGTACACTCTGTGTGACGATAGCAGTCTAAGTGATCCAACATTGTGGTTTAGCAAGTATTAGATATATATGTTTATATATGGTTGTTAATTATTATTGTTTGTGTGTTTGAACTTAATGTAACATATTACAAGAAGTTCAAACATAAAAGATCAAAGATAAAATCAATCATAATGTATAAAAACATACGTTTCAATACTTAGTTAATTATGTGAAAAGGTAAATTCGAAATGTTTAAGGACTAGGATTCGAATCTGGTTAGATTCGAATGAGTCACTTGGACAGATTCGAATGTGACCACTTAGGCAGATTCGAGAATGTCAGATGGGACAAACTCGAATGGGCTTTAGGTCGGATTCGAGTTTAGCCCATGACAGACTCGAATTAGCCTCTATAATTAGGGATAGACTCGAAATATAATCAGACTTTTTGCAGAATTCGAGAGTGATTAAGCATTAAGCGATTTCGAGTTTATCATCAGTGTTAGTGTCGTTTCGGAGAGAATCAGTTCGTAGGTGCGTTCGTGTGTCGTTCGTGCAGCTTCTGATAGTCTCCGTGTTTCTGGTGAGAGTTGTTACCGTCTACCCGTTAACGAGGATTCCGCACTCGTTGACGGTTCCGCGTCTAGATAGATCGTGTTAGGTAGACCTTACAAGTGGTAACAGAGACAACAGGGTGTTCTTGGTGTTTTCTTCGTGTTCATCTAGATACATTCTAGGTTTCTTGACGCTATTGGACGGTTTTTCTCTCAAAATCGTGTTTTTCGTGTGTTTTCGAGCTTAGCAAATTCTTATCCGGGAAATACTTCGTGTTTTTCACGTTTTTGATCGAAATCAATATTTTTCGTTGTAAAAATATTGATTTAATCTGCAAAACGTAAAGAAATCGAAGTGTTAGCCGTTTTTCGAGTTTGCAATGAAGAAACTACGAACCATTCTTGATTTTTTAAAACCATTTAGAATTAAAAATTTTATTAAGTATTTGCAATGAAGAAACTACGAACCATTTTGATTATATTCTTTTTTCAAACGAAAAAAAATTTCAGCGCGTCCTTATTTTAAACTTTTTTGAATGGAGAAAAGAAATAAATCATTTCGATTTTAGATTTTTCGAAGAAAAAAAACTACAACTTGTTTTTATTTTTCGTAAATGAAAAAAAAGAATAGAGAAATATTTGGATTCTCGATAAATAATTAAAAAATTGAACCATGTATATCATTCATAATTTTAAATAAATAATTATAGTAGCACATAAAAAAAAGCTAACATTAATAATAACACTAAACATACAACTAAAAATTAATAATAAACACAAAATGAATAAAAATAAAATATTATATTTGGATAATTAATTTATAATATATATATATATATATATGAAAACTATGAAAATTAAATTAAGGGTAAATTGCAATTTTCGTCCCTGTGCGTATACATAAATTATGGTTATCGTCCTTTTAACGATTAAATTACAATCACCGTCCTTATAGTTGACAATTTATTATGCATTTGGTCCCTTTCTCCGATAATTTTTTTAAAATGACGATTTTGCCCTTTCATTTTCATTTCACTTTTGGTCCTTAATCAATTTATTTCTTTTTATTTCATTTTATTAAAAGTTTATTATTTTACTATTTATTTAATATAGTTTCTATTTATTTATTATATTCTCTAATTGATTACTATTAAAATTTAATTGAAGTAATAGGTTATTCAATATGTTGTATATATTTATTTATTTGATATTATTATTACTAGTATTATTATTATTTATTATGATATAAGTATTTACATAAGTAGTAATACATGAAATAACTTGTATATGGTTTAATTTAATATGTTGTATTATTGTTATCATTGTTATAAATACGATTATTATCGTTCACGCGTATTGATTTTAGACACACACACACACTATATATATATATATATATATATATATATATATATATATATATATATATATATATATATATATATATATTATTTTGTTTAATACTCTTCGTTTATAAAAATTGTATCTATTGTCTTTACTGTATATTACTTCATATAAATACTTATATATTTAATAAATTTTTATTCAAATTAATTTAAATATTTTGTTTTTATATAAACCCTATATGTTTATTGTAATTATAACTTAACAAAATATATATCTAACGTTTTATCCATTCCAAATTAATATATAATATTGAAAAACATATAAATAAAATAAATGTGTGAATAATTATAATTTTTTAAAAGTTCAAAGTAATACAAAATAATTAAGAAATTCATAAATAAATGTATATATAGTCGATTATATATTTGAACTTAATTGTAATAATAATAATAATAATAATAATAATAATAATAATAATAATAATAATAATAATAATAATACAACTTATTAATATACAAATCAAATCCATATATACATAAAAGTAAATTTAGTTAAACTATTTTATATATTAAAAAATAGTTGAATTTATGTTTGAGTTTAAATATAATAAAAATAATAATAAAAGTTTTATATATATATATATATATATATATATATATATATATATATATATATATATATATATATATATATATATATATATATATATATATATATATATACACACACATA